>PVLC010000090.1:141762-256762 GCA_004027655.1 Graphiurus murinus
AAAAAAAAAAAAAAAAAAAAAAAAAAAAAAAAAAAAAAAAAAAAAAAAAAAAAAAAAAAAAAAAAAAAAAAAAAAAAAAAAAAAAAAAAAAAAAAAAAAAAAAAAAAAAAAAAAAAAAAAAAAAGACATCTGATAAAGGTCTGCTATCTAAAACATACACGATACTCTTGAACCTCAGTGACAAATAAATAAATCAATTAAAAATTGACAAATGGCCAAAATAGACACATCAATATATTTGCAAACAGTAAATAAATATATGAAAAAGTACTCAGCATATGCCATGATGATACAGAAATTAAAATAACTACAAGATACCATTATGCACATATTGGAATAGCCAAACTTCAAAACACTGACACAACCAAATGCTGGCAAGGATGTAGTGCACAGGAACTCTTACACATTGCTGATAGAAAGGAAACTCATTGCTGATAGAAATGAAAAATAGGGCTTTGGAAAACATTTGGCAGGTTCTGACAAAACTACATACACTATTAAGATATGATCCAGCAATCTCTCATCTAGGCATTTATCCAAATGAACCAAAAATTTATATTCACAAAAATCCTGAACATGGGTGTTTATAGCAGCTTTATTCATAATTGCTAATTCTTGGAAGCAACCAAGAAGTCCTTTAGTAAGTGAAGGGAAAAGACAACTTTGATAGATCCAGTCAATGAAATATATTATTTAACATTAAACAGAGAAGTGCTATCATAAAAACACAAGGAAGAAATTCACGTTTCTCACTAAGTGGAAGTAGCAAATCTAATAAGCCTACATACAATGTGATTCTAATAATATGACTTTTTAGAAAAGGCCAGACTATTGAGAGAGTGACACGATTAGCAATTTCTAGAGTTTAAGGGAGATGAAAAGATGAAAAAGCAGAATATTGAGGAATTTTAGGGCAGTGAAACTATTCTGTATGATATTGCAGTGAGGGATGTATATCATGTCATTTTGTTGAAACCGAGAGAATCTACAACACTAAGAGTGAACCCTAACATAAACTATGGATTTTGGGTGATAATAATATGTCAAAGTAGAATTGTTGAGAGCAACAAATTTACCTTTACGGTTCAGAATGATGATGCTAGGGGGAGGTCCTCAGTGTTTGTGTACAAGTACTATATGGGAACTGTAATTTCCACTTAATTTTACTGTAAACCTAAAACCACGCCCAAAATAAAATTTATTAATGATTAAAATAGTCAGGAGGTTTTGAAAACATTAATAGGGAAAAATTATCTTACTGTGCTGTCAAGCTGCCTAAGTAAAATGGGAATCTGACTATCATTTCGTTGCTGGAAACTGCTCAAGGATGCTCCACTGCTCACCTGAACAAGCATGGTGCATGCACTCTCAGTAAAAAGCAAAACATGGATAAATAGCTCCTAAATCTTTATCTGTAATGCATTTCTGGTAAATTGTATTAGAAAATAAAGCTAGCATAACAAAAGAAGTAGATTTTGAATAGCCATTTGATGACTGATAATTGGGTTATTTTTATGCAATGGGATCCTACACATGGCTGGCAGCCTTTTAACAGGTCAGTTTCTTATAAAACATTTTTCTTATACTCATGCCCAATATAGAAGTATGAGTATTTTCTGCAATTGTGGGCGAATTTAATCATTTGTTAAGGTAGTTCACAATTGTTAATGATATCATTTGTAGACTTCATTTCAAATAGCAATATAAAATGTTTTATTATACTTAAAATATTTTAAATTATTTAAAATAACCATAAAACAAGCATATCAGCAACTAAATATATTAGAACATCAGAACTGTCTTATACATAGTGGAATCAAATCAAAATTTTCACTATCCTTTAGAACTCAGTGTTTAAAGAAACTATATTGAGATAATACTTAATATTCCTTAACCTTTTTGTACTTTTGTTATATCTTGAATTTGTCAGTCTTTTACTATTAGTTTCATAGCAATACTATACATTGCTACACAGTTCTAGCATGGTTTTACTTTGCATTTCCATGGCAAGTAGTAGAGATGGCGTCTACTAAATAAAAGGTTTAAACTTTGTGATCCCTGCAATGAAGGCCATTACCAGTGTTGGGAAGGATCAGGAAATCAAATAAATATTACTCTTCTTCCCTTAATCAATGGTATTGCTAAAAACCACCCGTTAAATAACAGGGAGGACTCCATTAATACTAAGTATAAAATGATTGTTAAGCCAAGTGCTGACTGGTATTGGATAATAAGTAATTACACATTCATTTTTACTTAAAAAGTAATGCTTATATTTTAGTTTTTCTCTTGTGTCTCTATCCTTTTATGTATAAATACACAGAACCAGCAGAAACTAAATCAATGCTCCCTCCTTATTCTAGGAACATAGCCACATATCTACATATGCTATTTTATAATAAATTAATAAAAATACAAAAATATAAACCTTCAGTTTCAAATCTTTCAAAATCAGTTTTGAATCTGGTAATTTTATGATTATCTTATTTCTTGTCTTCATGTAAAAATTGGTAAGCTTTCTTTATTTATATTGTTTTACACAGATTGGACCCTAACCTCAAAATCTGAAATCCAAAATGTCCCCAAATTTGAAACTTCTTTTTATCACCAACATGACACTATAAATGGGAAGTTCCATAAGTTTATACTTCATGTGATAGGTCAAAACACCAGTGTACTAAAAACATTTTATAAAATTAACATTAGGCTAAGTGTACAATGTATATGAAACATAAATGAATTTAGTACTTGAACTTGGGTCCCATGGAATACGCTGGATGGATATATTACATATTATACATATTTTATATATTATACATACATATAATTGGATAAAATATATAAATATGTGTTCCAAAATATGAAAAGTAATCTATACTTATGATGTCTTCTATTATGCATATACCTATATTTATCAATATATCTATATTTTTGAAAGAAATTAAAACTGTCATGCAGAATATTTCACTGATGTTTTAAAATTATGTGTATGAAATGTATGTTGAATATACTAGTTCTTGGTTTTTCATTACAGTAAGTATATGTAGCACACCTCTTTTGTCTTATTCCAGAAATTGTTTTAAAACTCTTTGTGCATCAATTGTACATTTTACATCCAATTGGACTTCAATTTTTGTGGTCAGATTTCCAAGACACTATTTGGTGTTAGTCCCATTTCCCTTCACTCTCTTTGCTTTGTGACTTTGCAGTCTCTTTCACTAGAAGTGAAGTGTACACATTCACCTTAACTTTGGATTTTCCCATGTGACTTTATAATAGCTAAAGAAATGTAATAGGAGTTAAAATTTGCCAATTCTGGTACTAGGCTGAAAGAGATGTCAGCACTCTGCCATCATTTGGAAAAGTGCTTTCATGAATAAACTTCCCTTGATTGGATCCTAGAATGAATACAATTGGATACAGAATGAATTTGTCCCATATCAAAGAGCTAAGTCCAACTAGACCTACAGCATGAAGTTGAGCCACATAAGAAAGCCCAGTATAGATCAGCCAACCTGATCTAAAATGAGCAAAAATGAATGAACATTTTTTAAAATATTGAATTTTGAGGCTGTATATGATACTACAGTATTTTGATGGATATATCTCCTGATAAATGCATTTAGAAAACCTGCAACAAGCTTACTGACTTCTATCTTGTAGGAATTGTAGGGCTGAAGTGAATGATTGAAGAAGCAAACACAGTTGTAAGACATGGTATTTTTGCAGCTGCCAGTCCTTAAGTGTTGATTTGTAGGCGGAGATAACAGCTGTATTTTCATGGAACAATCTCTTGGTATGATTCACTATTACCAGCTTAGTGGCACTCAAGCCTATTTTAGTGGACTTTCCAGTAATTTTGTCCCTTTATGGATACCTTAAAATAATTTTTTTTCATTAATTAAGTAGAGTACATTAAGTTGCTTTCAACTAAACCTTGAATAGAAACAATAGTTAAGTTGACTTTACATTTGTGTTAATTTCAACCTGGATATTTTATGAGATTTTTTTCTATTTACATTGTTTTTAGTTTATGAAGTAGCAGAATAATAACCAAAATGCAAGATTCAAGTCTACTTTTTACTAATTATTCAGTCTTAAATAGGTCATACAATTTCTCTAATCTCTACTTTCTTCATTAGTAAATGTAGAAAATAACATTTTTTTCCTTAGAATCATTGTGAGGAATAACAAATTATAGTACTAAAAATCATTTTAAGTATTTTAATACAAGATCAGGATAAATAAATATACATGATGTTTATATGTATATAACTTGTTATATGTTTTACATATATACATTTGTATATACTTAAGTGTATGTGTGTGTTTACTGTCACTTTCAGCTCTAATGTCATGGAAAAAAATATACAAACTATTGGTTATTGTTTCAAAACCTTTTCTAATTAGGAGAACTTTACATCACAGTTTTGTTTTTTTTTAAATCTCAGATGCTGTGTAATCTATTGTTGCTTTCTGGTTTTAGCCCATAGAAAGGGCTTTATTACTAAACATGGCAAAAAAAAGCTATTTGTCCATGATATTTAATGTTGATTTTTTTCTCAGTTTACTATGATAGGATATTTTAAAGGGACTTAGTATTTTAATGTGTGGTTCTAATCAAATTTATGAAATAATCTACAATGCTCACTTCCCAATAGAAAAAAAATTAAAAGATAAATGCTTTAATTAAAAAAATGAGAAAAAATGGATAACTAAGCACTATGTGAATAATATTATGTTATAAAAAGTAAAACCTGAGAAATTATTTTTGGATTTTGTTTTCTTATTTATATTCACTTTTCTCAATTAGCAAATGTCTTCAAAGAATGAAATCAACAATTGAACAAAATGCTATTTCTTGTGGGTACACATAGAATAATCATTCCAAATACTTTAAAACATAAACTTCACATATGTAATAAAAAGTAATATTTTAATCTTTTATCTCATTTGCCTAACTTTCTAAAGGAAAGTATGCACATAAATGACGATAATTTTCAGCTTTGTTACATTGAAATACATTTGAAAAGCTTCAGAGGACATTAGCAACTAGAAACAAAAATATACTGCTGTCTCACCAGGAGAACTGCAGCCAAGTCTGGGAATGATGTCATCCCCTGGCTAATTGTTAGCCAAATGTTTAATATCTAGTGATTACTCATATGACAAAGTGTAGTGAGCTTTATTCTATGCCCAGCACTTAAATGACAGGAGAAAAGTGGAATAAGTAGATGAGAATCATTCTCTGAAGTAGTTTGCATTCCAACAGGGAGAGGCAGACAGGAAATATGTAAGCAAGTAAATAAGTTCATAGAGTGAAAGATGTTTTAAAGAAAATAAAACCAGTAATCACTACAGGACACAACTGGGTAATAGTAGTAAGATAATAAGAAAAAGTGTCTTTGAGAGGGTGATATTTGACATAACTATGGCAGATAAAGAGCACATTTAACTCATTTCTACTGTAGAAATAGCTCTGGAGAGGAAAAACTCAAGAACTGATCAAAACCAACTTCACTCACAAGAAATGTGTCCAAGATTTGGACGGGAGCGGGAAGTAAGGGCCAGAAGTAAGTAAAGAAATTAAAAAATATGTACAAACAGCTAAAATCTCAATTTGTGGACACATATGCTTGGGCTCTGAAGTCTGTCAGACTTGAGATAAAATTTCTTTCTCCTGATGCCACTAGAAAGAGGACAAGTCACTTCCTGTCGCTCACAGTACCTACCTCATAGACTTTGATTACATTGGACACTCGGCCTTCTGACAAAGCAAAACCATTTTATCATACAAAGTAACAGAGGGGTATATAAATGCCTGCACCACTGAAAAGAAGTAGAGAAGTACAAAGTAAAAATAATGATAAACTTAACTGAGCTTTTGATAAAAGACAAATCATAACAGGATTTAGATTTTATATGGGAATCAAGTGAAACCTCCAACTATGAGAGGCAGTAGATCCTTCTTCCCCTATAGACATTCCTGTGTCGTAGGTTTAGATATACCTGCCCTAATATCTTACTCTTACATCTAATGGCTCTTGGTCAACTGAACTTACTATTTAAAACATGAGCAGAATAGGGCACAGTGATGCATGCTTATAATTCTAGTACTTGGGAGGCTCAAACAGGAGGATTACAGGCCAGAGCAAGGTAGTTTAGCAAGACTCTGTATCACAACAAAATTAAAAATAGGGCTGTGGGTGTAGCTCAGAGATGTAGCTCAGAGATATAACACCCCTGGGTTTTAACCTCATTTCTGCCAAAAAATAAGGAATAAAAATAAAAATAAAGTTTCACATATGCAGGCATCTCCCAGATAATTTTAGATTTAACTAAAAGCAAACAAGCAAACAAAAAACATCTCTTTATTATTTGAAAGATATTACCTCAACACATCTTTCCATTCAAATGAGGTATGTTTAGATTAAGAAAAAGCAGCCAGCCTTACTTTTGCAATACCATGTAATACAATAAATTCTTGCTATTTTCATTCTGCCTCATGTATCTTTAACATAGCCTATGGCTAAGCTTCAGTTGTAAGATCACTGTGGTTAATGAAAATATATGACTAGGAAAAACTTTTAGAAACCATAGTCATTTGCACTCCTGAGATACAGTGGGGAGAACATTGTTTTTACTTTTAAATGAAGATAATCTGATTTACATGTTAGGAAGAAAATAGATGCTATTTTAAAGATTTCTCAAAAATAATTAATATTATTGGAAATATTTTCAAAAGATCCTTGTTGCTCTCCTCTCAAGTTATTACATTGATATCTTTCCACAAGGCTGAAATAAAAATTCCCCAAATACCAACTCTACAATAAGGAATAATTTCAACCCCATTACACAGTTACTGAGTAACAACTATGAACAAAGCAGGACTCTAGGGATAAAAGATGAGTAAATGCTCTCAAGGAGTTGACAATCTATGTGACAAGACAGAAAGATGATGCAGAAATAAGTCTGCTAGTGTTTCCAGATGCCCATTAGGAAAGCCACTATCAGCCGGGTGTGGTGGCGCACGCTTGTAATCCCAGCATTCGGGAGGCTGAGACCGGAGGATCCGGGTTCGCGGCCAGCCTCAGCTACCTAGTGAGGCACTCCACAACTTAGTGAGACTCGGTTTCAAAATAAAGAATAAAAAATAGGGCTGGGGGTGTAGCTCGGAGGTAGAATGCCCCTGAGTTGAATCCCCAGTCCGCAAAAAAAAAAAAAAAAAAAAAAAAGGAAAGCCACTATCCTGTTCATGTGCTTACTTGTTTCATCTGTTGGAGGGAAGTATAACCATTAAATAACCTGAGGCACAAGTCTCTTACAGTGCCTCAGAACCCTCAGAGTAAACTTTAACCAATAGTTTGAATACAAGCTGAAAATGGAGTCTTTGGGCCTCCCTACCTCCCTTCTATCCTTCCTTTCTTTCTTCGTTTCTTCCTTCCTTCTTTCCTAGAAATGGAAACCAGGGACATTCTACCTCCAAGCTACACTCCAGCCCTTTTCATATTTTTTTATTTGGAAGCAGGTCTTCCTAAGTTACTTAGGGTCTTGCTCAGTTTCTGAGGCTGGCCTCAAACCTGTGATCTTTCTGTCTGAGCTTTCCAAGTAATGAGATTACAGGTATCTGTCACCATGCCTTACTGGACTACCCTGTCTTTCTTAAAGATTTGTCCAGTTTCTATATTCTCTGCCTCTCTGGGGAACTTCTAGCAGGTAAGTCTTTAAAATGCTCATGCACTTTCTGGCAGTTAGAACCAGCGACATGGCTGCTGGCTACTTTTGGGAATCTGGGTATACACAAATCCTTGGCCTCATCAGCAGAGGCCATTTTAACTCAGTTTCTCACTCAACACCATCACCACTTTCATTTTGAAGTTAATGAGTTCTATGTGGCTAATGTCATGATTGCAGCTTAAATAAAAAAGGAAGTAACTTTTTACTGATACTTTAAGGAAAAAGTATAGTCAATTTTATTCAGGTTATAAGTTACAGAAAAAAGGAACCAATTTAAGTATATGATCTGATGGTTGGGCATGGTGGTACATGCTTATAATTTCAGTATTTTGTTTCTCTTCTTTCCTCCTCCTCCTCCTCCTCCTCCTCCTCCTCCTTCTTCTTCTTCTTCTTCTTTCTTCTTCCATTCTGGGAATTGAATCCAAGGGCATTCTACCTCTGAGCTACACCCACTTTTTTAACTTTTATTTTTGTTTTGTTTTTATTTTTTGTCTCATTAGGTTGCTGAGAGTCTCACTATGTTGCTAAGGCTGTCCTTTAACTTTTGATCCTCCTGTCTCAGCCTCCTAACACTGAGATCACAGACAGGTAACACCAATCCTGTTGTTTTATTATCTTCTTAGGATAAATTACCAGAGTGTAGAGTGGCAAGTACATATTTTTAAAGTTTCCAATTTATATTCCAAATTGACTTCCCAAAAGTGGTTCAATTCAACTAACTATGCCCTCATTTGTGTATAAGAATGCCAAATTTAGGTGAAATGTCATCATCCTCTTGGTAGTTAGGTTGTATCTTCCAATAAATCTGAATTTTGATAAAAATGAATGAAAAGAGGTCTTTTAAATTATTTTTTTAGTTTGATGACAGTATCGTGAATCTTCTATGATCCAGTCCTTGTTCAAAAGTGTATTATTCAGACTCCATGAATTACATAATTTCTTTTGGTCTTCCTGTTGTTGATCTTCCAGAAGAAAAAAGATGAATAAATTCTCTTCAGACCCAAAGAATAATATTAATCAAATGGAACTCATAGACATATACAGACTATTCCAACCAACAAGACTTGAATACACCCCTTTCTCAGCTGCTCATGGAACCTTTTCCAAAATAGACTACATTCTGGGCCTCAAAGCAAGTACCAGCAAATTTTAAAAAATGTAATATAATTCCTTGCATCTTTTCAGATCATAGCATAGTGAAAGTAGAAATGAACAACAGGAAGACCAAAAGAAATTACATAATTCATGGAGACTGAATAATACGTTTTTGAATAGGGAGTGGATCATAGAAAAAATATGGGGAGAAATAAAAAAATCCTAGAATTAAATAAAAATATACACACAATATACCAAATTCTATGGGACACACTGAAGGCAATTTTAAAAGAAAATTTTATAGCTCTGAGTGTCCACATAAAAAAAAAATGAAAGTCACCAAATAAAAAACTTAATGACATTCCTGAAATACCTGGAAACACAGGAACAGACTAACATACTAACCTCAAAGGAGTAGTAAGCAGGAGATAATTAAAGCCAGAGTGGAAATCAATGAAATAGAGAAAAAAAAAATCAAAAGATCAACAAAACAAAAAGCTGATTATTTGAAAAAATTAATAAACACTTGGCTAGCTGAAGTAAAAGAATCAACTCACATTATTAAAATCAGAAATGAAAAAGGAGACATCACCATAGACAGTAGGTAAATTCAGAAGGTCATCAATACTCCAATGCTGGAAAACATAGAAAAAATTGACAGATTTCTAGACACATACTACATATCTAAATTGAACCAAGAGGGCATAGAAAACCTATACTGACCAATATCAAGCAGAGAGAAACACAATAAAAGAAAAGTCCAGATCCAGATGGATTCCCAGCTGAATTCTAAAAAATCTTTATAGAAGATATAAAACCAATACTTCACAACTTATTCTGTGAAATTGAGAGCGATAGAATCCTTCCACGCTCTTTCTATGAGGCTACTATCACATTAATACCAAAACTGAATAAAGATACCTAAAGAAAATCATAGACCAATATATTTGATGAAGATAGATGCAAAAATTCTAAGCAAAATACTAACAATACACATTCAAAACCATATGAAGAAAATTGTACACCATGACCAATTTGGTTTCATTCTGGGGATGAAAGGCTGTTTTTTGGTTTTTTTTTTTTTTTTTTTGCGGTACTGGGGATTGAACTCAGGGGCATTCTACCTCCAAGCTATACCCCTAGCGCTATTTTTTATTCTTTATTTTGAAACCAAGTCTCACTAAGTTGCGGAGTGCCTCACTAGGTAGCTGAGGCTGGCCGCGAACCAGGATCCTCTGGTCTCAGTGGTCTCAGCGTCCTGAATGCTGGGATTACAAGTGTCCACCATGCCCGGGTAAGGCTGTTTTAACATATGCAAATCAATACATGCCATTTAACATATAAATAGAACTAAGAACAAAAATCACATGATCACATGAACATCTCAATAGTTGCTGGAAAAGCATTTGAAAAAAATCTATACTCATTTATGTTAAAAACACTGAAGAAAATTGGAATAGAAGGAACCTACCTTAACATGAAAAAGGAGATATACAATAAACACAAAGCCAACATCATATTGAATGGGAAAAAAACTGAGGGAAATCCTTTTAAAATCAGAATCACAAATAAGTTAAGGATGCCCACTATCACCATGTCTTTTCAATGTAGTACTGGAGACTCTAGCCTGAGTGATAAGGCAAGAAAAGGAAATCAAAGGACTGCAAAGAGAAACAGAACTAAAATTATCTCTATTTTCCAATGACATGATTCTATACTTAGAAGACCCAAAAAACTCAGCCAAAAGACTATTAGAGCTGATCAACAAATTCAGAAAAATATCAGGATACAAACTCAATCTAAAAAAACTCAGTAATTTTTGATATGCCAACCATGAATCCACTGAAAAAGAAATACAGAAAACAATTTCATTCAAACTACATCAAAAACAATAAAATACCTAGGAATAAATTTAACCAAGAAGGCAAAAGATCTATAGAACCAAAATTATAAAACACTAAACAAAGAAATTTGAGAAGATCTTAGAAGATGGAAAGATTTCTCATGCACTTAGATAGGCCAAATAAATATTATCAAAATGGCCATTCTATCAAAAGTGATCTACAGAGCCAATGAAATACCTTTCAATCAACATACCAATGTCACTATTCACAGAGCTAGAAAAATCAGTTTTGAAATTCATATAAAAAAATAAAAGTCCCAGAATATCAAATCAATTCTCAGCAATAAGAACCAAGCAGGAGGCATCAGAATTCCTGACTTCAAATTATACTACAGAACTATAATAAAAAAAAACCAGCATAGTATTGGCACAAAAATAGACACATAGACCAATGGCATAGAAGAAACAGAAACAAATCCACTCATGTATAGTCAATTGATTTTTTTTTTTTTTTCAGTACTGGGGATTGAGCCCAGGGGCATTCTACCTCCGAGGTACACCTCCAGCCATATTTTTTATTCTTTAATTTGAAACAGGGTCTCACTAAGTTGCAGAGGGCCTCACTAAGAAGCTGAGGCTGGCCACTAACCTAGAAACTCCAGTCTCAGCCTCCTAAGTACTGGGATTACAAGCGTGTGCCATCACGCCCAGCTTAGTCAATTGATTTTTTTTTGTTTTTTTTGTTTTGTTTTGTTTTTTGTTTTTTGGGGTTTTTTTTTTGCAGTACTGGGGATTAAACCCAGGGGAATTCTACCCCCGAGCTATACCCCAAGCCCTATTTTTTTATTCTTTATTTTGAAACTGAGTCTCACTAAGTTGCAGAGTGCCTCACCAGGTAGCTGAGGCTGGCCGCGAACCCGGATCCTCCAGTCTCAGCCTCCCAAATACTGGGATTACAAGCGTGCGCCACCACACCCGGCTAGTCAATTGATTTTTGACAAAGTTGCCGAAAACATACATTGAAGAAAAGACAGCCTTTTCAACAAATGGTGTTGGAACAACTGGTTATCCATTTGTAGGAAATTGGAATTAACTCCCTTCCTGTCGTTTTACACGAGAGTCAATTCAAGATGGATCAAAGACATGGAAATTAGACCAGAAATTTTGAAATTTCAAAGAAGAGCATAGATCCAACACTCCAATTTATAGGCACAGATAGAAACTTCCTCAATAAAACCCTCAAAGCTCAGGAAATTAAAACAACAATTAGTAAATGGGATAGAACTAAAGTTTTCTGCTCATCAAAGGAAACCATCAAGCATCCAAAGATAGAGCCTATAGGATGGGAGAAGACTTTTGCCAACTATTTCTCTGATGGAGGACTAATATCTAGAATATACTAAGTACTTAAAAGATTTAACACTTAAAAAAATAACCCAATCAAGAAATGGGCCAATGAACTACATAAACATTTCACCAAAGAAGAAATACAAGTGGTCAATAAATATATGAAAAAATATTCAACATCATTAACCATCAGGGAGATGCAAATCAAAACTACACTGAGATTCCATGTAACACCAATTTGAATGACAATCATCAATAAGTCAAACAATGATAAATGCTGGCTAGGATGTGGGGAAATAGGAACTTTACACTGTTGGTGGGATTGCAAATTAATTCAGCTGCTATGGAGATCTGTGTGGAGATTCCTCAGAAAATTGGGAATGGATCCACCATATAATACAGCTATACCACTCCTGTGTATCTTTCCAAATGGACTGAAATAAGAATAGCATAGTAATACATGCATATCCACATATATAGAAGTACAATTCTTAATAGTCAAATTTTGGAACCAATCTAAGTGTCCATCAACAGATGAATGGATTACTAAATTATGGGATATACACAAAATGGAATTCTACTCTGCAATAAAGAAGAGCAAAATTATGTCAATTTCAGGGAAATGTATGAACCTGGAGAACATTTTTAAGTGAGATTAGTTAGTAACAGAAAGTGAATAGTCATATGCTTTCTCTCATATGTGGAAGCTAGAAAGTATTTGGGATACCTGAGTGACTTTAGATAATGCAGGAGAAACTCCAACAGAGGGAGGGAGGTGGTTTAGGAGAGGGGGAGAGAGAGAAAGAGAGAGAGAGAGAGAAAGAATTAATGAAGGAGTCATTTCTATTGATATTATATACATATGTGAGAATACTAATGCCAATCTCAATATCCTGTATGGGAAGGGGGGAGTAGGAAGGGATCTCAGGGAAAGGTCACAAAGTGTTGTGTTCATATATGTTACTATCGCTGTGAACTATATTATGATTTGAGACTATAATGCACAAATAAAAGTACAAAAATAAAGTAAAAACAGGATCAAATAAAACAAAAGTTACTCCATGAACCTGTAATACCAAAATTACCTTGGAATTTGTTGGAAATCACATTATTGAGTCCTACCTTGGACTTCCCTTATAAAAAAATGTTGTGTTTGGGGATCCTTAATCTGTGATTTAACTAATCATGGTAGTCTTTTTTTTTTTTTTTTTTTGGTGCTGAGGGTTGAAACCCAGGGGCATTCTACCTCCAAGCTACATCCCCAGCCCTATTTTTTATTCTTTATTTTGAAACAGGGTCTCACTAAGTGGCAGAGGGCCTCACTAAGCAGCTGAGGCTGGCCACGAATCCAGATCCTCCTGTCTCACCCTCTCAAGTACTGGGATTACAAGCTTGTGCAACCATGCCTGGGTACATGGTGTTATATATATATATATATATATATATATATATATATATATATATATATATATATATGTGTGTGTGTATATTTCCAACACTCAGGAGGATAACTATTATATAAGAGTCACAAAATATTTTTGTTTTTCCTTTAATGCCTTAGATTACTTTTCATAATGTGTCTAATATGATTATGATAATTTCTTCTTATCTTTCTAGACTTAAAATAATCATGATTTTTATGTGTAAAAATTTGAATCTTGAACTATGGCAGATATTAGGAAGTCATGAGTCATGCATCAGGATGTTTAACTTCAAAGGGTTGGTCAAATAGGCATAGCATAAAAAGCAATATGAGTAGTATACCAAATTGTGTAGGTTTTTCATAAGTGGAAAAGGATGAGGGAGAGCATTTCAGACTAGAAGATAGACAAACCATTTTAGAATGCATGTAGCTGTTTGATTAGAGAGAAAACTGAATGTGGGTATGTACTTCAGATATACCTGTACGGGAAGGATGAGTTGAAAATTCACTGTCAAATCATATTCCTTTCTTGGGTATTAATATGAAGTACATGGTTATTAAAAGTTGTCCTAAAGTCAGTAGAAAATAGGAATCTTCTGGAAGGATGATTGGTCTATGCAAATCAGATCATAAGATCCCTATTAAAATGAAACCAAGTCACCAGAAGCAGGGACACACTCCTGTAATCTAAGTCCTTGGGAGGCTGACATAAGAGGACCTCAGGTTCAAGGCCAGGGCATAGTATCTTAGTGACACCCTATTTCAACAATAAAAACTTAAAAGGGCTGGGGATGTTGATAAGTGGCAGAATACCCCTGGGCTCAATCCCTAGTATAATAAGTAAATAAATAAAACCAAGTAAGTTAAGCAATAAATAAATAAACAAGTAAAACCAAGTAAATTAAGCAACATGCATCAAGATATTATAGTATAGTGTATTTTATAGTATAGTTGGCTGGAGAAAGATAAACTTGAGTATAACAATATTCTTGAAAACCTTCAAAATTTATCTTCTCAAAAACTATAGAACTTGAAAAATTGGATGTTTCTTATAAAGAGAATTGTAGCTAATGCTTTCACATATTAGTTTATAAAAAGTGCATTGTGACCATGTTTTCTTATGCAACTTAGAATCCAAGCATTTAATGATGAACTACTTTAGTAAAATTCAAACATCCTTTCGACTATTTGTGGGAAACTAGGCTTGACACACACACACACACACACACACACACATGATTCAACAACATACACAAACCAAACTTGGTATACTTATCTATATAACACTAAGAATTCTGTTTTTCTTTAGAGAAATTGCAATAAAGTTAGAAGCACATGTAGGAAGGTCAAGGAGAATCTAATAAAACACCTAAGAAGTATACCTATCTATCTTACTAGCAAGTGGAAATTGTGTTTTTATACATAGGAACCTGATAAAGATACTTAACACCAAATCAAACCAGTCTCATGGGTCTATTGATTGATAGCTATAAATTTATAGTGATTTGAATAACTTGCTAGTGTGAAGATGGCTGCATTTAATGTTATCTTTCACAAACTCTTCACTTCTAATGAATATGATATTTGCATGTAAAGGTGAGAGATAATAGTGGACAACTTAAAATAGAGGATTTGACTTTCAACCTACTGAGTTGATTAAATTTGTATTCAATTATGACAGGGCTGTAAGTCATAGCATTTATAGTGCATACCACATTTAGTAGTGACTGTTTTGATACTGATGGTACAATTTAATATTCAGATAGTTCCCTTAACTAAGAGGCTCACAACATCTATATAATTCTAATCTATAATACTTACTTTCTGAAAAAAATTATTAGATCTGAACCATTACAATCACTGTCTTATAAATGGGGATAAGAAAGCACAGTGTGTGGTTTTGTCTATGCACGGTACAGGTTTTCCTGCAATGTGTTCAATTGAATGCTTGGCAGTCTTGACTGATGCTTTATTGAGTCAATCATTGTAAAAATATTATTTTGCTTTTAGATGATCATTTGTGCAGTGCCTCCTCCAATCCAAACTACTTTGCTTTTAGTAGAGGCATTGAACTAATAGAGCTTCTAAATGTTCCTTTCAAAACCTTATTACCTGTCTCTATAAATATTAACAGTATTTATAACAGTTTTTTCTCTCTCTCTTGTTACCTCATTTTCCTGTCTAATAATGCAAAATCTGATATATTTATTTGAAAACTGACCAAGAATTAATCCATTACAAACCACCAACACTTGTACAAATTTTCAAATATACGACAGATGTAACAATTTCCCATTATCTTCTTTTCATGTAGTATGTTTTAAGCCAGAATAAACAAAGTTCTAAAATATTCCACAGATATCTTTATTCTAACTTCCACTAAAGTCATTTCCATTTCACTCTGCTATCTCAGAATTATACATTGAAACTTAAGTAAAGCAAAAAATAGTAATTAACACTTTAGATTAACAGGTGACACTTTTAGAAATTAGAACTAAGTCACTACAGTCCCAATACAACAACTATAGCTACATTTGCGAAAATTATAGACAGTACTGTTGCCAACACTGCTTGATCTTCATAAGTAAAGCACAAATAATGGCATAATAAGAAGGATCAAAATATGAAAACCTTTATAAACAGCTTTCTGCAGATAGGTAGTCTTCCATTATGTGACTGTACAGATTTATGCTTGACTATGTTAATATGACTAAAATAAATTCTAAATTTCAAGTCTTCTGTAATCACATCCATTAGAACAAATGGTTTTATTTAAATAGCAGTTCTATTTGTGTCTAGTATCTTGTGCCTCTTGCACATAATGCAACACTGACTGTGCAAGTGGTATTACACCTTACATTAGTCACTGACAAGTGATTCCACCTGTAACTACAAAAAATCCTGAGCATATGTGGGCCAGTCAATTTCAGAAGTCATATTCACAAAGCCAAAGTCGAACCACCCAATAGTCATTGAAAAGGAAGTTCAATCTTTAATGATCTCTTTCAAATAACATTAAAGTTTTTAGTATATAATCCATATCTATAAACAGATCTAAAAACACACAAACAACCAACCAACCCTAAAAGCTTGTTTTCTCACCCTTTGCAGGTATTTTACAACCTCTCCCTCCAGCCATATCAGAGACTACATTCTTTACCATCTCTCTGGCCTTCATTACATAAGTTGCTTCAGCTCTTCTCTCTAGTTTCTGACCTCTCTCTTCATATTTCTATTGATCTGACTCTCTATCCACTTTCCTAACAGTGCATCATGCACAATCTGGGAACTAAGGACACATAAAGTCTCCTTCAGGGAATAGGTGAAAGGATGGATTGGAAAGAGTTGGAGAACCTTCATAGTTTACTTCCCTTTGCTTCTCTTCTCATCCACTCACTTCCCTCCCCAGTCTGGAGAGTGTAGCAGCAGTTTCAAGGACACACAGTTGAGGGTAGCATGGCACACACAGAGGATGCAATACAACTACACTCTGGATTTTCACCTATCATCACTACTTTTTTACTAATTAGAAAGTATACAATAAAAAAATGTGTTCAAATGAGAAATCATATGCTCTCTTAACCTACATTTGCCTTCTTCAATTTACCTTTCAAAGAAGAACATTGCATTTCTATAGTCTTAATTTATATGAAAAGTCTATATGCCAGTTATATAAATTCATATTGCAATTATAATTATGTGAATAAAAATAATAAATATGTATAAGGGATAAATAAGTGCATGAAGTGAAAATATAGCAGTAGAAACTACTTTAAAATCAAATTCTAGAGAATGTTTTAAGGAAAAATAGAGTGGATTAAAATTATAGTTGATAGTGAAAATTGATGGCCCTGAAATAAAGTAGAGAAAATGAATATTTATAAAGTAATTACAAATAATTAATTTTATTTAAAAGACATCATTAGGAAATTCTTATAGCATTATAATAGTCCCATAAGTAGCATCAATGAATGGATTACTGCTTCCAGAGTACACCTTCATGGCATAGCATGTGTTTCTGACACCAGAACTTATGAAATATTGTGGCTTCTTTCAAAGACCTACTAGCTCTGTGCCTATTTTTCTCTTTCTATAGTAAATATTTTCAAGGAAAATAGCCAACCACGATCTTGATTTTTCAAGAGAGATAACTACTTCATTAGTGTACCAAATTTCTTACCAAATATGTGCTAGACAAAAAAATGCTGCCTTTACTTGGCTATACATTGGACTATTGTTCCCAAGTAGTCTTACTATTTGACCTAAACAGTTAAATATGAAGACATAATTGAGTAAAGCCTGTAATCACATGTTAAGGAAAGTCCAAATAGAATATATAAATTGCGATTCTATTCCACAACATATAATGTTCTATACATATTAAATTATCAATGCAATCTTGCTAAATGAACAGGTTAATGGAAAATTAAATACTGAAAATTTCAGAACAGATAAGCTTTAGTTATTTATATCCATCATATGTTCTCAAGCTAATCATTCCTTCTGAGCTCTAATTTCTGCAACTCCAGGTAATACCTTTTCACTTTAACATGCATTTGATAATATTTGTGACTTTTAGTCCCATCCCAATTCCTAATGTATACGACACATTTTGCTTAACCAATTATTGTTCTTTTCTGGAAATAAGTCAAAGATGCTCTATCTCCCTCAGAGATTTATGTTACTATTTGTGTCTGCACTTTGAGGACAATTATAACTTCTAGAGCAGTGATTCCCAACCTGTGATTTGTAACTCTAGGTAAGACCTAAGAAGAGTTCAAGTACGTATATGGAAATGAGGATATATACTTTGGTTGAAGTTGTGTATTTAACAAGCATAGACACATACAAATCATCTAAGTGTCCTAGGATTCAAGGAATTCATTATTTAATTACATAAGTGTGTGTGAGTGTGTATATGTGTGTATGAAAAGAATATTACTTGGCATATAGTAAACATCAATAAACTTTCACTTATTTTTCATTACTATTTAAAACATCTCACAGATATTGGAAAGAAAAATGCTAAATGTTAAATTTTTGCATAATATTTGACTGTTTGAAGAACTCTTGTGAGAAACTTTCATTTTAAACAAAATAAAAATTTAATTTTATCATATCTATTTATGAAAATGTATACTCACAATAAAAACATGGAACCTAAGCCATTTCTATAAGCCATGAATTATAATGAATAGAAGTATAACATATTCATCTATTTTGTTAATTTTCTATTGATACTCTCTTTGAGAAACTTAGAAAAAAAATTTAGTGGAATTCCAGTTAAGAAATTCAGGAAAAACTAATACAATTGCAATGTAAGTGGCCAAAGCCTCAGTCCTCAGTTGGAATAAAACAACATAACACAAAACAAAACAAAAACATTGCTACAAACCCAATTTAAGTAAACCTTATTTAGGTATAGAAGGCTGACATTTGAAGGAACCATGTTTGTTTCATAAAATCCAGTATCACCTTAATTTCCAATACTTATTAGGAAGAGTTCAACATGGGATTCTGGTGTTCTCCGCTATCATAAAATGTCCACATAAAAAGGGTATATTTTGAAATAATTTAATACATTTTACTATTTACAGTTTGAAATAAGAAAGAATAAAAAGTAAATACAAAATATGCTACTCAAAATAAACAAAGGGTAATTTAAAATTATACTGTATCCTTCCTTTGTTTTTTTTTTTTAACAAATACCATCTTACAGATAAAGTTGAAGCTCTCAATATTCTGCCCAATTCTATTTCACTTCCTCCCTCTCTAAAATGAACCACTATTATGAATTTGTTCTGTATCTATTTCATATTTTAATACATTAAGTATCCACATCTATATTTATAAATCTTTTGATAACTTTTACCTAGGTTGCAAATTTTGATATATAGACATTTTATCATTGAATTTTAAATATTATATCATTCCTATTTTTACTTTCTTTTTAGCCAATAAGCTTTATTTTTTTAACCAGAAGAAAGGGGTTTTATTTGGTCTTTCATCTATTTTTTTCCTTCATTTATTTTGCAATTATAATTCCATAGGAATACTTGAGCCTATATGTATTCAAGTCCTTTCAATATGTTGAGAATTAGTTTTTGGCCTCGAAGGTGGTCATTGCTTTTTACAAATGTTTTATGAGAAAAACCCTAATGCACATGATGTACTTTCACAAACATATCAGTCAGTCACTAAACTAAACTTGAGAAGTAGGGAGGGCAAGGGAGTGGGGCAGGAATTGGGGAAGGGTTAAATGAGAAATATGTGCATGTATGCCTTTACCAGCTTGTACCTAACAAAGATGTATGAATACAATGCACCAGTAAAAAAAATTTAAAAATGATGTATACTAACTATATGTTGAGTGTAGGATAAATCCAAATCATTAAGCATTTTTGTGAGTTATCTATGAACAACCTGGTCATATTTGACACGGGCTTATTTTTCTAGATCTAGGTACTGTCTATTGAATTATTTCATTCGCACAGATGATAATTAGCAATCATGTCTATATTACAGCAGTTATGTATCTTGATGTCTCAGTTCTGCTATTTTGGGTATTCTCCAAATATCTTGTGTAATAATTTTACCTAAAGCAAATATAACAACATGTCATAGCAGACTTCAGATAAGCATATCTGCTATCTTAGGGTGTCTTACTCAGAGGGTGGAGTCTTTAGTTAGTGCTAGCTAGACATTCACATCCCACTCATGTGAGAAGAATACTACATGCAATATTAGCCTACCCATCTATGTCAACTACCACTAATTTTATCAGGGAGGACCAATATCTAATATCCATGATGATAATTAGCAAGCCATCACTTTCTAACACACATTAGGATAACCTAGAATGCCTCTGGTGTTAATGGGAGTCAAAGATTAAAAAAAAAAAATCTTTTTTTTTTTTTTTTTGGAGTATGGTGCTTTATAATTACCACTGGGATGAGAATTTTGGAAAGAAAACCTGACAGTAGCTCCTGGAATATATATATCATAAACACCTATTTATGTTGAACTATATATGTTGATGCAATTTAATAATAACATCATATCCATAATTTGATATCTATAATAATAAAGATACCAAATGATTTTATAGCTTATTATTATTTATATTTTTCTGAGTAGGGATTTTATCAAACTATTCTTTCTACCATAAACTTTTATCTTTGACATCAGTTTTAGCTTTACAGTAAAATACAGTGGAAGTACAGTTTCTCCATATACTCTGTGATCCTCCACATGTATAGCCTACCCTATTTTCAACACTCCCTGCTAGAGTGGTATATTTGTTATATGAATCAGTGAACATATATGGACACAGCATCACAACAGTTCAAGGTTCACTCTTGGTGCTGACTATTCTGTGGGATTGGAAAAATTGATCTATTCTCTCTTGACAGAAGGATATTCAATCTATTATGCTTGCCATTTATCTAGTTCCACTTGTAATTTTATCAGGATTTGTATTACCTATTTCAAGTTTATTTCATTAGCTGTATAAAGAATTTCTATTTTCCATGGTATCTTTGTGCATTGTTGTCTTTAATAATTTGTAATGTTTCCTTTTAACCTAATAGGTTTTCCTTTGAAATCTGTATTATCCAATATTAATTTTGTTACAATAATAGTTTTTGGAACAGTGCTTGTTATTTTATTTTCAACATTTTTGTGCTCTTTTAAGTGTGTTCTTTTTATATTAATATAAATATATTTTGGATTGAAATATAAGATAGACATTAATATAAGATATATTGGATTGATATATAAGATGTATATATGCATATATATTGATATAAATATATATTGAATTGGATATATGAAACATATATCCAATCTTTTACTCTATCTTTTTTGTCTGGTTCTTTATAAGTATATTTTGATCAGTGATATAAAAGATTATTTCCAGAATTAAATTTTCTGTTTTTGCTTATTTTTTCTTTTTTCTCTCCAACTCATCTAATTTATTTTATATTGTAATTGATAACAGTTTTCTCATTTTTCCCTCTTGTTTTTTTTCTAATATCAAGGCTGTAAATTGAATCCCCTGCCTCCTCAAATTTCTAGCAAAATAATTATATATGCTCTGTAACAACTATTGACTATAACTTTTTAATATTACTCTGTATACTCCTCAACCATTTAATATAAATCATAGTTCCTCAACTTCACAGACTGACATTTGGGGATAGATAGTTCTTTGTTGTAGGGGGTCCTGTGCTTTGTTGGATGATTGGCATCCCCAGCCTCAACCCACTGCATGCCATAGCACCTGCCCTGGTTGTAACAAAAGTGTCTCCAGACATTGTCAAATGTCTTCAAGAGGGCAAAATCATCCCCAGATGATAGCCACTGATGTAGAGGATAAATAAGACCTACAAAGTTTCTACTTTGTTAATTTTGAATGACAAGAAGGTATAATTTGTAAGCTGAGTTATACCTAACCATCTTGTACAGTTAGCCTCTTAATTAACAGCTAGAGGAATTAAAAGCCAACCATATGTCTAATTCTTTAGAATTACAGTTCTTGAAAAATTGTTTGATCCTCCACTTATTTTCATATCTTTATGAAACTTTGTTGAAATAAAGAGCCAAGTAAAATTAAAATGAATTTTTTACCTTCAATTTCCTTCCTTAAAATTATCTCTGTGTCTACAAAGACTTAGACAGCCACTGGGGCAAAGCCAGATTCCCGTAGTGAAACAATTGCCTTGGCATCACACTGACAACACATAAACAACAGTTTGTCAACAGGCTTCACATTAGTGACAGAACACTTTTTGGCAAAACAGAAGCATCCTTCTGGATGCCATGGCAAAAACAGCTACTAGCTTTCATCCAGGACTCCTCTGTGTGGAGGACCAAGTTAATTTAAAAATTTGTAAATGTGACACTTGTTTAAAAATGAATTTTTTTTACAGAAAAAAATATAGCAGAACAGGATTTCTACTGAATAAAAAATTTACTTTTAGCAGTTCATTCATAGTTTCTATAGGCCTATCAATTCTGGTTAAAAGTTCTGTGTTTTATTTTGGTCTATTTTTTTTAAGTTATAACTAATATTATGTAAATTATTTGATAACCTAATTTGGGGAAATGTATGTCTGTTTCAAAATGATGACCACAAAACAACTTATTCTGCTTGCAAAGTTAGTTCATAGAAATAAAATGAAGCAGCCAGGAGTGGTGGCACACACTTGTAATCCCAGCATTTGGGAGGCTGAGACTTGAGGATCCGGGTTTGCAACCAGCCTCAGAGCTACCTAGTGAGGCACTCCACAACTTAGTGAGACCCTGGTTCAAAATAAAGAATATAAAATAGGGCTGGGGGTATAGCTCGGAGGTAGAATGCCCCTGAGTTCAATCTCTAGTACCATAAAAAAAAATGAAATAAAATGAAGCCAGGTGTGGTGGTCCTCACCTATAATCCCAGTACTTGGGAGGCTGAGACAGGAGGATCACAGGTTTGAGGTTAGCCTCAGTAACTTAGTGAGGTTCTGAGCAATTTAGTGAGACTGTTTCAAAATTAAAAAAAAAAAGTCAAACTACATTTGTACAAATAATGAAATTTAAATAATTTTATAGAATTCAAAAAAGAAAATAAGCTAAGAAACACTTGGACCTTATGATGCTCAAAGGAAATCTAATTTGCTTAAATGAGTAAAGAGTCAAAAGAATTAAACTTTAATAAATAACCATTATTTCAGGACCATTTAATAAATGTAAATGTTGTTTATTGGGTTGGGAATATTAACCTCTGTATTTTTATACCTGTGGTTTAAAATTATTCCAGATAGACAGAAGATAGGCTTGCTTCAACTTCTATGTCCAGTTAAGGTAATCATTGGCTAGAGAATTTTGAAATTTTGGTACATATTTGTGCTCTTTTAACCCCAAAATCAAATATACTGGAAATTTATAGGGTTATGAAGATGATGAACATAAATGTTGGTGAAATACAAATTATACATAAAACTCACTAAAAATTATTCAAAAAGCTATTTTAGCATTTATGCCCAGACTACTAGAGTCCTGTTTGAACACAACAGTATTTAAAATAATTTTTAACTCAAATAGATTAGTCATTTTCTTGAAGAAATTTTTTCCTATAAATATCATTCCTACTCTGTGACCATACATTCCAAGTCCCTTAGGTAATGTCCAATTATTCAATCACTCATGTACTGGAAGAATTTATATTGCTAAAATGCCCATACCACCCCAAAAGATGCTAAAATGTCTATACTATCCAAAGTTCTCTACAGAAATATACAATCCCTATGAAAATTCCAATGTCATTTTTCACAGAAAAAAAAAAATTCTCAGCCAGGTGTGGTGGCACACATTTGTAATCCCAGTACTTGGGAGGCTGAAACTGGAGGACCACAGGTTCAAGACTAGTTTCAGCAATGTAGTGAGACTCTCAGCAACCTAGTGAGATGCTGTTTCTAAATAAATGAATAAATAAATAAAGTAAGGCTGGAGTACAGTTCACAGGTAGAAGTTCCCTGGGATCAATCCCCAGCATTACCTCCCCCAAAAATCTCAAAATTAATTTGGAACTGCAAACAATCCTGATTATTCAAAGCAATCTTGAGCAAAATATAACCCAAAATCCAAAGGGAAAGGTGTCACACTACCTGACTTCAAAATATACTACAAAGCTCTAGTAATCAAAAGACCATAGCACTAGCATAAAAACGGATACATTGACCAAGGAAAAGACTATAAAGCCCGTAAATAATCTATGCATTTAACATTTATAGTCAAATGGTTTTTTACAAAAATGCCAAGAATATCCAATAGTTAAAGGACCATTTCTTCAATAAATGGTTTTGAGACAAGTAGATAGCTACATAATAAAAAATTAAATTATATCCTTATCTCCCATTATGTATGAAATCAATTAAGAGTAGATTTAAAACTTAACCTCTAATCCCAGTACTTGGGAGGCTGACCCAGAAGATTGCAGGTTCGAGACCAGCCTCAGCAACATAGTGAGACACTCAGCAACCTAGTGAGACCCTATTTGAAAACCAAAAATAAAAAGGACTGAGGGTGTATCTCAGGGGTAGAATGCCCCTGGATTTAATCCCTGGTACCACACGCACACACACACACACGATTAAAAACTTAAATGGAAGACCTGAAAATTTAAAATTATTAGAAGTAAAAATAGGAGAAAACCTTCATAACATTGGTCTAGGATTTTTTTTTTTAATGTGAACTCCCAAAGCACAGACAACAAATGCAAGCAAAAACCAAAAAACAGACAAGATTGTATTCAGTTAAAAAGCTTCTGCACAGCCACAGAGGAAAAAAAAAAAAAAAAATGAAGGGACAATTCACAGAATGGGAGAAGATATTTGCAAACCCTGCATCTGATAAAGGGTTAATACATAAAATATGTAAGGAACTCAAACAATAGTAAGAAAATAAATAATTTGATTTTTAAAGATAGGCAAAGGATCTGAATAATATATTTCAGAAAGCATACAAGTGGCACTTGTTATTCCAGTACTTGGAAGGCTGAGACCAAAGGATCACAGGCTTGAGGCTAACATTCAATAACTTAGCGAGATCCTATTTCAAAATTAAAAAAGGGCTGGGGTGTAGTTCAAAGGCGGAATGCCCCTGTGTTCATTCTTGATAACACACACACACACACACACACACACACACACACACACACACTCCATGCAAATGAGCAATAGGTGTATGAAAAAATGCTTAATATCTCTAACCAAAGAGAAATTCAAGTTAAAACCATATTCAGGCATTATCTTATACCTGTTAGAAGGACTACTATTAAAAAGATGGAGATAAGTCTTAAGAAGATGTCAAGAAGAGGGAACTCTTGCAGATGGATGGTGGGAAAGTGGTGCAGCGTTATGGGAAACAGTATGGAGTTTCTTCAAAAAAAAATTTTTTTTGGCTGAGTGTGGTGGCACATGCATGTAATTCCAGTACTTGGGAGCCTGAAACAGGAAGATCACAGGTTCAAGGCCAGCCTCAGCAACTTAGTGAGACCCCTGAGACCCTGTTTCAAAATAAAAAATAAAATAGGGCTAGGGATATAGCTTGGAGGTAGAATGCCCCTGAATTCAACCTTTAGTACCAAAAACAGTAAAATTGAAATAAAGTTAAATTACATATAATCCAGCAATCTCATTAGTTGGTATATATCCAAACAAAATTATGTCAGTGTGTCAGATAGATAGCTATACTATCATGATTATTGAAGTGGAGGGGTGGACAGAGTTGGAGAGGTATTGATAGAAAGATACCAAATTTCACTTAAATAGAAAGAATAAGTTCAAGATTGTACAATTTGAAATACTTTGGAATTGTACTCTACTCTACCTTTGCATATTGTATAACATGCAAAATTTTCTTTCTTGAAAATTTTAAATGCTTTCACCATGAAAAAATGGTAGGTATGTGAGGTCATGCATGAGTTTAGTGGCTCAAAAGTATGTGCATTTAAGAACATGTACTTAAGAAACATGTACAGTTTTACTTTGTCAGCTAAAAAAATAAACATGTTGGGGGAAAACCAATGATTACTAAAATCAGTTTTCAATTATGACTATGATTTAGCTGATGGTCTTAGGAAAGGTACTTATAGCCAAAAGGAAAACATAGAAAGGTACACAGGTGTGGAAGAGAATGGTCAGTTTGGGGAACTACACGGATTTTCAATGTGGATCACCTGCTAATAGATCCGATGTGGGAACAAAATGAGAGGTTGAAAGAAATGGAGGAGATGAAGGGCTTTTTATGTCACATAGAGAAATTTAGATTTTATCCTATGGGCTAGGAGGCAACCAAAGGATTCAGAGGAGAGCAGGACAAATAAGATACACATCTTAGGAAGACTTTCTTTTGGAATCACACATCTAGTTTTAAAAAATTTAAGTAAGGAATTAGAATAATTTTATTATATAATAAATAAAATTATTTAAATAGATTAAAGAAATGTCCATGAAATATAATTACATCCATGGAATACTTAAAAGAAAGTCAATCTAATAACTCCCCACAAAGAGACTATCACATCCATTAATTAATGAGTAGACATTTTAAGTGATATAGTTTTTAAAAGTTGAGCATAATTATAAAAGAAAATATCATGCAGTATGCAACTTTAAAGTGTAGATTTGTCATACCAAAAAAAAAAAAAAATCTTATCTTATGCCCTGAATGCTTTTTCCAGTCTAGTGTTTTTAAACTTGTATACCTTGGTATTGTGATCACATCTGTGTAACTTGATCCTATACCAACTGTCATGATAAGAGGGTTCAGGTAAGATATTTTATGCTATCTTAATAAAAGAATACACTATTTGCTATTTACTATCCATCTCTGTGTCTGCATTTAAATAAATATTTACCAAATGCTCATCATGCTCTGAAAAAACTCTGTTTATTTGGGTTTGTTAATTTGGGTTTAGATTTTAATATCTTTCAAACCCTTTTGTATTCCCCTGATAGCCTAAACAGATGCTTAAATCATATTTACCATAATTAACCCACTTACTTTCCTTTGTTTTTGATTCTCTCTTATTAATGATTCCTCTCTACAGCTTACAGTTTCTACTAAATCTATTCATAGGCAGGGTGCACAGGATAATCTTGGTCTTTGAAAAATGAAGCAACTGTTTCACATTACAAAACAACAAAAATAATTTGATTGATTTTCTGTAGCCAGGTTTTCAAAAATACTTCAAAGTCAAATTATATGCTTTTAATCAATTCAGTGAAAGGTTAATATTTTGAAATATAAAGGCTCTATAAATTTCAACTATTATTTTGAATAATAAATCCTCATTTCAAACAAAATCCATTTCAAAGTTGTAGCATTTGGTAAATTATGTGCCTTTTAAATAAATATATTTAAGAATTAGAGTACAGATACATTAAAAATAAGACTGCAATCTGAGAAATACATTAATGTGTAAATCAAAGAGCCAATTTTTAAATATATTAGAAATTTAAAATAGGGATATTCTGTAATAATTCTCATGCACAAATTTAAAGTATACTAAACTGGCATGCCGATGACATTATTATAGAGTAATATTTAGCAGGTGAGTGAATTTGATAATTAAAGAACTAAAAGCAATCATTATAAGATAATTTCATGGCATCATCCCTGGAGAGAGCATTATGCATAGGTTTGGCTTGTTTGCTACATTTCTTCATTAAAAGAAACATTTATTATGCACCTAAGATGTTTGAAGAGAAACTCGTCAAGAGACTCTGTTATCTAGGTGAATGGGCAGCACATGGAAGTAAAAACAACAACAACAAAAAGGAACAAAACAGGAATTGTGCCCTCCAATTGCAAACTATGGCAGGTAGTGAGTGCTACAAAGATGGCAAAAGAAGAATCTCATCAAAAAAAAAAAAAAAAAAAAAAAAAAAACAACTGTTGTTAAATGCATTTCTTATATTATTATTAGATTATTTTAATTTAAAAGCTAAGATATTATAACTTTACACTAAAATTTTCACCTTTGCTATATATTACGTTGAAAATTTTAGATGTTTAAAATTTCCCACAGTAAATAGTTATAGTAAAAACATTCTAATATACATGGTCATATAAGATTTACCAACTAATAAATCTTCAATGATTATTCAATTTTCAATGACTGATATCCTATTTTAAAAATTAAATAGTGACCCCTTTACTACCTAAACACACACACACACATATGAAAGAATGAGAAGAA
Source organism: Graphiurus murinus (assembly GCA_004027655.1). Lineage (NCBI taxonomy): Eukaryota > Metazoa > Chordata > Mammalia > Rodentia > Gliridae > Graphiurus > Graphiurus murinus. The sequence continues at coordinate 169,954 of PVLC010000090.1, forward strand.
CCAAACAATATTTTTCTTAACGGAAATTGAATAGAGTGGTTTCAATTAAGTAATTCAACATTACATATACAAAATATTTTTTAAAAAGTGTAATTATGATGGACAACCATTGAATACAGTTAAGATTATTGAATCAGCAGTGAGAGGCCAAATAGCAAATGTTTATTGAGCAATTGCTGCTTGCAAATATTCCTGCCTTAATACGTGTATTAACTCTACCCTCTTTTATGTGTTCACAGGTTGTTTTGTAATATCTAGAAAACTTTGTTTTAAAGTATAACGATAATTTTAGAAGAGTGTGCATCTAATAAATAGATACATAAGTTGCTTTCTGAGAAGAATTTGGTAATGGGGATAGGAAATGAAATATCTACTTTCTAAAAGTAGGTGACTTTTTTAGGGTAACAACTTTTCAAGTGGGATTTTCCAGTCAAAATACATTTTCCATACCATAAATACTTATTGAAAATAAACACTTTTTTTCCTGAGAGGCAAATTTACATTTTACCACATCTTTGTCACAACATTCCCCCTTAAAATAATATTTCTGACTTCTTACCTTAACTGACCCATTAACAGTCTTCTTCCCCAATTTCATGCTTCAGTGTCATCACTAACAAAACAGTCAACATTTTTTAGCTGGGAGATAATAGCATTTCTGAATGACCAGAAATTCTTGCGAGTTGTATCCTACCTGGTTTTCAAGGGTATTTAATCCATTTGTATGCTCCAAATTTTTCATTTGAATTTGCATCAGGTCATGTAATATCAGTTTCTTCTGTGCCACCTGAGGTAGCAATAACTTTATATATTGTGACACTGTGTAATGAATAAAATCCCTTTTCTTCTACTGGAGGGGGATCTATCAAAGGCTGCATTTGTCCTACACCACTGATCTACTTAATGCGTATAACTACTAAATTAAAAAAAAAATTCAGCTAGTTTCACATATTTCAGTATAACAATTATTCACTCATCTCAATTCGCCAATCATGGTGTACTGTGAGTTTATTTTTCTTACATAAAATTATAAAAAATAAGCTAGGCATAGTGGCACACAACTATAATCCTAGTACTTGTGAAGCTGAGACAGGAGGATCACAGATTTGAGGCCAGCAGAAGTAATATAGCAAGAACCTACTTCAGAAATAAAAAGGGCTGAGAGTATAGCTCAGTGACAGAATCCCTTTAGGTTCAATTGCCAGAATCACAAAAATAAGTAGATAAATGAACAAACAAATAAATAAGTGAGATGTATAAAAATAATAAATATATTAGTAAGATTTTCTCTTTTTTCTCTCTCTCATCATATTCCAAATGTGTACTATCTGGCCCTTTACGTAAAATGTTTGTTGGCCTCTCTTCTAAATTATTTATGAACTGTGAACTATCCATTACATAATATTATAATAGACATTAGGCAAGGAGCCATAACTTAAAAAATTGAATAAACATGCTAATACACTCAATGAAACACGTTCTTTTGTAAGTTCTAGAAAGGATTTGCCCTGAGGCATATGTGCTTCTAGCCAAATCAAGAAATTCTTAAAAAAAAAAACAAAACTCAAAGAAAAGTGAATTTTACTTAGGAATAAATTGAAGACATCTAGTATTGTGTGCAGTTCTGCAGAGATGACAATTCTGCTTCATCAATGGTGGGTCAGGTCCTATAAGAGAATCTGCATCCAGCCAACTCTTCAATGCTACAGGACTATCTCTAAGCTATATTCCTTAACCACATTAGAGGGAAATTAAGGCTCCTCTTTGTCAAAAGACAGCTTATAAAGAGGTTTATAGCTTATGGCATGGTATTAAGCTCAGGGATGGATAAACTCATCAATAAAGAGCAGTGAATAGGTCTGTTAAAAGCAGACTACCAGAAGGATTATAAATGTAGCCCCACCAATGAATAATGAAGAGACCTCATGGAAATAATTTTATCAATAGGTGAGAAGTAGATGCTAGCTTCCAGGAACCATGCATGATTTGATGTAGAAATTGGCTTTTTCTTTGCTAACTTCTAAATGGTAATTTTTAAGGTTTCCTTGTGAGGAAGAAGGAAGATCCAGTAATTCCAGAACCAGTAACCACCCAGAAGGGACAGATACCTGCTAGCAATGGGTTGAGCATTCAGTCTAATAGGTGTTTTGTGTATGAGTATCATTAAATTCAAAATTGTGTCAGTCAGCTTTCCATTACTATAACAAAATACCTGAGAAAATAACTTAAAGGAGGAAATTTTTTTTTTGGTTGGGAGTTTCAGAGGTTTTAGTTCATGGTCAATTGGCTCCATCGTTTCTGGGTCTTTGATGAAGCAGAACATCATGGTGGGAAGCACACGGTGGAGCAAAGATCTGACTACATGGTGACCAAGAATGAGAGAGAGAGAGAGAGAGAGAGAGAGAGAGAGAGAGACAGAGAGAGACAGAGAGAGAGAGAGAGAGAGAGAGAGAGAGAGAGAGAGAGAGAGAGAGAGAGATTTTTTATAACAAAGCCCCCCCACTTGAAATCCATTAATGTATGAATATAGTATAAAATAAGATTAATCCACTGATGAGGTTAAACCCTCATGAACCAATCACCTTTTAAAGGCCCCACCTCTGAACATTGCTGCATTGAGTACAAAGCTTTCAACATACGAACTTCTGGGGGACATTTCAGATTCAACCTATAAAAGAGAGATGTCAGTAAACACTTGAAAATCACACCTGACTGATAGATACTTGAAATACCCTAGAGTTCTGCCTCCATGCCCCATGCCACACCTTCCTTCTTTCCTGAGACAATTTAGTTTGGATCTAATTATAGGATATAGAATTATTATTATTGTACTTTGATTAGCTGATGAATAGGTTGCTTAAACTGAAGTAAGGACTAAACTGCTCATATACTTGCAGGAATTGTTGCTGTGTATTTAGAGTTTTCTAATGCATCCAGCAATTTTTCATTGTGAATTAACAAGCCCTAGGGGGAAATTCAGTCATTAAATGCGAATTTGCATCTGCGACCCTTATGGACACTACATTCTCAATCTAGATGTGAAGATAACAAGGGAAAGAGCTAATGCTTTAAATAATCTTTATGATTTGCCATCTCTATTGTTTCTATAATGTGGACACAGAATTACATATATAGTAAAAGTGCTGTGGACATCAATATAGTCCAAAGACCAGTCTCTAATAGAGTGTTTTTTGAGCCTTCCACCAGATATATAGAAGAGATTGTATTAGAGAGAGAGAGAGAGAGAGAGAGAGAGAGAGAGAGAGAGAGAATGAGAATCAACAAGAAAGGACATACTCAGCAGAGTTTTTTAAGTGCACTTTATATATAAGATATGAAACTAAAAAATTTCTCAGAAAACTCAATTGTTTCTGCAAGAATCATCTGAAATTTTAAGCCCTCTAAATATCGCTTTCAGGAATAGTAGCTCTCATGGACAACATAATCATCCTTTTAACTTCAATGCATAAGAGAATTTGACCTCTGCAATCTGAGAACCTTGAAGCCTGAATTAGTTTATTTGCATGAACTTACCAGAAACAAAAATTTCCCGTCTAAAGTGTTCTATTATGAAAATATACCCATCTTCTCCACTGGTTTTCATTCCTGCATACATCATACTTATATTTTTTATCAACACAGCAAAAGGGCAGAATAAAGTATTTCATCACTAACTACATCATGGAGCAAACTACCCTAGATACATCAACAGTTTTTTGGGAGTCAGACACAGAGAAGTATAACAACTCTGAAGGAACAAAGGGGAACATTTAGTGCTTTCTTTCTGGGGAACACAGTGAAGAGCTTTCAATGTGGCAGGAACAGGAATAACATGTCTAGAGAACACAGCTTGCACTATGTGGGTATATGTACATCACCTGCAGCACTCAACAGAATCCTGTTGTTTCAAATTTTACATGTAATGTGTGCAAAAGAGCATCAGTGGAGCACATCCAAAGACACTTCAGGATGTACCAGCCACCTTGAGAGTTCATTTTACCTCCATCTCCCTGAGGCACTACCTGGAAATCACTTAGGCAGAAGGGACCGAAATTGTCATTTTTGCTGACAATTGAGTTGGGATAATATTGTATTCTTAAGTATCATTGATGAAGACACTTATTTTTAATAAGAAAATCATTTTAATGTAAATTATATGTAAAAGTGTTAACAAAATTAGGTTTTTAAAAATAGTATATTTTCAGTGCTTTTGCTTTTTTCCTAGTAAGATGTTTATAAATAAGATAATGAATTAAACTGTTTTTTTCATTTTTTTCCTGTGGTTTTAGGGATTGAATTCAGGGCCTTGTCTATGCTAGGCTAGTGCTTTACCACTGAACTACACTCCCAGGTATATTTAAACCATCTTTTAAACTGAAAAGCACTTTAAAGTTCCAAGAGGCTTTTAATCATTTTAAAATAATGCCATATTTCCTGTGATAGGTTTGGCCTACTGTAGCCACGCTGGTAGATTTAATGTGGTTGATAAGCCCAATCTATGATATAAAAGATGGAGTTATCATGGAATCATGTTGGATTCTTAAAATAAGTTGTAAGAGGAAAAGGCTCTATACTGCATCTCTCATAAACCTGGCAGGGGCCTAGTGATACTGTCCAACAAGGTAATCAAGAAAGTTTAAGGAAATAATTTTTACCAAGGCATGGACAGGCTTAAATGAAGCCTGCAACAGAAGGTAATGGATTCTCAGGCTAATAGTGGGGAGTTGTTGCCACCCCAGGCCTGAAGGGTAAGGGGAGAAAGCAAATTCTCAGGAGAAGAGCTACACGGAGCTTTGAAAGAGGAATGCATTTCCTCTCTCAAAACTGCCAACTCAGTGCCTGACAGAAGGCTGTGATGGGAATAAAAATTTAACCTCCTTAACTCCACCTTACAGTCTTTCCCCTGCACCTACTAGCAGAAGATCTCATTAATGAAGTTCATAAATATTAGTTGCTGGAGGAGCAGGGTGGATCTGACAGAGTAAATAAAGATGAAAAAGGAGAAATCCTAGATAAGCAAAGAAGTTGACTTAACTGAAGGGGATGGATGGGGAAGAGGGCACCCTAATGCACATGATGTACTTTCACAAATATATCAAAGTAAATCACTAAACTGAACTTGAGAAGGAGGAAGGGTGAGGGAGTGAGGTGGGAATTGGGGAAGGGGTTAAATGAGAAATGTGTGCATATACGCTTTTATCAGCTTGTACGTAACAAAGATGTATGATCATAATGCACCAATTAATAAAGAAAAAGAATATGAAAGACATAGAAAGAGCTAAATTCAGAATTAGATGATTTCTGAAATGGCTTTTCTATGTTAAATATCAAAACAAGCCAGGTGTGGTGGCACACACTTGTAATCCCAGTACATGGGAGGCTGAGACTGGAGGATTTGGGTTTGCAGCCAGCCTCAACTACTTAGTGAGGCCCTCCGCAACTTAGTGAGACCCTATTTCAAAATAAAGAATACAAAATAGTGCTGGGGTATAACTCAGAGGTAGACTGCCCCTGGGTTCAATCCCCATTACTGCAAAAAAAAAAAAAAAAAAAAAAATTAAAGCATTTTGTTGAGAAAGGTGAAATTAATTGATATGGATGAAGTTAATTCATTCATTTATTCAGCAGAGCTTTAGTGAACATCTACTCTGTGTTGTGTGCTCAGCATTTAATAAAATGATTTGATATGATTACACCCCTCAATTTTTTCATTTTGTCCAAAATGTAGATGTGAGAAATAAACCTTTATGATACCATACTATAAAAGAGGAAATTAAGCAAGGTGGGGGGGGGGGGGGAAGATGGAACTAAAAGTAGGCTTCCAAATAGAAATACAAAGGAATTAGTAAGATGAGAATGAGAGGGTAGGAGAAATAGAATTACAGAAAGAGTGGAATGTGCAAAGACACAGGAGCTCTAGAAGCCTTGTTTAGGAAACTGACAATTTTCAAGTTTTGTTGAAAGGAAGGAAAAACCTGGAGTAAACACATGGTGTCTAGACAATCAAGGTGCTTCATTCCATATGCTAGCAGTTATGTCTTAATCTTTAAATGGATGAGGAGTCAAAGAAAAACTTTAAGCAAGGGAAAGGCCTGAAGAAATTTATATTCAAGATATATAACTGCAGCGGTTGTGTGAGAGATACACGGGAAATGTGAGAAAGTAGAGAGCAAAAAGATAGTACTCCAAAATTCAGAAGAAAAGTGTTAGAACTTTGCATTTGAACTCATTCTTATATATAAAGAAATTTATTATAAAGTGTTTGCTCACATGATTATAGAGACTCATTTGTTGCTCATTCTATGTACATGCACAGGAGACCCAGGAGAGCTGATGGTTCACTTTGAGTCCATATGTGAAGGTGTGAAATCCAGAAGATTCAATGGTATGTATTCCGGTTCAGCAGTAAGTAATTTCAAGATCCATGTCTAAGGCAGCATGGTGGTAGACACCTGTAATCCCAGATACTCGGGTCGTTGAGGCAGGAGGATCACAAGTTTGAGGCCCATCTGGGAAGGGCTGAAAGTGTAGCTCAGTGGAGAGTGCCACTGGACTCAATCCCCAATAAGGCAAACACATACCCAAACAAACAAAACAAAAGATCCAGGGCAAGTAGATGTTTCAATTCAAATCTGAAAACAAGACAAAACCAATGTCCTAGCTCAAGGGAAGTCAAGCAGGGGAACTTCTTTCTGGAGGGAAGTTTAGCCATTTTGTTCTATCCAGGCTTCCAGCTGGTTGGATGGGCCCACCTCCATTAGGAGGACAATCCACTTTCATCAGTCTAGCAATGCAAATATTAATCTTATCTAAAAATACACCGGCATAGATAGAATTTTTGACCAAACATCTTCATACCTATCACCCAGACAAATTGACGCATAAAATTAACCATCAGTTTTGTAATCAGAAATAATGACAAGTACAAAAAGTATATTTAATAGAATTTGGAGATCAAGTGGATCTCTAAGATAACAGTCAAACCTGATGCTTAAACACCTGCGCTGCAGACCTGTGATGTCACTGATCTCTGAAAAACACATCAGAGAAGAAGCAAATATGGGGGAGTTCAGGTTTGGAAAACTGGGCAGTGCCTGTGAGGCAAGCCAGCACCCAAGAGAAACATTTACACTATAATTATGATAGGTTTTGTATGGTTATTATAAACTTTTAGATAGGAAACTTTCTTATAGACAATTATTATATCCAAATTAAAGCTATTCAATATAGACTCACTTCATATAATCAAATATGAAATAATTTAGACCATTAAACTATGTTTCCTTTAAAAAAATTAAAAAGTAGGGACAAGGACTGTAGCTCAGTGGCAGAACACCTGTCTAGCATATGAGGCCCTGTCTTCAATTCCTAGCACCACATGGGCTCATGGGTATGCCTCACGGTAAATCAATGGTCTGCTAATAATGTATGTTTACATTCATTACATGTTGGTACTAGTGCAATATTTCTATTTTTTCCTTCGATGTTATACTTTTTACATTTTTTTGTATCTTTTTGTACAGGTATTTGGAAACAATAACATTGTTTATTTTGAAAGATATAATCAACTTGAGTAGTCATTAAATAATAAAAATTATTAAAAATCTCTTCAGTTACCTTTGATTACAAAGTGCTGTGCTTGTATAGATAGCACTTCCATAACTGGATCTTGCTATGTAGAAAATTAATGCATTTTAACATATAATTCTATTTTACTAACCACAATCAGTACGTAGTTAATTTTTCATGTGTAAAGCTATCTTATGTAGGTGTATGCTGTGTTAACATAAAAAAAATAATAAATTAAGAACCATTTGCTGAAGGCAAATTAATTGCTAAAGGCAAATTAATTCACATAAGTTGCTTAACCAATACTTAATTGTAAACTGCATTATTTTTAAAGACTCTACAACTGCCAACAACTATTCTTCATTCTTTAGCTTTCATTCATGTTCCCTACATTGGAGCCTGCCTTGCTTCCTGTAGGAGATACCAAATGTTCTTATCTCCAAATTCCTCTATAACATACTCTATAGACGAAATGTGTTTTTACTAATTGTTTTATGTGTTTAATTTTAATGTTGAAACCAGATGTAATGTCCCTGAGGTCAGAAACCTAATCTGACCAGGTTGAGTTCATAGACCCTACCAACCATGTTGGTTATATTTTTCTGCTGTACAGTTGGGTAGATTTATTTACTTGGAAATTTTCAGAATATTCAAAGAAAAAATTAACATTCTATATAAATTATTGCCAAGAAATTTAAAAATGGAGATGATAATCAAACCTATTGGCTAAATCACAATTTTATAAAAGAGAAAATAAATAATTTTAATCAACATCTTCAATCTTAGTAAGCATCATGTGTGGCGAAATTCTGAAGAGAATTCATTCCTTTTTAACTTGTAATTGAATTGGCATGCATGGCATAATATGTATACGAGGAAATCATTTAAAAGGTAAATTATATAAAGTTAATTAATTTATTTTCATACAAAAATAAGCTCTAGAAACACTAAAGTTTGTTCTCTTTATAAAAAAAAATTTGAATGAGTTTATGTGCAAATGATAAGCATGTTTGTAGGCATTTCCTTTTAATTTTATGAGATGTTTCTTTGTTTATGTGTTTTCATAGATACTTCGAAACATAAAGTGTCTCCTCCTCCTCAACTCATTGAAAAGAGAAATTTCATAAATTGAACTCCACTTTTAGTTTTCATCAATAGTTTGAAAAACTTGAAAGAAGTGAAGATTAGGATTTAAGGAGGAGCTCAGCTGGGTCCAATATATTCAGGTAACTGTTTTCTGGTATGCAAACTTCTTCAGTTCTACCAAGACTGATATTTTTATTTCACAGATAAAATTTCCATCAGTGACCTAAATCTTTCTATGGAGTACTCCAAAATTTAATTATAATTTAAGAAAACAATTATATTTTCATTTCATTGACATTTTGAAGTATAAGATTTAAAATGATGAGGAATTTATCCTTAATTCTTTCTAAAATATTCTTGGTCCTAGTTTAAATTTTAAAATATGGAAGACTTTATTCACATACAAATTGTTCTGTTGTTATTGCTTGTGGAAACATTACTTTCAGATAGGATACATGATGTATAGTGAAGCTTAAATACAAATATTTAGGTAGTATCAGGTAACATATTTCATTGTCACTAATCTTTACTTATTATTAATCATTAATTAGTCCAATCCTTGCTGTCTTGCCAAAAGTTTAACATAAATAAATAAATAATAAATAATAAATAAATAAATAAATAAATAAATAAATCTCACCTTCTCTGGAAAGAACTTTTATCTTTCCAAGTTTTCTTGCTTTCTTTTCCCTTCTTACCCATAAGAATGATAGAAAAAAAAATCATACCACATTGCGATGTCACTGGTATGTATATAAAACTCCTTCCACAGCAGTTTCCCTGCTGGCTTGATTCTAAGTCTCTTCCCTTTCTCCTGGGGTAGCTGGCTGCTAGATATTTACTGATTAATTTGCATCAAATGTTCTCCTAGCAACCAGCACTAGAATGGGATTAGATACTTTTGTAAAGATTGTTTTCTGTAAAAGAAGTTAGACTTTCTAAAATAACATAAACAGAAACTAAGTCTTTAAGCAAAACTATGATGTGATTCCTTCACACTTAAAAAAAAGTTTAGTCAATTGCTTTTAATTGGTGCTTTTATTTAGTAGAAATCAGTGTGTGTGTGTGGGGGGGTGGCAGTATTGGGGATTGAACCAGGAGCAGTCTAACACTGAACTGTTGGGGTCTTAGCCTGGCCGGAAAGACTTCGCCTCTAGATGGCGCCTGGCAGAGTGCCAGGAGTGGCTGCAGGTGGTAACATTCTAGGGCTGCCCCATGCTAGAGCGCATGCACCAGCACACCCGGCCTGTGGCCTACCCAAGTGAGAGCTGTATGCGGACACCTCGTGACTCAGGCCTTGTGTGGCTTTAAGAGTCTCCACCTCTCGCCAGCTAGAGAGGAAGGAGGGTGGTTGCTGTTGTTGTTGCTGGAGGCGTAGGTTGTTGGGGGTCTGTTGGAGAGGTACTATTGCGAGGAATGGTTACGGAGAACGAGAGTGGGGTGAGAGAAGCAGGGTTAAGAGAACGGTTACTATTACTGCTGGGTAGTGTCCTCGATCCCAGAGAGAGAGAGAGAGAGAGAGAGAGAGAGAGAGAGAGAGAGAGAGAGAGAGAGAGAGGTATAATAAAGAGAAGTTTGAACCAGCAACGTCCAGTCATTGTCTTTATTGGGGCCTCATGGTTGAGGGTTCAGCCTGGGGTCCCGATACTTAACTATACCCCCAGCCCTTTTCGTATTTTTTATTTTGAAACAATGTCTTAACTAAGTGCTAAGTTACCTTGGGCTAGCCTCCAATTTGTCACCTAGCTAGAAATAACTTGTAGCACACCTAGCTAGTTATTTTTTTTTTAATTTAAAATGTTTTGACACACCCCCATTTATAATCTTAACTAATACAAGGATATACCTTACATACTTTAAATAAATTCACAAAGAATTCATGTCATTTTGTAATTGTCAGTACAAGATATAGAAAACAAATATATCTGATTTCTAATGGCCAGTTCAGTTATATAGAAAATGCAGTAATTTTTTTCTATAAAATGTGTGATAAATTTTCACTTTTTGAACAAATATAATATCAAGCCCAAAAGTCTCAATGATGATTTACCTTAACTAAAAAGTTAGGATATATATATATATATTTTTCTCTGCTCATCAAGAGTTATGTTTAAATCTCAATAATAATATATAATATCAAAGTAAAATTTGAAGGTAATATGAGACAAAAAGAAAATATAACATGGGTAATAAATAATCTCAAATAACATTAAATAAACTGACCAACTGTGATTATTATCTTAGCAGACTTTGAAAACAAATGAAGAAATATATTTTATTAAGCCCCATTAAGATTTTAATTTTGCAGCAAGTAATACCAGAGCAGAAAGTAAGATATTTTAGCAAAATCAATAAATATTATTAGATTTTTATATCATGTTTAAAAGTGATAATCTTAAGGCAGTGTAATATTTTACAATTTAAAAAATCTAAAATTTGAAAATAAAAACCTATAGTTTCATTATTTGGTGGAGATAATAGAATATTTTTCCCCAGAGGAAAGAATAAAGCAGAAAATACTTCATTCAAAAATGCATTACCAATTCAGTTATGATGACTATTACACTTAGAATATTTGAAGTGTGTCATTTCCACACATTTCCTTTTCTACTAACAGTTTGTTTTCTTTGTGGGCATTTCTTAAATCTCACATGTGCTTTTAAGAAATATAAACTGTAAATCCTAATTATTTATTTCAAGTTTTTTTTTTTTTTTTTTCAGTACTGGGGATTGAACTCAGGGGCATTCTACCTCCAAGCTACGCCCCCAGCCCTATTTTTTATTCTTTATTTTGAAACAGGGTCTCACTAACTTGCGGAATGCCTCACTAGGTAGCTGAGGCTGGCCGCGAATCCAGATCCTCCGGTCTCAGCCTCCCAAATGCTGGGATTACAAGTGTGCGCCACCACGCCCCGCTACTTATTTCAAGTTTAAAGACTCTATTTTGGTTGCATATTGGAAATCTAATTCAAATTTTTGAAATAACATCTATAGGTATCAGTGATAGAAGATTGCAAAGCAAATGATCTTCTAGGTGTTAAAGACATATGAAACTGTATTTATCAAAGACCCGATCTGTACCACATATGTATGTTGCCAGGCTTTTAAATAGAATATTACATATAATCCTTTCCAAAACAGTTGAGACAGATATTATTATCTCCAAATTATAGATCCTGAGATCCAGAAATGTTAAATAGCTTGCCAAAGATAATAGAACAAGGCAAATACCAAGTTGAAATTCATAACTGTGGAACCACAATCTTAATACACTTTCTCTGTACCAAATGGAAATAAAAGCATTCTCCACCCTCCTAGCACTTGACTCTTCAGAGATGCCCAAATTTTACAAAGTACAGACTTGTCTAAACTTTAACATTACTGCTTTCTTCTCCATGAGGGCTTATCAAAACTTCCACCATTTCAGATAGTAGTGACAGAAGAATAAACTAACCTGCATGGAAATGAAAACTAAATAACCAGCTTTAAATGTTTAATTAACATAGAGAATAAAATGGAATTTGAGTAGAGATTGTATGTATATGCACATGTCTATTCTCCTCTCTCTCTCTATTTCTCTCTCTCTCTCTTTCTCCCTCCCTCCTTCCTTCCCTCTCTCCCTTCTTTATTTTTGCATATTCCTCTCTAAGAAATGCCCACTGCTAATGAGATTTGAAGGATAGATGTCCCTGATCTGTCCACTGACCTATCGAAAGGTTCCAGATCAATCCTTTGTGTTAAGACATTGACCCTTTGTTAAAACCATGGATATCTTTATTTCTATTGAGTGAGAATACATAGACAGATAATTACCTGTTGTTATATTGCTGGATTTTTGTTTTCCTTAAGTAGCATTGAGATTTAGACAGCAAGGTTTTAGGAATGTTATTGCAAATACATGTGCTCAATGATGACATCCCCATTTTGAAGAGCACATCATTAAGAAATATGAGTTAAGTGTCTGCTTTCAAAACACTGGCAAGAAAATAATGGCCGTGACTGCTATAACACGATGCAATATTAAAGGATAAAATGATTTTTATACATGCTCTTTGTATCAAAAATAAAAGACAAAACTGGAAACTAATGCTTGACAGAGCTCAATATGATGCTCTTTCTAAAGGCAGAAGAGGGAAATGACACCTAGAGGGAATAGTAAAAGGAGTGAGACATAATAAATATGAAAATAAGTTCTGGAAACTATGCTGCAATACTAATAATTTGAAAACATGAGAATTTTAGAGAGAAGGATAAGCAGCAACTATTGTCTTAGTTATTTATGAACATGCAAAAGAGCAGAAGAACGTTTCTCTACAGTGGCCTCCAAGTGATATGGAACCAGTGGGTTAGCAAAGAAATTTTTTTTTTTTTAATAAGACATCCTGCCACTACCCCCAACCCATTAGCACAATTATATATCAGTTTCATTGGAAATTCTATCGAGTGTTAAGATAATTCTATTTTGCAAAATATTAAAAATGTTTTTACATTAAAATATTTTCTTTCTTAATACACGCCAATACACTGTTTATACCCAGGGCAGCTATTGCCTAAGGCGACAGAGGTGGGAAAGTAACCTTACAGTGTACAGTAGTCATGCCACTGGAATTATTCCCACTGAAAAACTGTTTTGGCCACACAGAACTCCAGAGGTATACATTTCAACTCAGGGATGCTTTCCACTCCAACTCCTACAACACCACCTTCAGTTCTCTATCACACCTCTCCCCATCCTACTTAGTACACTCAGCCTCCAAGTTTGTGACTCTTGACTTCTTTTAATTCTACTCTGTCTATCCTTATGATAACTTGAGCAAACTCCTAAGTACCATCACAGCCAGAGTCTGGAAATAACTCTATCTTAGTTGCTAAATTGCAAAATCCCACTCTCTGATTATAGTCCTATATATCCTTTGTACCTTTCCTTGGATCATTTCAGGGGGTACTGGTTCCACCCATCCTTTTCTCCCAGTATATTAGCTTATTCTTGGAATCACTACTCTGTATACCTATCTTAGACCTCAAGGTATTCTAATTCAACCACTCTTACCCCGTCACCTTAGGTCATGCACCCCAAACTCAACTCAACTCAACACTTTTGCTTTTTCCATCCCTGAATTTTGTATGGGATCTATTACCTTGACAAATATGTTCACTAGGGGCTGGGAGTATATTTCAGAGATAGAGTGCATGCTTAGAATGTGCAAGGCCATGGATTCATTGCCTAGAACCCCATCACCACCAGGAAAAAACACATTAGATAATTTCATCTCAGTCCATGTAGCTCTGGTCTTCCTTTATTAACCAGTGGTCAGCTGTCAGTTGTCAATGTCTACTTTTCCTCAAAGTGGCCATCCCTAATATTCGCTGTCATTCTCAAAACTTCTACCTAACATCATGCCAGTAAATGCCCTGTGAATATTTGAATTTGTGCAAAACAAACAAAAAAGTTCTTATTTTTAGCATTTACTGATGTTCAAGCTGAAAATGTCTTTATTATGACTAATTCCAAGCACCAACCTGATGTCACAACACAGAATAGGGAAGCAATATATAGCAAATAGTTCCTTCCTTCCTCTCTCTCGCTCTCGCTCTCGCTCTCGCTCTCGCTCTCGCTCTCGCTCTCGCTGTCTCCTTTCTTTCTTTTGTTCTCTTTTCTCTGAGATACTGGTGATTACCAGGGGCAACCTCTTCTGAGCTACACCCCCAGCCCTATTTTATTTATTTATTTTTTTCAAAACAGAGTTTCACTAAATTGTTGAGGGCCTTCCCAAGTTGTTGCTGAGGCTGACCTCGAGCCTGTGATCTTCCTGTCTTATTCTCCCAAGTACTGGGATTGCAGGCATGTACCACCACCAGTGGCAGTAGAATGCCTTTATATGGAACTTCTGCCAGATGCAATCTTATATAAATTCTCAGACACAATAGACATACTCTCAAGGGTATAATTAATAGTGAAATATAGAAAATCATTGAGAAGTCATGACTGTTGAGTATTTATTACTTTCCATTAATATAATTTAACTGTAAATTTATGTAATTTACATTTCAATAATGGCCATATTTAACAAGTAGCTTTCTAAATTCCTGAAAACTTAGCAATCAGCTGTTGTAAGACTATGTAGGCAGTGTCTGCACATCACAGCCTTTGCCCCATTGCAAACTTCCATTTCTCTCAGTCAATGAACCTGCCTCAGACTTTGTTGAAAAACTCTCAAGAGCTCTCATTAATGAAATTTAAAGTATTCCTGACCTCCGACTCTGTGTCTACTTCTAGCCATCTGATTTTTATACTTGTATATCATTTTTATCAGAATTTCCATAGAAAGAAGAGTCCCTATTAGTAGTTTCTTTATTCTAACCCTCATTTACTGCTTCTTTCCTGAAATTTTATGACAGTACTATGGGAAAAAGACATCAATCACATCCAAAATGCCAAACCTTAAGGATTTTTTTCAGCTCTCAGATTGCTTTGTGTGTTTTGTTGTTGTTGTTGTTTTGGGTTTTTTTGTTTTGTTTTGTTTTGCTTTGTTTTTTGCAATACTGGGCTATACCTTCAGCCCTATTTTTTATTCTTTATTTTGGAACAGGATCTCAGTAAGTTGAGGAATGCCTCACTAGGTAGCTGAGGCTGGCCGAGAACCCATATCCTACGGTCTCAGCCTCCTGAATGCTGGGATTACAAGCATGCACCACCACGCCCGGCTCTGTTTTATTATTTATTTATTTATTTTTAATTCTTTCCGTATTGGACCCTGCTGTAATTGTTTTCTCTCTTCCTAGCCATTGTCCGACCTTTGGCATTCTATGATCAGATGGCAGAATGGGTGGGTAGAACATCATCCAGGTGCATACATGCAAGAACCAGCTGGTCAAACTGGTCTCCCTACAGCTGGAAAGATGCTGGCTGGCCAGGTAAGTTAAATAATTGTTGCAACTGAAGCTGAGAGATATAGTGGATAAAGAAGCTCTTCCTTGTTTCCTTGAGATGGAGTGGATAAGTTGATACACCAACTAGTTCCTGTGCCTATCAGCACCTGTGTGACTGCTGCGACTTGTGGCATCCTAGCAGCTAGGCCTGAGACCCTATATCTAGACAGAAGACTATGACACATCTAAGGGGACCTATTAAAAAGGGAATATATCCTGAAGAGGTGACTCCTATCAAAATACAACTAAGGTGAAGACAAAAACACAGCTACAATAAAAATTAAGACCATTCAAGCAGAATCAAACTGTACACACACACATAAACTCACACACAAACACACCAGACAATGAATGTTTCCAAAACATTGATGGTTGACCTTATCTCATTAGTTCAGTTGTTTTAATGTAAACCCAAACCAATAAATGTCTTAAAAGGAACAAGGGAGGTGTAGCTCCTAAAACCTAATATGAAAACTGAGAAATGCTGGGAGTAGCCAAAAGATGGTTAAGTTCTTGCATTGAAGAAATCCAGTGACTTCAAATAGGAGAAGATCACAGAGCACAGGCTCATATGTGAATGGCAAACAGGAAAGATCACATTGAACGCTGGAAAATACCATAGAGCAATTTAGCAGACTGTACTAAAATCAAATATTTAAATATTCTATTACTAACCAATGCTTCTGAATATGCCAGGGCCACAGGACACAGCTGTCTAGTTTGTGTGTGTGTGTTGAGGGGGGAGTGGAGAGTATATTACTTTTGAAATTAGTGAATATTACTTTTGAAATAAGTGTATATACAAAGTTAAAATACTAAGTTGCTATATTTATAACTAATTAAAAGATATAATGAATGTTTGGAAAAATCTTTTGATATTACTTAATACATATAAATTTAAATACTTGGTTATAAACATTTCTAATAAAAGGTGAAATATTAGAAATTCTTCATGTCTAACCTATGTTTTCAATGAAAGTTGTCTATTATATTTGAAAATCCTTAAAGATGTATGGAGGCAAAAAGAACCAGATATATAATACATGAAAATCATTGCTTTCTTAAATTTTTTCTTAAATAATGTTGTCTTGACCAGTCAGTAAGGATTTTTCCCTGACCTCTCATAATTCAATATCCTGAATTCAGAAAAATGACTATTTCCATCTGTTCCACTTACAGAGATCGATACTTAGTTAAGTTCATGCATAATAATGAGTATGTATCTCTCAGAACGTGCCTTGCCAAATTTTGGTACATAATTTTGTCTAAGATCAGGACCTTGACAGAAGGGTATGTGCATTTTCATTTTATTTTATAAGAGATCTGGGAATGCTGACTATCTACTTTCTACTTCTTCCTCATATTATTGCTTTATAAAGGGAAGCATTCTGCAACAGTGAAATAGACATGTGTTTCAGAAAATTCTCCCTTTAGGCCCAAACATGGGCTAACTTCAATAAATGAAAGTGGCATAGTTTACAGAATTGGTTTCTCACTAAGTACTTAGTTGAATCAGCTTTTTAGATGCCTTTAGATTTTTAAGAGAAGCAAAAGAAAAAAGCATTCTTCCAGCATCAAGAAAACACTTTACCGCAGATAATTGTCTCATTTAATTTGCATTCCAATGCATACCAAACTGAAAAATAGCAATACTCAGGAGACCAACCCGATGGAAGACTTCCTATCAAGTAATAAAGTGATGAGAGAGATAAGAAGAAGAAGCATGGCTGGGAAGAATAAGTCAGTAGAGTCCATGGTTGTTTACACATTCCCAAGTTCAAGCTATCAACCTTTCTCCCTGCTTTACTACCAGCTCCTCTTCTGCCAGCAAAAAAGAAAAAAAAAAAATTCCAGACAGGTTAAGAAATCAGCCGACAAACCTCATTATTGATGGCGTCAGGTGGTAGATCAATGCTGGAGGAAAATCAATGGTAAAAATATTTTTCAGTGGTGCATACAGATGAAGAGCCTCAGCAGCATTTCTTGATGGAAACCACAAAAGTCTGCAGGCCTCCCTCCCCCATAGAGCCACTGTTTCAGGGGAGGCAAGAACTTATCTGGTGCTTTAGAGATGCTAATTTGCCACTATATGTTTTCTTATGTTATAGGATTTGTAACTATTTGCTGCAAAAATCCAAGGCAAGACAATGTGGAAAGAGAGAAAGGGGGAGACAGATTTGAAGATTCCACCAGAAAAACGTGACTTCTTATATCATGGTTTGGTTTATGGATATTTACTACACATATGTATCCATTTAACAAATTAAAAAAAAAATAAACACTGAAAAGTTGGAAAGCATTACTAAACTGAAAAAAATATATGGCAATTTTTTTGTAGAGGCTTTGTTAAAATAATTTTTAGGTCATAGATAAAATTCTAAAAGTCAAAGGATGCTTACTTAAAATGGGAGAATATTGGTGTGGCAATCTTGAAGAATCACACTGGTTTATACCTATACTTTCCAAACAATCTCATATTGACTAGCAGTTTTCTTTCTATGTCACTGATTGATCAAATGAGACCACTCTCTTGCCCCAAAGCTTATGGGTACTCTGAAAAACTGCCCAGGAAAAAAATATTTCTGATGTAGGTGAAAGAATATCACAAGATTTCGGTTTACTATGAAGAGAAATCATCAATTTTAGTTACTATGGCCAAATAGGGCATTGGTTAAAAAAATGGCATGTGAAAGAGCCAGGTGTGGTGGCATATCCCTATAATCTTAGTATTTGGGAGACTGAGACAGGAGGATCTAGGTTTGAGACCAGACTTAGCAATTGAGTGAGGCCCTCAGCAACTTAATGAGATCCTCTTTCAAATAGGCATAAAATAGGGCTAGGGGTGTAGCTCAGATAAATAGTGCTCCTGGGTTCAATACCCAGTGCCACATACACACAAAAAAGACATCCAAATCAAACCAGAAGAAGGAATATATTGAGGATGTGTTACAAGGTGACTGTAGAGTGCCCTTGTGTTCTCATAGGAAAGATTTTAAGTGAGATTCCACACAGAGCATTAGGTAAGCAAGGACAAAACTTTTATTAGAGGAAAAGAAGGGAAAAATGATAGTACACTCTCCAGAGAGGGATCAGAACCTATTGTTCTGAGTAGGAGCGACCCTGGACCTCAGGTATCTCTGTGCTTCTATATTCCTTTTGGTCCCCTTAGGGAAGTACCTAATTTTCTTGTCACCTTGACTGACAAGTTTAATTGACAAGTGATGCCATATAAGCTAATCTGCTTTGCACATGCTCTTTCCCACAAGTCCCCTGTTGCACCCAGCCTGGGGGTCCAAACTGCAATGCTAATTATATCATAATAACCAGGGTTCATCCTTACTAACTTTGACGTGCACAGGTGCTTTATTCTGGTTTAGTCCAGTACCTGTTTTTCTGTTTTCTCCTATTTTTTTTTTGTAGGCAAGATTGACCACAAGCTCCTGATTGATGTTCTACCTGTACCCCACTTTGGACCTCCTTTGGTTTTGTCTAAGACCTCCCAAGTCTTCCCAGCTCATATCTCATTAACCTACCTAACAGATACCTGGTGAAAACAGCAAGGGCTCCGGCCTGAGGCAGGAGTGTGCAACTAATGAAATAGGAAATTTAAGTCCTCATTTATATAGCATCTTCCAAAGTTCTGAGAGGAGCACTAGCAGTGATAAATACATAATCATGAGGTTACTTTCTAAAGAAGATCTCTCCAAATTGTAGAAGCTACAGTAGCCATAAAACCTGGATCTGCCCATTGGTGTTGGTTACACTCATTGAAGCCTGTGGATATAAACCTGTTCCTTTGTTAACAGAGGAGGACCAATCATTATTCAGAGCTGCATTCTTATCAGGAGAGAAAAAATTATTTTCTTGGACAGAATATTTGGCTTTCAGCAAGGAGAGGGAATGGAGAACCATATTTTAAAGGAAAAACAGGATTCCCAACAAGTCTTCATTTACTTTATCAGAGGAGCTGAAGTATAGTTTACCCAGTATGAATGTAATTTGTAAACTTTGTAATTTTTGCTTTTACTTGTATTGCATGTAACCGGTTTCGATATATTGATAGCAGTAAAAGAACTGCCTTTGTCTTTAAGACTGTGAATAGAGGAGAGCTAGGACCCTGTGTCCTTCCATGATACCATCTTGGGTAAACTAGACTAGAAAAGACTGGTGGTAGAAACTTAAAGGAAAAGAAGCTCAGAAGGTCCAGGGATCAGTAGGAAGGGCAAAAGAAGCAGCATTAGAAGGCTGAAAACCCAAGGGCAGATATCCACATTTCCTCTAACATCTAACACTGATAAAATACTACATATTTCAATAAATGATAAAAGAATGAAAAAGTATTATTCTATGAATAGAAATTTTTTCCAAGAGGAATTTCTCTCTCTTACAAAAAGAATGAATAAGAATTTCAATAGCATACACATTCAAATCCTTATTTGTCTCCACCACATCCCAAATAATCTTATAAAAAGAAGGGCCTTAAAAAAACCCAAAAGGAGTTCGGGATGGTGGCACATGCTTGTAATTCCAGTACTTGAGAGGATGAGACAGGAGGATAACAGGTTCCGGCCAGCCTCAGCTATTTAGTGAGGTCCTTCTCAATTTAGTGAGACCCTGTTTCAAAATAAAGAATAAAAATTAGGGCTGGGGATAGAGTTCAAAGGTAGAATGCCCCTGGGTTCAATCCCCAGTACCAAAAAACAAAGCAACAACAACAAAAAGCTAGATAGCTGGTTATCCTTATTTCTGGTTTGGCATGTAAGGAGCCAGGAATTCATCACTCCTAACAAGTAAAAAGCCAATGATCTAAAAAGTCTAAAATTTTTATCTCAATCAGAGAAGTGAAGGTATAGGGAAAACATATGCCTCCAAAATTGGAGACTCAGATAGGTAAACATCACAAAATACCAGAAAAGAAACTGATGTGGTTTGGATTTAAAATGTCCCAAGAGGAGGTCATGTGTTAGACATGGCAGCCAGGTTGGAAGGTAGAAGATGGCTGAAGAGGGTGTGTCACTAGGGGTGTGGCCTTGAGGACTGTATCTGTTCCTGGCCCCTCACTACTCTCTCTCTCTGCTTCCTGGATGCCATGAGGTAAGAGTGGCTTTGCTTCCTTCATAATGCCCTGAAACGCTGCTGCCAGCATTCCTGCCTTGGAATCAGCTGATCATGGACTAATCTCTGAAACCATGAAGCCCCCAAAACCTTTATCCTCTAAGTTGTACCTGACAGGCATTTTGTTCACAGCAATGAAAACACTCACTAAACCAGAAACATAGAAGTAGAAACCTCTCCAAGAACCAGTACCAGAACAAGTAAAACTCACTTAGAATTCAATTACTTAAGGCTCAGTGTGGAAAATTTTAAGAGTTGAACATTTCAGTGTCATAAAGCAGTTTTTCTAGTCATAGGGAAGTCCATCATACTTTTTTGGATTTAAGCTCCAGGATCTAGACTAGATTTTCATAGTCTATAGTAGAAAAAAAATTCCCTAATGTTTCTGGCAAGGGGAGGAGAAAAGTAACCATTTTAAAATATAGAGTCAGTGTTTTCTAAAGGAATCCTTCCCTCAAGAGAAATGTTTTTACCAGAGCCTCAATATAAATATATATATATATATATATATATATATATATATATATATTTAGAACTTAATCAACTGAAGGAGAGAAATATGTAACTTTAGCTCATTCTATTCATCATGTCCCACCTAAGGGGAGAGAAGCTGAGAAGCATTTGTGAAGCTCACAGTCCAGGGGGTCAAGCTCATTAAATGATGGAGACCTGATCATTGAACTATAGAATACTTTTCCTCCCACACAGCTTAACACCATATTAAAAGGTTTATTTAATGAAGTTCCTTTTACCCAGTGCATCATGTCTGGATATCAAGAAAAAATTGCAAGGGATAAATGCAGTTTGAACAGACATAGAAAATATGAAAACCATTCTCAGATATGACAAAGATATTGGAAATACCAGATTGGAAGTTTAAAATAACTATGATTTATAGGTTAAGGGGTCCTAGATAAAGTCAATAGCATGCAAAAATAGGTGGATGATGTAATCAGAAGGATAAAAATTCTGCAATAGAATAAAAAATAAAGTTGTGTGTGATGGTGCCGGCCTATAGTCCCAATATTTGGGATGCTGAGACAGGAGGATCTTAGATTGGAAACCAGCCTCACCAATTTAGTGAAGCTCTCAGCATCTTAGCAATATCCTATTTCAACATAAAACATAAAAGGAGCTGGAGGTGTAGCACAGAGGTAGAATGTCCCTGAGTTCAAACACCAGTATTAAAAATAAATAAAAATAAATGAATAAACAAATAAATGCTAGAGATAAAACACTAATAAAAATAAAAAATGTCTTGGATAAGCTTACTAGTAGACTGAATGTGGATGAAGGAAGAATCTCTGATATTGAGAATATCTGAAGAAACTTCCAAAACTGAAAAGCAGAGAGAAAAAAAGAGACTAAAAGCAGAACAAAATTTCTGAGAACTATCGTCAAACTATAGAAAGTATAAATATGCATAATGGGAATGTAGAAATAGAAGAAAGATATGTCTAAATATTAAAGTAAATGAATAAATGTGTGATACCTAACATAGTGCTAACCAAATTATGGCTCTTAATACTTTTTTGACTAACATTCAGGCCAATAAAAAAAAAAAAAATACTAGGTAAGATTTCTTGAGTAAATGGAACTCCTCAATAGCAATTTCAGTCCAAGAGCAGAAGATAAATATAAGATGTTGGAGATTAATTGCCAACAAATTTATTTATAATACTTAGACATCTCTTCCTTGTTTTAGGTACATATTAATGTTGAGTCTGACAGCTTCTTAAAAGTAAAACCTATTTTTGAAAGTTACATACTTTATACGTTTTTTTTCTTTTTTGATCCACATAATAAAATGTTTGGCAAACAGATGAAAATAAAAAAAATTAAAAAAGAATAAAAAGAAATAGAAGAAAGAGAAATGAATGGGAGCAATTGTTGAGGTAATAAAGACTGAGAATTTCCACACGATGAATGTCAGACACCAAACCATGGATCTAAGAGGTTCAAAGAACACTAAGCAGCACAAATACAAACAAAACATAACAACCTATATTTAAGTATATCATATACAAATGGGCAGAAATCAAAGATGAAGAAAAACATCTGGAAGGAAGCCTGGGGAAGGGTAGGGAAATACCTTATAGAAAAGTAAAAGTAAGAATCAACACTCATCTTCTCAGAAACTGCAAATAAAAAGAAAATGGAATAAAAAATTTAAGTGCTGAAAGAAAAACAAAACATTACTCAGCATACTGTTCTCTAGTTCCATCCATTTTCCTGAAAATGATATAATTTTGTTCTTCTTTACGTTGAACAAAACTCTACTGTGTGTACATATCACATTAAATCTCATCTGTTAAAAGACACCTAGGTTGGTTCCATAATTTTTCTATTGTGAATTGTGCTGTAATAAACATAGATATGCATGTATCACTATAGTATTCTAACTTTAACTCTTTTAGAAAGATATGGAGGAATGGTAAAGCTAGGTCACGTGGTGGTTCTTCCTTAGTCTTTTGAGAAACCTTTACATTGATCTCCATAGAAGTTATACAAAATTACAATTCCAACATTGCATAAGCATTCCTTTTTTCCATCAGACAGTCTCAGAAAATCAAAGGCCTTATATTTTTCTTTCATAAATGATGTAGAGAGAAATGATAATAAAAAGTAAAACTTTTAAAATACTGGAAGGGGATCAGGAGAGGAAGGAAGTGAGGAGAAAAAGGAAGCTCAAGGAAGTACATAGACCAAATATTAAATTTATAGATAAAAAGTGTCACAAACAATCTTACTAACATGTACATGTAGGGAGATAGCAGGATAGGGTTAGAAGGTAATCATATCAAGAAATGTTCTGTGCATATATTAATGTATAGTTTTAAATCTCACTATGATTTATAATCATATTGTACCAATAAAATTCTAAATAAAGAAAAAGAAAAAACACATAAATATATCAGTATAAAATTCATATCCTGTGAAACTATTCTTTTTTTTTTTTTTTGGCGGTACTGGGGATTGAACTCAGGGGCATTCTACCTTCGAGCTATACCCCCAGCCCTATTTTTTTTTTATTCTTTATTTTGAAACCGAATCTCACTAAGTTGTGGAGTGCCTCACTAGGTAGCTGAAGCTGGCCGAGAACCCGGATCCTCCGGTCTCAGCCTCCCAAATGCTGGGATTACAAGCGTGCGCCACCACGCCCAGCTGAAACTATTCTTCAAAAGTCAAGGAGAAATAAACTTTCCCAGACAAATATTGACAGAATATGTTGTTAGCAGACATATCTTGTAATAAGCATTAAAAGAAGTTATTCAGAGATGAGGTATATTAGTTAGCTTTTGGTCACTATAAAAAATACCCGAGATAATCAGCTCATAAAGAGAAAATATTTATTTGGGCTCCATTTTGGTTTCAGTCCACAATTATTTAACCTCACTGATTGAAGGCCTATGGTCAGTATATAGCATGATGGGAACATGTAGCAGAACAAAACCATTCATCTTATGGCCAGAAAACAAGAAGGAGATAGAGAGCAAGGGAGAAAGAAAGACACAAGAGTCCCAGAATCCTTTTGTGGGCATGCACAATGACCCAAACATCTCCTACTAGGCTTCATCTCTTAAAGGTTCCATCACCTCCCAATATTGCAATAGTATGAATCAAGCTTTAGCACCTGGACCATTGCAAGACATTTATCCAAACCATAGCAGAAAGAAAATGATAATCCAATATACATTAAGAAGGGAAGGACATCAGAAAGGGAACAGATGAAGGTAAAATAAAAAAAATTATTTTCCCTATTTCTAATGATCTATATATAAGATTTTGTACAAAATAATAATATCACCAATGTATTTGATTGCACATTTTATAATCATATATCATGCACAATTATGTCTATTTATGTATAAGTGAAAAGAAACAGCAATGATACACAAGATAGGAGGAAAGAATTGTTACTATTCTGTTGTTATGAGATACACTATTTATGAATCAGTGTAGTGCTATTTTAAAATGAATTCAGATTTGAAATAAATACATATTATAAATTCTAGAAAAATACACTTTTAAAAGCAGTATAACTGATATGTTAAGAAGGGCAAGGAAATAGAATCATAGAAAATGCACAAAAGACAGGAAAAGAGAGGAGGAAAAATGGAATAAATAAGAAAGGCAATGAATAGAAAATAATAAAAATATGATATAGAGCACAACTATATCATCAGTTTAAACATCAATGGTATAAACACACCAATTAAATGACATATTGTCAGACTGTATAAAAAATTCCAACTAAAAGTTCTCTAGAAGGGATGGAGAAAGACATACTATGCTAATGCTATCAAAAGAATATAGGATTATCTTTATTAATTTCAGACTATATAATAAGAAAAGTTATTTGCCATAAAGAGGTATGCCAGATTATGATAAAGTGGTTAGTTATAAAAAGTACAATTCTTAATATTTATTAGACCAACAGTTGAGTGTCAAAATAATTGAGGCAAAAATTGATAGACAACAAAGAGAAATAAGTGAATCTACTACTATATTTGGAGAACTTAATACTATTGAACAGATTTGGCAGGTAAAAATGAGAAATACATAGTTTAATTTGACAGCACCAACTAGATATAATCGACATCTATAAATTACTTCACCCAATAATAGCAGATTATATGTTCTCAAAATTATGTAGATTACTTCCCAAAATAGTTCAAATTCTGAGTCAAAAAACACAGTGTAACAAATTTACAAGAATACAAATCACACAATGTCTGCTCTTAGATCACAATGGAGTTGGACTAAATATTGAGAACAGAAAGACAGTTGGAGAACATGCAAAGACCTGGATTACATAAAATATGGAGACTTTACAAAACACTTCCAAGTTAAGCATATATCAAAGAAGAAATGCCCCCAAAAAAGTTTAAAATATTTTGAACCAAATGAAAATAAAGACACAAGTTATCAAAATTTGTGAGATGAAGGAACAGCAATCCTTAGAGGGAAATTAATAGCAATGAATATATGTACTATAAAAAATGAAAGATCTCAATAGGTAGTTTACACTTACAGTTTAGAAAACTAAAAACATGAAGAACAAATTAATTCCAAAGTAATAATAGAAATAATAAGACATTAGATAGAAATCAATGAAATTAAAACCAAGAAATCAACAGGGAAAAAAATCAACAAAACTAAAAGATGATTATTTTAAATTGATAACCCTCTGCACACTTACAGCTAATTGACTTTTGACAAAGGGGCCAAAAACATACATTGGAACAAAGATAGCCTTTTCAACAAATGGTGTTGGCAAAACTAGTTAATTATATGCAGAAAAATGAAAACAAACAAAAAACACTTTCTCAGCCTGCACAAGAGTAAATTCAAGATGAATCAGAGACCTGGAAATTAGTCCAGAGACCTTACAACTACCCGAAGAAGGCACAAGTCAACACTTCAACACATGCACAGGTACAAACTTTCTCATCAAGACCCCAAAGGCACAAGAAATTCAAAGGAGGATCAATACCTGGGATTGCATCAAACTGAAGAGCTTCTGTGAGAAAAAGGAAACTATCAAGAACCTCTACAGAGTTGACAGAATGGGAGGAAATTTTTGCCAGCTAGTCCTCTAATAAAGGACTAATATCTAGAGTATACAGAGAATTCAATAGAATCACTGCTAAGAAAACAAATAACCCAATTTAAAAAATGGGCAAGTAAACTAAATAGACACACAAAAGAAGAAATACAAATGGCCAATAAGTGTATGAAAAAAATGTTCAGCATTACTAGCAATCAAAGAGATGCAAATCAAAACTACCCTGAGATTTCACCTAACCCCAATTAGAATGGCAATCATTAAAAACACAAACAACAACAAATGCTGGCAAGGGTGTGAAGAAGTAGGAACTCTAATATATTGTTGGTGGGACTGCATATTAATGCAACCACTTTGGAAAACAGTATGGAGGATCCTCAGATGAATGGGAATGAAACTACCATATGACACAGCAGTACCACTTCTAGGTATTTACCCAAAAGAATGAAAAACAAACTACCAGACTAATGCATGCATGTCTATGTTTATAGCTGCACAATTAACAATTCAATTACCAAACTATGGAAACAGCCAAGATGCCCATCAACAGATGAATGGATTACAAAACTATTAGATATGTATACAATGGAATTTTACTAAGTCATAAAGAAGAACAAAATCATGTCATTCACAGGGAAATGGATGGAACTGGAGAACATTATGCTAAGTGAGATTAGTTAGTCACAAAGTGAAAAGTCAGATGTTCTCCCTAATTTGTGGAAGCTAGGGAGAAAATGGAACATAGGAGGAACTCCATACAAAGAAGGAGAAACCTTAGTGAATAAAGAGGGTAACCCAAGTGAGGAAGATGGGAGAGGGGAAGAGGGAAACATCCCAATGCTCATGATGTACATTGATAAATATATCAAAGTCAATCACTAAGCCAAACATGAAGAAGAGAGTGAGGGGAGGGAATGGGGTGGGAATTGGGGAAAGGCTAAATGAGTGATATGTGCATGTATGCCTCTACCATCCTGCACTTCATTAAGATGTACAATTACAATGCACCAGTAAAATAAATAAAATTTAAAAATATTGATTAGCTTCTAGCCAGGCTAAGAAAAATGAGAGATGACATAAATTACTAATATCAGAGATGTACAGGAGCCATCACTAAATATCACATGGAATTGAAGGGTTAAAAAAATCATGAAAAAATTTGAGGCCTACATATTTGATAACCAAGGTGAAACAGACCAATATCTTCCCTGAATAGAGATGCAAAAATTCTCAAAAATATTAGGAAATGAAATTTAAAAATATATTAAATAGTATATAGGTAGAATATGTGAAATTTATCCCAGGTAGGCAAGGCTGGTTCAACATTCATAAACCAATTATTTTTAATCCATCTCAACAGGCTAATGAAGAAAAAAAAATTACATGATTATATAAATATATACAGAAAAAATCATTTGATAAAATCTAATATTAATTTATGAAAAAATTCTAACAAAATGAAAAGTAGGGGAATTTCTTCAACTTGGTAACATTTACAAAGATTGTATGACCAATACCATATTTTTTATGAGAAACTAGAATCTTTTACATTAAGATGAAGAATAAGGTATGATTGTTACCTCTTGCTACACTTTTTTGTCATTATGCTGTAAGTCTCAGCTAATAATACAGATAAAGAAAAGAAGGAAGAAATAAAACTATTTATTCACAGATGACTTGATTATCTATGCAGAAAATTCAAAATAATAAACATAAAAAGCCCCTGGAATGAATAAGTGGCTATCGCAAGGTTTCCAATATTCAAGCTTAATATACAAAAGCCAATCATTTTGTATAAACAAGGAAATAATCAATTGGTATATAAAATTTAAAACATGACACAATTTACATTAGCAACCCCCAAGTGAAACACTTTTGTTAAACCTAACAGAGTATGTTCAAGCTCAGAAGATTTTTAAGGCAGTGAAACTACTTTGTATGATATTATTATGGTGAGTTCCTGACATATATTTGTCCAAACCCATAGACTTCACTATACTCAGAGTGGACCCTAATGTGGACTACAGACCTTGGTGATAATGATGTGTCCATGAAGACTCACTTTTTCTAGCAAGTGTGCCACTCTGGTACAGGAGATTGATCAGGGAGAAGGTTGTACATATGTAATGATAGGATACAGGTATATAGGAAATCTTCATACTTTCTAGTGAATTTTGTAATAGACCTAAAACTACTCTCAAAAAGAAGGCAGATTTTAAAAAGCTATCTCTTTAGCACAAAATTTTATCCACAAAATTCACAGTTTTTACTTTATAACTAACCATCTGTTTTGAAAAATAAAAAGAAATGCTTAGACATTGTAACAGTTGTCTTCATATATCCATTAATTTAAACTTAAATTTTCTTGTTTAGGGTAAACTTCCTTTACAATGGCCTTAGTTAGCTATTGTCCTCTTGGAATCAGGCTCTTTCTCTGTCTGCTTATTTGTTTTAGTTTGCTAGAATATATTTAAATAAATATGATTTTACAGAGTGCATTTTTAAAAGGGAGAAGTTTTATATCTCTCCAATCTTTCCTAGATTGGCTTTTAAAAATATATTTATAGGAGGAGGGGAAAACGTGTATCTTTCAAATTCTTAACTGCTGATAGATAAAAATTTCCTTTCCTACTAAACAGAACAAAATGCCTGGGCAAGACCTCTCTGGGGAGTATGGATTTTGGATTACACCATAACAGATGGCTTTTCCTTGATTGAGGTGAAAGGTGGAACTAACCTAGGAGATGAACTCATAGGAAATTCTGTAGATAAACACTTTCAGAGTAGAACTGTAAATGTGGTCATTCTTTGAAGAAAAGCTAGAGTATTTTTTAAGTCTTCCAATCAAAAGTCATCAGAAAATTCCTGGAAAATGAATCTGAAAGGCTGAGGTGATTGCAAAAGATTTAGGAAGAACATGGGTATTGGAAAAGATTTAGAATTATTCTCCAGAAGATTTATCCCTGACCATCCTTAATACTGTGGCTTACAAAGTACCTCAGAGAAATATTTCCAGTCTGCAAGAAGGCATAGGAAGTTACAGTTTAGCATGACTTACGTCAAATTCCAGTACCAAGCCCCAAAGTTTGTCTAACTACCTTGGTAGTAGACCTCAGATTAAAACACTATGCTTTAGGAAAAGTCATAAATACTATAATTTAAAATGATATTGAGCCGGGCGTGGTGGCGCACTCTTGTAATCCCAGCATTTGGGAGGCTGAGACCGGAGGATC
Source organism: Graphiurus murinus (assembly GCA_004027655.1). Classification (NCBI taxonomy): domain Eukaryota; kingdom Metazoa; phylum Chordata; class Mammalia; order Rodentia; family Gliridae; genus Graphiurus; species Graphiurus murinus. The sequence goes on from PVLC010000090.1 coordinate 199,456, forward strand.
CGGGTTCGTGGCCAGCCTCAGCTACCTAGTGAGGCACTCTGCAACTTAGTGAGACCCGGTTTCAAAATAAAGAATAAAAAATAGGGCTGGGGGTATAGCTTGGAGGTAGAATGCCCCTGAGTTCAATCCCCAGTACCATAAATAAATAAATAAATAAATAAATAAATAAATAAATAAATAAATAAATAAATAAATAAATAAAATGATATTGGGCACAACATATATACTTTTATGATATTTAATTTATAAATATTGTAAACACCATCTCCCCTGTCCCCAACAACCATAGCATTCCTTGTGCTTGTGTTTTTGTTTTTTTGGTTTTTGGATTTTAAGTTAGCTAAAGGCTACGTCTATGAAGGAGGGAGTCCACGATAGCACAAATTTAGCTTTTTTTTTTTCTTCTCCAACTATTTCTCTTTGTATGATGTAGACTTCATTTTCTCCATGCAACATAAGTTAGCCATAAAAATAAGAGTGAGAAGAGTTTCTTTGTAATTAATTATTCATTACACACGCATGCACAGATGCACAACACACACACACCCACACACACACACACACACACACACAGGCCCATATAGCAAAACAACATTTCAAAACCTTGCTTCCTTTCTGTGCCTTTCTAGAGACCCTAAAGATTCTAGGCCAATTTGAAGAAATCTCTTTCAAATTATCTTGGTTGCTTAGGGAGGAACACAAAGTTATAAGGGATTAAAATAGGTCACCATGAGAATACAATAGATATCTACAATTCCCTTTGACTCTGAAGAATCAAAGGTACATCTCTAGTTAACTTGAAGACAATTGATCAGACCAAGAAATATTTAGTTCGTTCTGAACATGTTATTGGCTTACGTTTCATGTGTCTTGCTTCTAAACAGTATTTTACCTAATGTTCTCCAAATTGATAATTTCCCCAGCCATAAAAGTTTTGGTTCATTTTTGTTTAAAGTTACTGAAAGAGGTATAACTGAAGTGGACTTACCTTCAGAAAGTCTTGTCATAAGTGAACTTATTACTATTTCTAATTTAATTATGATCTGAAATGACATTTGTGCCCAATGTCCTATGCCTCCTAGTACTTATTGTTGCTACTTATTTCCACAACTTGTAATGCTCCAAGTAAAGTGGTTAAGGGATTATCTAAGGGATAAAACAAACTAAACATCAAAGTATAAAAAATATGCCTATAACAAATAAGTACTTTATAAAAAGTACAGTATGTATTTTGATAGCAACTTCACCAAGCAAACACATTTTAATATTATTTTTGCTTTAAGTTGTCAGTCTTTAAGATTCCCAAATGATTATAAAACCATTTACCAGTACCACTAGCCTCTTAAAATTTTCACTGGGGAAAATAAATTACCATCTCTAAACTCCCATGATGTTATGATGGAAACCTCATTTGCAAACGAACACAAGAAATGTTTATTTGTTGAGACTGATTAAAATCATTATTAAATATTAACCAACCATTTCATTCCTTCCTCTTCTATTCTGCTAACAACACTGACAGACAAGGTTTTATAGTCTAACACTTACATAATCAAATACAAGAAGAAGTAAACCTATTCTATTCTGCCAACAACACTGACAGACAAGGTCTTATAGTCTAACACTTACATAATCAAATGCAAGAAGAAGTAAACCTAACATCAGAACTATGGAAAAAGGCATTCAGAAGGCTGAAAGAGAGATGAATAGCTTAATATTCCTCCACTTTTAGTAAATAAGATACTATAACAAAAACAAATCTCATTTTTATGGCAGAGAACTTTATCTTTGTTTAAACAGGAAATATCTATCAACTTAACTTGTATTACTTTATTTAGATTTTTTTTCTGTCAATTTTACAGCAGACACTGAGATCATAGAGGTGAGACTAAGGAATTACATCTTCAGTTCCCTTCCAACAAGGTGACCACTCTGTAAGAACTCCAATTCTCAGAAACAGTGAGTCATTCCCTGATCAAACTCATTAAAGGTCATCTAAGTAATGCCAGGAAAGGATGTGGCTCTGTGCCAAGGTTTCTCTTCCCAGCTCATAAGTGGAAACGATGGATGTTCGTGTTTCCAAACAATTGCATGCAGCTTTATTTACAGATTTTAGTGTGTTAGCCAGCTGCAGGGTTGAAACCCCCAAATGAAGTATTCGCAACTAGTTCAACAGCACTTGAAACATCAAGAGAGTCAGATCTGTGACAATCACGGCACTGAAGTCAGATATGTGCCTGACTTGACATGGGCTAGAAGCAGAAGTTATTATATTACACAGCAATCATATTCTAATGCTTATTGTAACATTTCCTGATGTGAATGACAAGAGTAGAATATCATTAACACAGTTCTACAATTGAACACGGCAATACTCTTGAAAAGAAAAGAATATTGGCTTTTGTCATAATTCCATTAAGTATATACTCAATTTAAATGACTGATGAATGGTACTTAACTGTTTTCCTGTCACTAAATTTTAGCAACACAGTGGGATTGAACTTTTGAACTTGTGTCCACATGGCATAGCCTATTGAAGAGTCCTGTTTTTATTATTATTATTATTATTATTATTATTATTATTATTATTAGGTGGTACTGGGGATTGGGGATTGATCCCAGGGGTTCTATTTTATGTGCTTGTTTTTAATTTTGAAAAAGGGTCTCACAGAGTTGTGGAGGGCATCACTAAGTTGCTGAGGCTGGCTGTGAACTTGCAATCCTCCTGTTTCAGCCTCCCAAGTACTGGAATTACAGGCATGCACCACCATACTGGGCTTATATTTTAAATAGATGTCTGAAACCATGTTATGAGGAGAGACAGAAATATTGTTGACTATTTTAGGTAAAAGTTCATCTTAATTAACAGCTGAATTCACCACCTGAAATATGGTATTTGAGTTACAGAAAGGCTCTGAAGTAGAAAAACAAGTAGGAAGAACAAAGAGATGGTTGCCATTTCGAATTTTGTGAATGTAGCTGAAACCATTTCTATTCAGCTACTTTATTATTTTACTGCTCCTTGTAACCTTTCCTTTTATCATCTCTTCCTTTTAGCCTGTTGCCACTTCCCTATTATCCCCAGTGAAATTATTTGGTATGTTGAAAGTTTCTAGAGATCTGCAAAATATCTAAAGACCTTGCTCCTTTGAGTTTTACTGTAAATAAAATCATTGGTCCAAATTCCTCCTTTATTTTTCATTGCCATACACAATGAATCCATGGCTCTTTTCTTTTTTTAACTTTTTAAAAGCAAAACTCTAATTACTGTTGAGTATATTTCTCTACCTATTCTATACCTGAAGCCATACTAAATACAATTCAAGGAAAGCCCTACAGTTGCATAGACTGTGTGTTGTATTCAGGTCATATAACCATAAACTTTTAGAAGTCGATGCTGGTCTACTCTACTTCACTTGTCCATTTACTAGTCCATTTTCCTAAGAGACTAGTATGTAATTTCTCTCTTCTCAAATCTCTAACCTCTCTTCCCCATCTCTGCTCTCAATCAAAGATCCTGCTTTCACTTTCACTGAGAAAATAAAATCAGGCGGAAGATAACTTCCTCAGACTTTCACTACTGCATCTACACAGCTACAATGGTTATTGGTCTTCCTTCTTGTTATAATGCATGGATTCCTTATGTTTCTAAGGCTATCATCTTTATTCATGTGCTAGATCTCAGAAATTCTCAATTGCTCGGGTACCTTGGTTTAGGTATTTTATCCTCCTTTACTGCTTCATCATTTTTTCTTTCAGCTATGCAAACATGCTACTTTTTCTTCCATTACAAAAATGATATTTTCTTAGCTCTACATTCTTCTAATTCCTTTTTCTAAGTTGTAGAAATGATTTCAGAAGAATTATCTCTAATCTTCTCTAACATCTCTTCTTCCATTTTCTCTTTCCAATTCTAGTCTGGCTTTCCCCTCACCATTATACCAAAGTGGCTTTTGGGGGTCGTGGGTAATTTCCACAATACCAAGTCTAATGGCCAGTTCTCAACTGCTTTAGTCATCAGCAGCATTTAACCTGGTGAGTCACTTCCTCATACACTTAGCATTCTCTTTTCATTTTTTTTTTCCTGTCTCAGTGATGGTTCCTTCTCAAGTCACTTTGCTGTTTCCCCTTTCTTCCCTATATCTTGAGATTAGAGCATCTCAGGTCACAGTCCTTTGTTTTTGCTTCTAACCACAATGCTTTCTTAAAGGTCTCATTCAGTTTCTTTCAGAATCTTATCCAGTTCTTTAATGCCATATAAATGCAGATGACTGCCACATTTTATCTCCAGACTCTTCCATTGCACTGTTTCTAAAGCATCTCCACTTGGATATCTATTAGACATCTCTAATTTAATATGTCCTGAGCTGACTCCTGATACTTACCCCAAATCTACTTTACTCATAGCATTTCCATTTCAGTTTGTGACACTCCCATCCTTCTCATGACCCACGACAGATACTGGAAACCTTAACTCCCCTCTTTCTTTTATATGCCAAATCCAATCACCAGAAAATCCTGATATTTTTCTCCTAGACCACCCTTAAACAGATTTCCCTGAGTCTTTCCTTGTGCCTTTACTGCCTTTTTAAACACAGCCCCCAGAGTGATTCATCTGAAACAGTGTAAAATCAGTAACCTCCATGCTCAAACTGCTTTTATATTTTTCCCTAGTAAGAAACAATGACCCACAAGTTTCTACTTGATCTAGTCTCTATCTTGGCAGTGACTTTGTTTCCCACCTTGTTCTGTGCCAGCCATGGTGGTCACACTGCTATCCCTGCACTGTAGCTCAGCTACAGCCTAAGAACCTCAGCTCTGCTTGTCACTCAGTCTGCAGTGTTCATTCAGTCCCTTATCTGCCCTACTGGGTAGCTGCTCCATCTCCTTCCAGTTTATGTCTTGATGTTTCCTGCCTAACACACTGGACCCTGACCCTGATTATTTTTTTAGAATGTAACCTGCCTCCCTCCCCTTCACTCTCCTAGCCCATGCTTCCATCACCCTGCTTCATTTTTGCTTTTAGCTCATAGAATGCTTGTATCTAACATACTATCTTTCATTTAAATATCTTCATTATTTATTTTTATATTATCATCATTATTAGTAACATAGAATATAATAGTCAAGAAAGAATTTTTGTCTGTTTCCTATATATTATTACTGTTTGGCAGCAGATCCTTGGGATATTTGTTAAATGAACACATAATGCATATTTATAATCTAAGAAATAATAAAAGGCAATGAAATAAAATAATCTAATAAAAGGCAATAAAATAATCTAATAAAAGGAAATGAAAGGAAGGAACTTTAAACAGAAAAAGACTAAAAATCTTTAATTTTTTTCAAAAAGAGTCTAGACAGGAATAAAAAGGAAAATGAGAGAAAACAAAAAGAAAGGAAAAAAGTTGAAGCTAGGAAGAAAAAACTGTTTAAAAGGATAAGGTAGTTTGCAATTTGATGTTATAACTTTAACATGAGATAAAGTAATTTTAGTCCTTTAATTATTTTTAAAATACATTTCAATAGTGATATAGATAATATATTAAAATACATAATATATAAAATGTTGATGAATATATAAGTATCAATATAAAATAGTAAAGTATTAATATATAAATAATATAGTACTATATTACATTATATACACACACATATACATATATCACATACACACTTCATTTTTCTCCATCAACATTGTTTCTAGAATGAAAATAAAACTGGCCAACAAACTGGCTTCCAGTAACCCACTCCATTTTAATTTCTTAAAAAAAATATATATATATATATATGTTCTTATTCTCCACTTATTTGAAAATGATGCTTCCTAAAGGTCAAATTCTGTGAACTTTCTCTGACAATATACATAGTATATAACTGTTTCTTTTGATGAGCTTGATTTCACCTTGGTGCCTAACTGACACTTATGTAAAATGGGGCTTTCCATTCCTGACTGTAGAATGGTCAGTCAGTTGTTATAGGTTTCAAACACTTGGAAACCATAATTAATAATTTATGCATGGGATTACCCATGACCCTCATGTATTTCCCCCCACAGTATTTAGGATTGCTCTGCTCCCACCTCTTTAGATGCCCTTCTGTAATCTCTATCTATTTTCTATTCAATTGCTGATACTCTTTCTTTAACCATGTCTCTTTGCTCTTTGCATCAGTCTAGTGAGTTGGCTGTATTCTAAACTGGTAAGTATCATTTTCACTTAACATTCTCACTGCCATAATCCAAAAATACTGACAACACAACTTAGAGGAAGGATGATTTATTTGCTCATAGTTTTCTTGGAGATTTTGGTTCAGATCATATGAGGCTGGCATTTAAAGAGCTCAAGGTATGGAAGCAGGAAGTGGAAAAAGTGAGTATGCAAAGTGCCTCTCTCACATTCTAGAGGCAGGAAGCATAGAGAGAGCAGGGGGAGAAGAAAACCATATTATCCCCAAGGCCAAACCCCCAGGAACCCCTCCCTAGCAACCTAGCCATACTTCCAACATTGCTTCATTTGTTTCCATGAGAATTAGGGGGACATTCTAAATTGAAACCACTACAGTCCGCCCCTGGGCTCCTAGACCTCATGGCCACCTCACAATGCAAAAAGCATGTAAGTCCATCTTCAAGAGTTCCCATAGTCTTAACAATTATAGCATCACTCTAAAGTCCAAAGTCTCCTCTGAGACTCAAGGTAAAATCTTTGCTGTGAGCCTCTGTATAAACAAAAAATAGTTACATACATGCAATGTACAATGGCACAGAGTAAATGTTTGCATTCTAAAAGGGATAAATGGTGACACAAAAAGAGGGAATGGGACCAAAAGTGTATCAAAATCCAGCAGGGCAAGCACTGAATTCTGCAACTCCATTTCTGGCATTCAGGTCACATGGTAGTGAGATGTAATGTCCAAGGGGACTTGGCAGGCCGGCCCCTATGGCCTGGTTGATTGCAATAGGCAGCAAACTGGCTCTTCTAGTCTGACTACGTGGCCTGCAGCTCTTAGCTTTTCTTCCCAGTCATTTCATGTTTGTGGCATCTCTAAATCTTGGGAGTTTTCCTTATAACCTTGAATTCAGCATCACAGCTTCACAGATTGTTCCATTTGGGCCTGCTTGCAAAGATTCTGACCTTTCTGCAAGTTGCCTGTCTTTCCAGGCCTTTTTTGAAATCTGAGGGGAAGCCTCCATGACTCCTTTTTTTTTTTTTCAGCAAAACCAGCATTACATGAGTGACAAGATCAACTGCCAGTAGGAAAGGCAGTCATGCCCTCTTTAATCATTGCCACTGGAGGATTGATAAAACCATAGCCAAGGGGCTTGCCTCCATCATGGCCACTGCTTCCTCTTTCTTTTCATCCATCTTATTTTCTTCCATAACATCATCTCTATAGGCCCCAATTTTACACATGTCTTTCTGACCAAACTGCAAATCTCGAGTCTCTCTGCTTTACTTTCCACTCCTGATATTTGGTATGTAATTTGCTTAACATGGACATCAATTTCCATAATGCAGTTTGGATACTTTGCTATTTTGAGATTTCTTCTACCTTAATCAGCACATCATCTTTAAATTCAGCCTTATGCAAAGTTTCAGGATACAGGCAAAATATCACTAAGTTCTTTGCCATAATGTAACACATGTAGTCTCTACTTCATTTTCCTACAGACTTCTCTTTTCCCTCGAAAATCTCTTGAGCACAGTCTCTACCATCCACCTTTCTAGCTACATTCTGGCCCTTCCAACTTCTTCTCACAAGACAGTTCCAAAGTCAAAAATCTATGTGGTCAGACATAGTCATGACCTCACTTATATGATATCAATTTCTGTCTTTTCAGTATTCTCATTGCTGTAATTTGAAAGACTGACCACACAACATTGAAGAAGAAAGATTTATATGCTCAGAGTTTCCTTGGAGATTTGAGGTTCAGTCAATGTGAGGTCAGCTTCTGGGGAGCTCAAGGCACTGCTGTAGGAAGTGGCAAGTGCAAGAGCATGAACCATGTAATCCCCTAGGCTACACCCACAAGGACCTCTCCTTAGCAACCAAGGCCAGCTTCCAACATTGCCACCTTGTTTCTGTGAGGTCTAGGGGGATATTCTAAATCCAAACCATAATGATATCCAACTCAATCAATAGTATTACTATCTACTGATCACACAGACTCAATGTTTCTAGAGCTATTCACAGCCTTTCCTTTTTCTCTTGAGGCTTTTCCACTATTAAATTTATTCCACATCAAATTACTTTGCTTTTTTACAATATTTTACACTTACTACTTCCATTCTATTTGTTCTATTGTCCTCTGGCTCAGGTAATCTTGCTTTACATCTGGGTTTTGAATGCAATCTTCTAAATAATTACATATTTGATCTTAGGATCTTCTTTCTTTCTTTTTTTTTTTTTTTTTTTTGCGGTACTGGGGATTGAACTCAGGGGCATTCTACCTCCGAGCTATACCCCCAGTCCTAGTTTTTATTCTTTATTTTGAAACCGAGTCTCACTAAGTTGCGGAGTGCCTCACTAGGTAGCTGAGGCTGGCCGCGAACCTGGATCCTCCGGTCTCAGCCTCCCGAATGCTGGGATTACAAGCGTGCACCACCACGCCCGGTGAATCTTCTTTCTCCAAAATATTTTCTATACAACAACAAGGTGATTCTTTCCACATGACCACAGTCATCAAGTAATGATATTAAAGCCTTTGATGCTTTTACATGGCATGATATATTATCATGATTCTCCAGACTAAGACACAGGCTTTCCACAGTCAGAGCTCTCTTCTTCAAATATATGTATGCAAATATATATATGCATATATGATATTATATCACCCTTTTGTATGTCTTTTATATAACACACACACATATATACTGATTCTTGTGTATGCTCATTATCATGTGCTTATTGTTACATACTGCTATGGTTTGAATGTGCCTCTTAAAAAGCATGTTTTAAAAAGTTACTTTCCAATACAACAGTGCTTGAAAATGAAACCTAATGGGGGTAAGGATTAACAGATTAATGTCAATTATACAAAGGCTTGAAGCTGCAAGTTCAATCTCTTGCTTTCTCTTGTCCTCTCTTTGACCTTCTGCCATAGATGACATAGCAAAAAGGTCCTTGTTAAATGTTGGCCCCTGGATTTTGAATTTTTTCAGCTTTTAAAATTGGGAGCCAATCGATGCTTTTTTATTACAAGTTACTCAGCCTCAGGTATTCCGTAATAGCAGCACAAAATGGACTAAGACACATATATGCATTACTATGTGTGTGTAAGTGTGTGTGAACAGGTGTGTATGTGTCTGTGTGTGTAGAGGCATTATGTACCAAATACATCCTATGCTAAATGTGCTATTTAGCAAACGGTTATGTACCAAAAAATGTACAAAATATATTTTGACCACTGGGGTTTATCCCAGGCATGCAAGGTTAGTTTAACATTCAGACTTCAGCCAATGTAATTTATTGTCAATCAATGTCAACAGACTGAAAAAGTAAAAATAATAATCATGTCAGTAGCTCCAAGAAATAATTTGTGAGTGGGTCCTTTGCTCTGGAGGAAGCAAGTTCTCTCTAAGAGAGGCCCACCTAGCAAGGAAGTGATATATCTGGGAATATTTAGGAAGACTTTAGGCCTGCCAATAGTCTTGTGAAAGAGCTTAGAAGCAGTTCCTCTCTTCTTTGAGCCTGAACCAAAGGCCTGACAAAACTATGATCACAACTTGTAAGTGGTATGTGTCAAACTACTCAGAAAGCTGTTCCTAGATCCCTTACCATTAGAAAATATGAGATAATAAATATTTAATGTTTGCAGCTACTAAATTTTGTGGTAATCTCTTATACCATAAAACATATTTAATACATTGAAGATATGCAACTGATATTTGACAAAGGTGTCAAAGATATTTTAATGGAGAAATATGCTCTTTTCTATACAACAGATAAGGACAATTAGCATAAAAAATGAATCTGTATACTCATCTCCCACCATATGAAACAAAACTAAAAATGGATTCTAGGCCTAAAAGTAAAAACTAAAATCCTAAAACATCTAATCTAAAAGGACATCTACCCACTCAACAGTATCACCATTATAACTTGGTTACACAATAATTTCCTAAATAGGATACGAAAAACAAACATTAAAAGAAAACTATTGTATATTACCTTTATGATATTTAGGTATGTTCCTTCTATTCTGATTCTCTGAAGTACTTTTAGCATGAATGGGTGTTGGATCTTGTCAAATGCTTTTTCAGCATCAATTGAGATGATCATGTGAATTTTTGGCTTTGATTCTGTTTATGTGGTGAATTACATGGATTTTTTTCCATATGTTGAACCAGCCTTGCATCCCTGGGATGAACCTGACTTGGTCATGGTGGAAAATCACAGCTAAGAAAACAACCTCATCAAAAAATGGGCAAAGGATCTAAATAGACACTTCGCAAAAGAAGAAATACAAATGGCCAATAAATCTATGAGGTAATGTTCCACATCATTAGCAATCAGAGAGATGCAAATCAAAACTACCTTGAGATTTCACCTAACCCCAATCAGAATGGCAATCATAAAAAACATGAACAACAACAAATGCTGGTGAGGGTGTGGAGAAGTGGGAACCCTAATACATTGTTGGTGGGATTGCAAATTAGTGCAACCACTTTGGAAAACAGTATGGAGGATCCTCAGATGAATGGGAATGAGCCTACCATATGATCCAGCAATACCACTTCTGGGTATCTACCCAAAAGAATGGAAACCAAACTATCAGACCAACGCATGTGTATCTATGTTTATAGTTGCACAATTCACAATTGCCAAACTATGGAAACAGCCAAGATGTCCATCGACAGATGAATGGATTACAAAACTATGGGATATATACACAATGGAATTTTACTCAGCCATAAAGAAGAATAAAATCATGTTATTTGCAGGGAAATGGATGGAGCTGGAAAACATTATATTAAGTGAGATTAGTCAGTCACAAAGAGTAAAAAAGCATATGTTCTTCCTAATATGCGGATGCTAGGGAGAAGATGGAAAAGGAAAAACCCTTGATAAGCAAAGAAGTTGATTTAACTGAAGGGGATGGATGGGGGGGGGGGGGAGACACCCAAATGCACATGATGTACTTTCACAAATATATCAAAGTCAAACTTGAGAAGCAGGGAGGGAGAGGGAGTGGGGTGGGAATTGGGGAAGGGGTTAAATGAGAAATGTGTGCATATATGCCTTTATCAGCTTGTACCTAACAAAGATGTATGATTACAATGCACCAATTATTATAAAAATAATAACTATATAAAAAAAGAAAACTAAATAAATTTGACTTCATTAAAATTAAAACCTCTTTGAAATACACTGTTAAAAATAAAAAAGCAAGACATAGACTAGGTCAAAATATTAGCAACATACATTTCTGATAAAGATTTTGCATCCAAAGCCAGGCATGGTGGTGTATGATTGTAATCCCAGTTCTTGGGAACCTGAGACAGGAGAATCACAGGTTTGAGGCCAGCTTCAGCTACTTAGCTAAGTCCTTAGCAACTTAATGAGAACCTGTTTTAAAATAAAAAAGGTCAGGGGTATACCTTGGAGGTAGAATGCCCTTGGGTTCAGTACCAGGAAAAAAATAAATAAATAAAGGAAAAAAGATTTGAATAGATGTTTCCATTCAGAGTTACAGATAGCCAATATCATGATTATATGCCTCATCATTAGTCATTTTAGAAATATAAGTTAAAATCATAATGAGCTATTACCATACATGTAAAATGATTAAACAAAGAAATGAACAAACAGTCCAACAATACCAAATGCCTGCAAATATGAGAAGCAACTGTAATTCTAATATATTCCTAGTGAGAATGAAAAATGATATCGGCATCATGGAAAACAGGAGCTAAGTAAAAACCCCAGTAAAGTCAATCTTAGTTATTTAACCAATAAAATGAAATGTATGCCCACATAAAGATCTATAAATGACTGTATGTAGTAGTTTATTTATGATTGCCCAAACCTACAAACTGATTAAATAATTTTTTAAAATGTGGTTCAAGCTGGGCATGGTGGCACATGCTTGTAGTTCCAGTACTTGGGAAGCTGAGACCGGAGGATCTGGGTTCGCGGCCCGCCTCAGCTAGTTAGTGAGACTCTCTGCAACTTAGCGAGAATCTGTTTCAAAATAAAGAATGCAAAATAGGGCTGGGGGTGTGGCTTATAGGTAGAATGCCCCTAGGTTCCATCCCCAGTACTGAAAAAAAAAAAATGTAGTTCACTGTTTATTTTAATATAGTTTTGGGGGGCAGTGTAGTTTCACATTGTAATATAGTTCAGAGTGATAGGTACATTCATGTTCAACTTTTTAACAAATATTATTTAACATTAAAAATTAGTGAACTGCTGATAACTGTACAATATATATAAATTTTAAATAATTATAGTAAATGAAAACAGCTAGGCACTAAACACTTCATACTTAATGATTCTATTTCTATTACAATATGGAATACATAAATGAAGAGGAAGAAAAGCCAGATAAGTGATTGCCTGGGAGTTAGCAATCACTAACATGAATAAAGTTTACTTTTTTACAGTGTAAAAAATATTCTATATCTTTATGGTGGTGGTTGTGAAATTCTTCATGCTTATTCAAACTCACCCAAGTGTATACCTAAAAGTAGCAAATCTTCTCATATGTAAAGTAACAAGTAAATGTAATATAGACAAGGAACTAGAGAAAGTAAGTACTATGACAAAAACAAAGAAAAAATAATAGGAAAATGTGAAATTTGAATTTGTAAAAATAAAAAATATGTAACATAAAATACACTTAAATGTAACAGACAGAAAAATATTTGTAGTATATAAAACAAAATAGATTAATATCTTAAATATATGGAGAACTCTGATACAGCATTAAGAACCTGAAAAAAAAATCCAATAGGACAATGATCAAATGGTTAAACAGCCATCACAGAGAAAAATACTCAAATATCAAAATACTTCCAAAGACACAAAGATCACAGGTAATCAGGAAAGTTAAAGGAAAATAATTATGAGGTATAATTTTGCAACCATTTTGTTGGCAAAATTTAATAGTTTTTAATAAAACAATGTGAGTAAGGAGAAATTTTTTTCTATTTTTTAAGAAAAAATTATGGTTAATCTATTTGTGGCAGCATGAATTGAGTCTTTTTAGCAGACAATTTGGCTGTATGTTTCATAATTATTAACCTGCATCTTTTGAATCAGAGATTGACTTCAAGTCTAGAAATATATCATACAGAAACACTTAAAGTTGGGCAAAAATAACTATAAAACATATTTTAGAATTTTATATGTAAAACAAAATAATTAAAGTTTAAATTATCGATGTATATGTGAACAATTAAGATATTGTAACTCTATGCCATGAATTACTACACTTTTATTAGGAAGAATATCATATCTCAATATAAAGGCACGGAAAATTACCAAGGTAATGGAAATAAAAGCAAGTCACAGAATATATATATAACATCATCCAACTTATATTCTATATGTTCATGCACATATAGCTATAGCTATGAAGCTATAGAGATTATACATAGCATAGGTATATGTGCATAGATAATATTTCAATGGTCGCACACCAGACTAATAAAAATGGTGTCTTAAACACAAAGAAGTGGTATTTGGAAAGACTATTTTGCTGAGAGATTTTCTTTTCTTTCTGTTTATTCCTATACCATTTCATTTATTTTGAAAAGTATCAAGTATTTATTTTTTATAATTAAACAAGCTTAACAGTAAATAAGACTCCTTCCCTAACCTCAAGGTGTGAAGAGAGATATTCCAACCAATAACTGAAATATAATGAGATACTTTCCTTAAACGTAGTGGTTACAACTGGGTGTAGTGGCACAGGCCTGTAATCCCAGTACTTGGAAAGCTGAGACCAAGGGAATCATAGGTTCTTGGCTAGCCTCAGCAACTTAGCAAGGCCCTCATGAACTTAGTGAGACCCTGTTTCAAAATAAAATTAAAACAGAACTGGAGTGTAATTCTGAGATAGAAGCCACTGTGTTCAATCTCTAGGACCCCACCCCCCACAAACACACAATGAGTGAATGCCAAAGTTCTCTAGAATCATGGAGGAAGAAAGATGCTGTGTTGTCTGAAAAACCTGGGAATGATTTCACAGAGAAAATACATTTCGTGAATGCATATGAATTCATCAGTGGGAAAAAGGGAAATACTGTTATTATAGAAAGAGATAATCAGATATAGTGAATGAGCATACTCCTTCAGCTATGATAAGATGTATTTACGTTCTAGCTACTTTACTATCAGAGTCACTTTAATACAGTACCTGTATCTCAAAGCCATATCTCTAAAATGGGAAGAATATGACTACTTTTGGTAACTTGAAGAATGGCAGCATCATTAATGTAACAGAGCCTAATCCTGGAAGATTGAGTTTGAGAGTAACAATAACAAGTTTAATTTTTAATTTATCACATTAATTAAAGATTAGAAGAGTTGAGACTGAGGGTAAGGAATCACAAATCACAAACATACCAGATACATTAAACATGGCAGCAGGATGAAAATCTCTCCATGGAGACTCTGTAGACAAAGGAGAGGCCCAAGGATGGCCCATGGACTAACAAAAAAGACATGGCTTGGAAACTAGTTTAAAATGCAGAATCTTGGGTCCCAGTTCAGTTCTGTTGAATGAGAAACTGCACCTCAGTGAACACCCTCCCACTGAAAATCCCAAATCATAAGGGTCAGTAAGAGAAGAAGGGTCAGCACAAAGGGCAGAGGTCTGGCAAAGTGATGTGCTACATATGACATGAGATTTTTAGACAACCTGGCAATAGAAGCCATGAAAACCTTACACGGACTTGTTTTCTTCTTTCTTTTTTTTTTGTGTGTGATACTGGGGATTGAACCCAGGGATATTCTACCTCCGAGCTACACCCCCAGTCCTATTTTTTATTCTTTATTTTGAAACAGGGTCTCACTAAGTTGCGGAGGGCCTCACTAAGTAGCTGAGGCTGACTGCAAACCCGGATCTTTCTTCTCAGCCTCCCAACTACTGGAATTACAAGCGTGTGCCCCCATGCCCAGCTTGCTTTTTTCTTTTTTTAAGAGAAAAAACCTGATGGTGTTAAATACTGTGTTTTTTTTTTTTTTTCTCCTTGTCCACCCAAATCATGTTTATTGTGCTTCTGACACCTTCCATTATCCTTACCATGGTTCATTATTTTAGAAGAAATTATGCTGCTCTCTTCACACTGGAAATGATACTGCTTCTGTAGCACCAGAAACAACTTTGTGTTCATTCATACACACACACATTAAGGAGTGGATTATCATTAATTATGCACTAAAATGTTCCTGGCAACAGACTAAGTGACAAAACATTTGCTTTTGTCAGAGTTCTATTAGGTGAACCCAATTTGAACCACAGAGAAATATGACACTTTTCTTTATTTTAATTTGTATCACAAGGTCAGGATCATGACAGTGACTCTATTTTGCACATTATTTTCTCTATCATTGTAATGATGCTAATGGAATTCTTTTAACTAAACCATTTTTTATCAGGTCTACAACCTATTTATTGCATATTAAGAAGGAATTTCGTGTTAACATTGCTTAATCTACTAAAGGTTCTGTTCAGTCATAGAATATGCTTTTCTGAAGAACATCATTATTTAGAAGAGTTCAAACTATGCAATATTTTACTGTTTACTTCTAATCCAAGCAGAAATTGGAACAAATAAAATTATAGCAGTATGCCTATATGAACTCCAATTGCATAACTAAGAAAAATTTCTTTATTAATTAATAGTATAAGTCACAAATTACACTCAACTGTAGAAGTGATTGGAGACCTTATCTTATTCTCAGTAAGTGGTACAGTTTACCTACCACACAGTTGCCTGTGTAAAAAATCTTAGAAATAAGAAAATAAAAAATTAAAAATTAATAAGGTATTATTTGCTATACCACTATTGGTATAATTAACTTAAACTAAAATTTAGTTGCAGAAAGGTAGCATGAATAGGAAAATGCGTGATTCTTTAGTTCATTTTATAGGCATTGTGTATACTGACACTGGGAGCAAGGGCCTGATCCATTTGCTCACATTCATTCAATCTCTTCAATGTGCCATTCTATGTCAAAAATAAAAATGGTACACTAGAAGATTTTTTACTCATTATATTTCTGTTTGCTTATTTTATTTTATTGTATTATTGGGGATAGAACCTGGGAGCATTCTACCTCCATGCTATGGCTCCAGCCCTATCATTATTATTATTATTATTATTATTATTATTATTATTATCATTATTATTAAGTTGCAGAGGGTCTGGCTAAGTTGTTCAGGCTAATCTTAAATCAGTGACCCTCCTGTCTCAGTCTCCCAAGTACCGGCATGTGTCACCATGCTTGGCTTTGTTTTGTTTTTAAGGAACACTGATTAAAACAAACAAACAAACAAACAAACAGCAACAACAAAAAGCTAAAGCTAACATGAAACAGACTACTTGGAGTCTATAATAGGGATAGAAATGAGACTAAAACCATACTTTCTGGTGCTGAACAGTGTCTCCATCTTGTAAAGTGCTATTTATTAAACTCTTGCCTTTGATTGAGTTGGTATTAAACAGATTTATTATTAGACACCTTATATAGGAATAATAAAACAGGGACCTCTTTTCTTGCATTTGTGCAACCACAATGAATCTTTCAAGATTCATTATTTAGTTACATAACTGAGTTGAAATTATAAGTCCTTACCCATAATGGCAAAGTTGATGATTTGAGGGTTCTTGGCCAAGTTTTTCAGTGTAGACTCATCACCACAAGCAATATATCTCAATGAAAACTCATAGGATAGCATATGAATATCATATAAATTGGTCATAGTTCAAATCTGAATGTCTGAATGGCAATTACATTGTCTTTCTTCTCCTTAAAGACATGCAAAATAAAAGTGTATTTTCATTCTACATTATAGATCAAGACTCAGAAAACACTTTCATATATTAAAAGGTGCTTTCCATTAAAGTCATTATGACAAAATTCATTCCAAAAAATAAGAGCATAATCATTGCCATATTTTCTTCTATGCTCTCCACTTTTTCCACTAGGCAGCACTTAAGTTGGATTTATAATATCAGTATATAGACAATACATTCTCAGACAAAATGTTAATTCCAATTATCTATCTATCTATCTATCTATCTAATTTATCAAATGCATACATACATATAGTCACATACATGGAGAGCTGAGGGACCACAGTGCATAATACTTCTAAGGCCAAACCAAGAAGTCTGATTTACAGATATTTAAAAGTATGCTTATGAGGATAAACATTATCTTTCTGCATTTCTTATGTAACATCAGAAATATAGCTAGTCAGCCCTTAGGCCATTTAATATTTTCCAAGGAGTCTATTTTATCAAAAGATAACTAAGTCAAAGTAACATTCCAGATCAACTATCCTTAAAGAAGTCTCTCTCCAAAGGACTAACAGTATATTCTAGGAAAACCAGTGCTGCCGTTATATCCCATCTGCTCTTTAATAACACAAAACAACATGGAATGAAAGACTTTTAACCTTCATATGCATGGTTTACAAATGATTTCTGCATAATTTTTAGTTTTCGTTATATATTTCCTTTGGAAATTTTTACTTTGGCTTAACTTAAGGCATAATAGTTGAAGCAAGAAATAAATATACATATATATTTATTTCCCTCTTTTTCTATGGTGTAAAGCTTTCATAAAATGGCTTGAGTCTCCCTGATGGCCTTTGGCCACAAATCTTCCCTGCCCCCAACCAGGCTAAGGAATTCTTCTAGAATTCTGTTTACAGATACATAATGCATTTTTTCTTTATTTCCTGCAATAGTAATTTTACTTTGATCTCATAGCCACCAAACCATTAACCATAAGGAAGCTCATAAGCAAGGTACAAGGCAGGAAATGTCTGTGATTTCCAGGAGAAGGTCATAACCCAGAATTTTTTTTTTAAATAACTATTACAATGAGGAACGGGGTATAACCACAAAAGGAATAGTTATAATTTATGCCTGACTTACTTCAGCAGAATATAGTTTATTTATAAACTGCTTATGGCAAACTCTGTGTGCCCCTGTTCTATGCATGTGCTGAACTGTCTTCTGGTAAATTATTTAAATTACACCTAGCAGTAATTCCTGAGGACTTTCATACTTCATTTTCTCTATTAATGTAACAGGGAAAAGCTGCTTTGCAAGGATTGCTCTAAATTCCCAGAGTGTGAGTTCCAGGCTCTGTGTGTGCTGCATTATGCCTGTCAAAAAACTTGTCTTCTCCTGAAATTTATTACTGAAGTTTCTCCACCCGAGCTACTCATTGAAGCCTTACAGAAAGCTCATACATGATTTAAGCAGCTAACAGCAGTGAAAGAAATAGGTCAGGTTAAAAAAAAATACTGAATTTAAGCTACCTTCACTTATTACTTATGCAAGATTATGCATAATTTAGCACACTGCTGAATATGCAAGGACAGAATAATTGTTTACCAAAATATTTACTCTAAGTTGGTTACCCGTGTTTTAGTGAGATAAGGTGACTTCTCAGCATTTGCTAATCACTTTTGAATTAAAAAACAATAAGAGAGATTTTGATTGGGTTGATAACTGCATAGCAGTGTATGTAAACAGAGATCTTGTTTAACAACTTCATTCACATAAAATACATGATACTGTTGTACAGACTGAGCAGTTTCATTAAAGTCAGCCCATTTCAGACAACATTTCTTCTTCTTTGACTATAATCCTATCACACACACACACACACACACACACACACACACACACACACACACACGTGTTGCAAAAAATCTCCCTATAAAATGAGCCATTTTTTAAATTTAAGATATACATTGCATAAAAATTGTGAAAGTTTAAAATAAGTCCAAAAAGGTGAGGAACCAGTAATATAAAAGGGCAACTTGGGTTCAAAATAGGGTCTTTAAGTCAGCTATTTTCCAAAAGGAAGTTTTCAGTAGGATATAAGCTGCTTGACATAATACTACTTTTATTTGTAGTTTTATAATAATTTCTTAAAGGAAAAGAATTCTGTCCCCTCAAGGGAGTGTTTGTCATTATTTAATTTACAAAATGAAGATCAGCATTTCCTAAATCAAAAGTTTGAAGTTCTATAAAGCCATTTTAACTTGTAAATTGAAAATAAAATTTTAATGGATGGTATAAATTCACTGATTCCCATAGTTCAAATAACTCTGAATATATACAATATATTTTTATAATTCTAAAAAGTCTGTCATAATTTAACTCTTACATTGAACGAATCAGGGAATTGAGTTATTAATTATTTTTAATAATGCAAGACACATTTAATTCTCATTTAATCTTCAAAAGTGGCACCAGCTAAGTGTGCTGGTGAGTGCCTTTAATCCTAGTACTTGGGAGGCTGAGACAGGAGTATGATAGGTTCAAAGACAGCCGCAGATCCTATTTCTAAACAAAAATTAAAATAGGGCTGATATGTAACTTAGAGGTAGAATGTCCCTGGATTCAATCTCTAGCAACACACACACACACACACACACACACACACACACACACATGCATGCTCGCACCACCAACATATTTAGAATTAAAACTGGTATTCCAAAATAGGTATATAATAAAAAGCTAGAAGTAGATCTGAGTTTACATTTATCATATTTTAAAATGGGAAAAAAATCACAATATAATGAAAAAAATAAGAGATCTTTTATGTAGCACTCTTTAACTAAACTTGGGGATTACATATACAAATCAGCATCAAAATAAATGTCAATTATATTGAATTAATACTTATTATGAAGAACAGTATGTATGTTTCTCAAAAACTAAAAATTGATCTACCATATGACCTAACTATCTCACTTCTGGTATATATCCAGAGAAAATGAAACCAGCATACAAAAGGAGACATGAATGTCCATGTTTACTGCAGCACTATTCACAATAGCTAAGATACAGAATCACCCTAGATACCTATCAAGGGATGAATGAATAGAAAAATGTGCCATATATACACAATGGAATATTGTTCAACCATAAAGAAGAAAGGAATCCTGTCATTTGCAGCAAAATGGACGGAACTAGAGGTCATTAGGTTATTTGAAATAAGTCAGACATAGAAAGACAAGTACCACATATTCTCTCTCATATGGAAAGTTAAAAAAAATTGACCTGATATAGAATAATAATTACTAGAGTGTGGGAAAAGTCAATATTAATTTAATGTTTGTTCTTTCCTCATGAGTTTTCAAAGCCAACACTAATAAAATGGAGGAAAAGAACACCTTGGAATGTTGATTCTTGTTTTTATGTTTAACAAAATTTAGTCTAAAACAAGAAAAAATGTGGAGTGGCAGATATCATGATTTGGGGGAAACTGGGGGTTGAGCCCAAGGAGCCCCATTCTACTCTGAGCTACACTCGTAACCCTTTATTTACTTATTTATTTTTTTTTTTATTTTGAAACAGGGTTTCACTAAGTTTGTGAGGGCCTCAGTAAGGTGCTGAGGCTAGCCTTGGACCTGTGATTTTCCTGTCTCAGCCTCCCAAGTACTGGGATTATACACATGCATTATCACACTCAGCATGATGCTTTTTTTTTTTCTTAAAAAAAAATAATAATAGGATGCTAACAAATGTCTAGCCTCAAAGGCCATGAAGATTATACAAGTATAGGAACAAGCAACATGAAGACAGCAAATTTGAAACATAATGTAAACTGAAATAAATTAAGGTTATTTTAAGGGTTGGAGGTATAGCTAAGTTGTAGGGTACTTGTCTAGCTTGTGAAAATCCCTGGTCTCAATCCCCAGTACTGCAAATAGTGTAAATACATACATACATACATATATATATATATATATATATATATATATATATATATATATATATATGTTTTTTGAGACATTTCATGAGCTTAAATTTTTCAGAAAAAATATTCGGTTTTGCTTTGTTTCCAAAATTACTAAAATACATAGAAGAAGTACACTCTTCAAGAAAAATTAAAAAAAAACAAAAAAAAATCCACTTAAGTAACAACACATATGATTAGGCATCTGATACAATAATGTAACTTGCGGCTTCTGGAGAGAATTCTGATAATATAGCTATATTCTAATGCTTATATAAGTAATGTCCTGCAAACCATCCGTTAAAGACAGAGTTTGCAATAATATTTTAGGTGGAGATAATCCAAGTGTACTGTAATAGATAAACAAATGTCAATAAATAAAACTTGGTATGAAATGGAATGCCATCAAAATGTGGCAAAAGTAAATAAATTGAGCCACAAGCATCAGAATTTCAAAACTGTGCTTAGTGCAAAGAACACATGGTTCAAAAATTTTAGTATTATTTATGTTCATTTTAAAAAGCTAGCCAAGGCTATAAGCTATTTAACATATGTACTCAAAATACAAAGAGATGCAAATTCATGGTGGAAGGGAATTCTTGGGGAAAAAAAGGGAGATGAGACAAATGCAGGTGTCCAGTGATTTTAAAATTTCATTTCTGAGGCTGGATGTCCCTTTATTTTATTTTCTAATACCTGATATATTTTATAACTAATTACTAACCACATACTATCATAAACACAAATAATATCAATAGGTAAAATTAATATGCAGTCTAGTATAATACCTCTATAAAAAGTCACACTGTAAGAAAACTCGCTACTTGAAATAACAAACCAAGTTTAATATTTTTGTCTTATTACTTTGGGCCAAATCTTCCTTTTGGTCTTCATTTAAAATAATCTTTATTAGGTACAATGAGCCAAACACACAAAATGCTACATTTTTATCCTACATTCAGGCAAAAATATAAAAGGAAAGCCCTGAGGTTTATTTCTAATCTGTGTGCAGTGACAGTTCCATGTTGTGTCCTCATTACAGACTGTGAGTCATAAAATCCACAGTATTCCTTCCTGATTGGAAGGGTTGTCTGCTATTTAAAAGGCCCCATAAATCATACAGGATAATCTTTTCTTTCAGTAGTCTTTTCTGAATCAAAGAATTTATTCTGAAAAAAAATTAAGAAGGGGGTGGTGGTGCTGTTTATTAAGGTACTATTAAAATTAATTAATATAATTTTTCTTAGTGAAAGTGGACATTTTCCAGTGAGAATACATAGTATATCTGAGGACTTATAGAAGTCAGAACAACATGCTTTATATTTTGGTTACTGGTGTGAAATATCTTACTCCTAATCATGATTTCCATATCAGTATGCTGTACAGTCTAGGAAGCTTAGTGCTATTTATTTTAGATTTATAATTTTCTCCCAAATATACCATATATTACTATTGACTATCATCTGAGAAATAATTTAAGTAATACAAAAATCCATCCAAGCAATACATGCATTTATTCTAGAATTCCAAATTATATTCAAATCTTTAGCTTAAATTTTTAGAACAAACTTGTGTTAGTCAGACTTTAATAGTTTTTCTTCTTCTTTAATATGAGCCGCCTACTTGATAATTGTTAATTAAAATCCCTAAATGTATTTGGTAATTGCTGATTTATTTATTATTGAGAAGCTATATTTTAGGCACTGTGATAATCTGATAACACCATAATCAAAATGAAAACAATCTCTACTCTGTAGGAACTCATCATCTACTGAGAGGGGAATGACCAACAAACATGAATTTTGAGGTCAGTGAGAATGCTCTAGCATGGAGGAGTAGGAAGAGGCTGCGTTTATGGGAAGTATCTAACTTGGTTTTAGGAAGTTAATGGCAGGTTTTCTGATGGACAGCCCTTTGGTTGGCATAGGGAGAGTGAGCTTCTTCGGAGGTCTTATGGTAGGATGGGAATAGCTGTTCTGCACCGAAGGGGAGGCCTGTTCATCAGCTTTGAGTGGGGATAAAGCACATCAAGCTGAGATGGATCGCTCAGGTTAACACTTCCATCCTGAATAGTAACTGAATGTAGAAATATAGTTACATAAAATACATAGTGGACCATCAATTTAGATTCTCTTTATTCAAAAGGATACAAAAACTTTTACTGCAAAACAATCCCCTTTTAATACCATTGTATATTTATTGAGTATTCAGATCATTTAGATGTGCTAATAAACAGTGGTTTATATGTAGAACTGTATTATTTTAATATTTGTTGAAGCACACCCAACTGCTATAGTCTGAAAGTACATTGTGCCTTCCAAAATCCTGATAAAACTTAACCCCCAAGGTGATGACATTAAGACCTCAGGTCTTTGAAGGTGACAAGATTATGAAAGTGGAGCCCTCGTAATTGGGATTAGTGTCCTTATAAAAGAGGAAAGAAGGAGCATGTTTGCCTCTTTGGCCTCCACCATGTAAGGACACAGCTAGAAATCATTCACAGACAGACTTAGCCTTCACTAGACACCAGATCACCTAGCAACCTGAATATGGACTTGCCAGTTCCAACAACTGTGAGCAATATGTTCCTGTTGCTTATAAATCACCCCATCGATGGTATTTTGTTAAAGTAGCCTAAGTGGTGAAGACATCAACCATCTTGTAAGATCTTTGAGGTTCTGCCTTCATTTGATTTCTATCTCACCTTCAATATCTAGAAGAATGCTTTGGAAATAGGTTACTGATAATGAGTAAAAAGAAAATAACAACCAAAAAAAAAAAAGAAACTCAAACCAGGACTTCAATAAAGAAAATTTTGGCAATAACACCATCAGAATTGTATTAGTAATTGGAAGTTATCCTACTAATAAAATGTTTTCAATTATAAGAGATAAAAATCAATATGTCATTTAATATTAGTAATCCTCTACATATAGTTGAATAAATGCCTTTCTTGAATACAAGTATGAGGACATGAATAATGAGTTTTTATATGATTTTGGCACTAGTTATTAATTACTAAGGACTTTTTAATTTTTAAAAATTATTAATTTTATTTTTAGAGAAGTTTTGGGCTCACAACAAAATTAAGTAGAAAGTACAAAGATTTTCCATATATCCTTATCTCACATATGCACAGTCTCTCTTACAAACAACCTAAAGCACAGGTTTGCTATAACTGATGAACCTAAGATGATACATCATTATCACACAAAGTCCACAGTTCACATTAGGGTTCAGTTTTGGTGTTTTATGTTCAGTGAGTTTGGGCAAATGTATAATGACACAGATCCACCATTGCAGTATTGTGCAGAATATTGTCCCTGCCCAAAGATCCTCTGAGCTCCACCTATTCATGATTCCATTCCCTAAACTCACAGCAACCACTGATCTTTTCAGTCTCCATGGCTTTGTCTTTTCCAGAATGTCATATGATTGGAACCGTACACTATGGAGTTTATTTAGATTGGCTTCTTTGACTTAGTAGTATAAATACAAGCTTCCTCCACATCTTTTCACAGCTTGAAAAGACTTTTTAGCACTAAGTAACATTCCATTGGTAAAGATCATTTTTAAATGATATATTTTAATTAGTGCATTATATATTTAGTTAGTGCATTAATGAATCAAGATATTGCTATATTGTAATTTTATAGTATATATTTTTCTGTCACGTGTATTTATATTCTTATCACTAAGTTTCTATGAATTCCAATTGGCTAAAAATGAATACCAAATAAATTTCTTTCATTATTTAAGACGGCTTTCATTTCAATTAATAGAAACTAATTTTCATTTGTTTAGAACAAAAGGGGCAGAGAGGGTAGAGGAGAGGAGGTTTCCTGTCTCAAAGATTCCATACTCAAACTAAAAAACAAAGCTGCTGCTGGGCATGGTGGCGTACGCTTGTAATCCCAGCATTTGGGAGGCTGAGAATGGAGGATCCGGGTTCGCGGCCAGCCTCAGCTGCTTAGTGAGGCCCTCCGCAACTTAGTGAGACCCCGTTTCAAAATAAAGGACTAAAAATAAGGACTGGGGATGCAGCCCAGAGGTAGAATGCCTCTGAGTTCAATTCCCAAGACTGCAAAAAACAAACAAACAAAAAAACAAAGCTGCTGAAGGAAACCCAGGGATTTGGTGGACGTTGGAGGCAATAGGAACCAAAACTTTGAATACTGTAGGAATACTTTATTAATTTATTTCCCTTAGTGTTTTTTCTGTTTATTACACACTCTCTCTTTTTATATCTATACTTTAATTTCCGCATAGTCATGGGCAGTAACCAAGTTATACATTTTATAGCTTTAGCTACCAGAGGAAGAAAGATATTTCCTTTCGATTTCAAAAATGGACTGTTATCGGCCAGATTTGAGTCAAGGGTTTATTTCTGTACCAATAGTGGATGAAGCAAGAGGTTATTATGTCTGTATCAGCTTGATTCAGGAAGAAGACTTAGAAGGGTACATTATATAGTTTGGGTGGGGCAATTCCCACTTGAAGGTGAGCAAGCTAGCTATAATCATAAATGTTAGTTTCATTTATCTTCCATTTATTTCAATACCATCCAATTATTGATTTATGAATTTTAAAAATTATTTTCATATTGTTATTTTAATATATGGTATAAATGTTCTATAGTGAATGTATATTCTATTACATTAATGAACTTGTAACTAAACAGATACCATTTGTCGATTATTAGGATCCATAATGCATGCTTATTTCATAATACTAATGATTAAAAAAAATATAACTGAAGATTTCCAGGGAAAAGTAAAGATGAAAACCATCTTATATATTGTTGGTAATAGATAAGGATATCCATGCAAAACCTGATAGGTTGGCTTTTCTTCTAACCAGCCAAATCTTTCATGACAGATGTGATCAGTTACCTACAGGAGGAAATCCAGAGACTGTTTAATAATTTGACCTCCTAGGTAGAAACTTTGTTAAAATGAGAACAGACTCTGGTTAGACCATCTTGAAAATTCTGGATTAATGAATATTTGTATTTTTATTGTAAATTATTGAATTATTTAATGTTTAATGTGGCATTCTCTCTGAACATGATAAATGGTGTCCAGTTATGTGGAACCCATGAACTCTTGATGTGCTGATCCTGAAAGACTAAGAACCAGCCCCTAGAACCTGGTGAGTCTACCAATGGAAAGATAAGGATCTTGGCAACCTCTGGGTGATCAGCCTGCATAACCTAGTCACTCTCTGACTCATTGTACATAATCTTCAAAATGCAAAAGATGCACTTACTATGTTTTGGTACTTCCCTATGAAAATAAAAATTAAACAATTATTAAAAATTTCCAGAGAAAACAACAGAACTTCCTGCCATACCCCCCCCACTCTCTGCTCTTGTTTGTAATTGATTTCTAAGGGAAAACATTTTCATTGCTTTTTAAGGAAGACCACAATCTTCTTACGATGTCAGCATCAGGCCCTTGATTATATTTCTTTCTGGGCTTACTGTGCACAGTCTGTTAACTGCAAACATATATTTCTGCCAAGTTAAGTTTGTATACATGTCTGCTTTTCTATATAATGGAATGTTTATGCCACTGAAGGGTTTCAAATGGCATAACTTGGAATAAAAACTTGCAGATCCCCAAAGTGACTCTAAACAGGATCAGGCAAAGCTTATATGCCAAACAAATAATCTTAATTTAATTTTGTCTTTTTATTCTCCACTTTTTTTATACAATGATTCTTAGTAAAGTTACAGAAAGCAGTACTGGCAGCAATTTCACTGTTATGTTATCAGCAATGAAAAAGGAAATAGGAATCAGTCACTGATCATTAAATCTTTCTATAATCCACTAAAACATCAAATCTGATTTCTCCAACCCTATTAAGCTCTTGTATTTAAGTTCCTGTTAATAAAACACATCTCTCAGTCACAGAGCAATTTAAAACTAGTACCCTGACACTAGACTAGATTTTTAAATAATGCTTCGCTTTCATATGAAGACTGTGCTAGGTTTTACTTTTAGTCATCTGATTCTTTGCATTGCACTGACTGCACTCATGGAGCTCTCCATAGTAATTTATTTTCAAATGAAAGCAAGTAAGGTAACGGTATTCATTGAAGAGATTATAGTATTTATTTTCTATTATATGATTTTGCTCAAATATGCAGCCATATAGGCTTTAGCAACTGCCTACATACAATTGAAGTCCACGAGTGGCTACCATCAGGCTTTCTATTCCATTATTTTTCTACCTGGAATTCTCTCCAAGATATCCTTTTTACCTAGGACCACCGAAAGCCTCATACACTTCTGACATCGTCATGATGCCCATGACCATGGAAACCAACCCTTTCCAGAATATAGTGTAAATTTTACCAACAACTCTTCCTTGTCTCATACTTACTTGTCTTATTTTGAATTGTCCTTAGATTGCTTTACACATGTGTCATTTCTTCCCAATACATTTTAAGTTTCTTGTCTATTAATTTATAGCTCCAACTTCTCCCCATGCTAGTGGACCACTTGTATACTTCACAAAAGTTTAGCAATGTGTTACTGTCATACAGAAAATTTGTTACAGAACTCTAACAAGTAAATTGAATTTTTTTTTTTTTTTTTTTGCGGTACTGGAGATGGAAACTGAGGGCATTCTCCTCTGAGCTACAGTCCTAGCCCTATTTTTCATTCTTTATTTTGAAACAGGGTCTCATTAAGTTGCAGAGGGCCTCACTAAGCAGCTGAGGTTGGCTACAAACCTGGATCCTCCAGTCTCAGCCTCCCAAATGCTGGGATTATAAGCATGTGTCACCACGCCTGGTGAATTAAAGTTTTTAAATTTTTCTGTTTTCTAAGTCAATTTATACTTCGTCCAAGACTCTGGGTAGGATCATCTGCATCCTAGTCTTTCCTAGTTATAAAATGAAAATGATATAAATGATCAGGTTATCCAGCAAACATTTTGAGATAAGACAGAGTATCATGTATAATATGTAAATAAACATTCAATAAAATAAAGGACCAACCTTTTTATTCTGATTCTTGTTTTCTAGTCACAATATAAAGATGTCAAAGGTTCTGAATAAATGTTTATCAATCAGATGAATGAAATCAAGTAGGTTTAGTTATAAAAATGTGACCTGTGGGCTATGACTGTGCACTTAGGGAAAATAAACTATAGTTAACTAATTCAAAATAATATTGTGTCTATATTTGTGGAGTCCATATTTTTATTTTAAAATATGAATCTTCAGTGTACAAATGCTAGAACACTTCTTATGTTTCCACTCAACCACTGAATTTGTTCACATAGGTTGTATTGATATCTTCTCAAACTAGGTCATGCAAAGTTGGTTTAATATCTTGTTGAAATGTACTGTCAATAGTAATTTTTAAAAAGATTCGAAGTGAGTAGTAATCAAGGAAATACACTTAGGCAAAGCTGGGTCAGTAGTGCTCAGCTAGTACTTGGGAGGCTGTGACAGGAGGATAGCAAGTTCAAGGCCAGGCTCATCAACTTAGAGACACTGTCTCAAAATAAAAAAAATAAAAAAAAAAGAAAATTAAATTAAAAAAGGGCTAAGTCTGTAGCTCAGAGTTAGAATGCCCCTGGATTCAGTACCCAGTACCACACATAACAAAATACTTTAGACAAGGACATATGGGGAGTAAGTATTCAGTATATGTTGTTATTATTGTTTTCATAAAAATCTAGCTTTGCTCTTATGCTGGCACTTGTTATTATAGTATATACTAAGATAATAGAACTATCAATTCAATTATCAATGATTCAAACATTGCAAGATCTAAGTAAATTTCTCACTCAAAAACTGCCTTTATTTAAGAAAAAAAATGTTCCTAGTGAGCTCTGATTTTCTGTATGAAATTAAACATGATGTAAAATTAATTTTTAGCTGACGTAATGATCAAATCTATTTATTTAGTTATTTACTCATATGGGTTTTTTTTGTACTGGAGTTTGAAATGAGGGGTGTTCTACCTCTGATCTATACCCCTGGCCCCTTTTTTTTTTTCAGCATGAATAAAAAAAACTTTAAGGGATTTTATTTGTGAATTAATAAATACAAGTGTATCAGCTACATTTTCATGTATGAGTTAAATATTTTTTGTGTTTGGATGTAAAAATAATATTGCAAATGGTGTTTTATTCTCCATGTGAGCTGGCCCTTTTTTAAAATTTTGAAAGTCTTACTAAACTGCTAAGGTTAGCCTCTCACCTGTGATCCCCCAGTCTCCGCCTCCCAAGTACTGGGATTACAGGAGTGCACCTGTAAAAATAAAAATTAGGAAATTTTTATTTTTTTAATGTAGGGACACCTGGATAATGCTCGGATTTATAATAGCTAGATACTATACACAGACCAAAAGGAGAAATAAAAAGTCTCTCTTGAATTAGAAGGTTCTACCCCTCATTCCTTTGCTATGACTTCCGACTTCCACTTGTCCTCAGAGCAACACAGCCTGTGTCCCCTCTTTTCTCTCTCACACACACTACATTTCCTGGTCCTCTCTGGTCCAAGAAAAAGCAATGAAATCACAGCTATTGCATACATTTATGAAGCAAACACCAATCTCCTTAAACTTAATAAAATGATCAGGTGTTCTCAGTATGAGAAATTTCACTGATTATTCACAATATAGTTGCCACTCCTAAAAGTTAAAATCTAAGTGCAACGCTATAATTTGCGAGGAACAAAAGATTCCCATCTTTCTATATTTATGACAACTTATTGTTATGGATTTCTCAGGGAATATTCAATTAATTTAACAATTAGGAAATTTTTATTTTTTTAATGTAGGGAAAAAACTAACCTTAACTAAGTGGCTAATAATTTTGGAATCTATGGGATTTCTATTATCCCTATTATTTCTGTTTTCCATTTCAATAAATAGTAAGGAAAATTTCCAGAATGACCTTCACTCAAAACAAACATCTTATTTAAGGGAAGAAAGCTAAAAAAATAAAATGTATCTAAGAAAATCTATAACTCTGCAAATCAAGGTGTACATATTTTGCTCTGAATCTCAGTGTTGTAGGTAGTCATATTTATCTCAGAAGTTCACTTTCTATACTACCTATTAAAATGTAACATGCAAATTGCCCCACTGTAAATTGGATCTGTTACAGGATTTAGTTCCATACAACCTACACACTAATACACCTGAAACCAGTGGGCAGAAGCATCTGTTCTTCTTGCCCACTTACAACTCATCCTACTGAATTAATCCTTAAATTGCTTTGGAAAACATAATTACTCTTCTTCAAGCTACTCCACAATATGCCACTCCCCTTTGCTTCTGCTACATATTTGCCTTTCTTTTTTGTGTGTGTGTGTGTGTGTGTGTGTGTGTGTGTGTGTGTGGTACTGGGGATAGAACCCAGGGGCATTCTACCTTCAGGCTACGCCCCCAGTCCTATTTTTTTATTCTTTATTTTGAAACAGTTGTGGAGAGCCTCACTAAGTTGTGGAGAGCCTCACTAAGTAGCTGAGGCTGGCCATGAAACTGATCCTCCTGTCTCAGCCTCCCAAGTACTGGGATTACAAGCATGCATCACCAGGCCCGGCTTGCCTATCTTTTTTGTTACAATTGTTTTTGTTCTAAGCAACTTTTTGCTATTATACAGCCTATGGATCCTAAGTAAATTATGAAAGCTAAGTGACAAAACTAGCAAAAACCAGTAATATTTTAAGCAGCGCAAGCTCCTATCAGAAGGCATCTTCAGGTGAAATTCATGACTGGTCCTCTGAATCGCTGTGTGTGGGTTGAGTGTAGGGTAGGAGAGCATCTGGTAGCTGGAGAGGGTTCTAGATGAGCAGGGCAGGGAGACTGTATTTAAAGAGTGTTGTTCTATGGGCATTTCTAGTATACTGCCTCAATTTACTAGAACAGAACCTGCAAGCCTCCAGTAACTTGACACAAATTTCTTTCTTATTCTAAATGAATATTCACTTCAGTACACAATTTTATAAGCACATTTTCATATTCATTTTTATTGAAGAATTGTATACGCATCAGAACCTACAAAACCTAGATCTATTCTTTTCTCCCACATCAACTGATTTTTCTTTGATAATTCCCCTTCCTGCTGTGGTCTTCTCTGGCATTTGGATGAAAAACTTATTCATACTGTTAGCAATGACAAATACAAACATTTCTATAACACTTTAAAGTTTTTAGAGCAGCATTTCACATCTATTCTATTATGGGTCATCACAATAAAACATAGATAAGGGGAATATTAATAGTACTCATCTACTATAGCTAAAAATTTATATCCACAGATATTAATTAACAGATGTAGAGAATTTCCATTGAACTCAAGATGAGAACAGGTAAAGACATGGGTTAGTGCTATTTTGATATGATTTTCCACATCTAAAAAAATGCATTCTTTATTCTGAAAGAAACAGAATCAGAATTATTTTGGAAGGAAACTAGATTCTGCATCATATATACAAATATTTTATTTAACCTATAGACATTATATGCATGCTAAAAGAATGCTAGATGACTAAGTAACAAGAGAATTGAAAAGTGCAAATGAAACAAATCAAGCTTGTGATCACTAAACATATATGGCTTATATTGAATTTTTTAAAAAAATATAGCCATAGTTTAATTGATAAGGTTTGGATTTTTTTCTGTTTTTGTGTTTTGTTTATTTGTTGGATTTCAACTAAATGACAATCATTTGGGTATATGCTATTTTTCCTTAATAATTCAATTTAAATGATTTAGAAATATTTTCTATAGGGTGATAGCTTTTATTTTTAAAACAAACTGCATAGCTGCAGAGTCTCATAGAGAAATAGCAGCAATACCACACAAGGTGGTTAAACAGCTTATGAATTAAGCTCCATATAAGCAAATTTCTTTGTAAGTAATTTATATTGTATGGTAAAGTTGTATCCAACTAGAACAGCAAATTAAAACATTAATCACATCTGTAAAATTTAGGACTTTGTGCATACAGAAAAAAATATTAGGGAAATACATTTTCTTGTATTGCTGAAATAAATATTCCACATATGGAAGCCAGTCTAATCCTTCTCATTATAGTGTGGATGAAGATGAACATTAAGCCCATATAACATTTCTTCTTGAATTAGTCGATAGCTCATTTTAGTAGGTAGCACATATTTCCAAACTCGAAATGCCCACGTTCAGTCAGATTTGCAGTCCCCTTTTCCCTGGCTGCTCAGGCTTTCCATCACTGTTAGGTAACCACTGTGATTATTCCATATCACATACTGATGAGATGGCAAAACAGTTACAAGCTTTCTTCCCTGCATTAAGCAGGTTGTAAGCCATGGAAAACTAACTTGCCCTGAAATTATCAGGCATTCCAGTACTCTGTAGTGGCACCAATGCAGGCAGCCTGCCAAAACACATCCAAGACACCAGCCCCTATTCTCAAGCACATTTTAATCCAGCTGCTCCTCACAAAACATCCAGCATGCTTTGATTTACTGCTCTACTTAATTAGAATGTAGAGTATGGGAGATTGTCCTACACACGAGATAAGCATCCTGAATGATATTTAAACTTTATCGGATGCAGTGGGGTTTTTGTTTGTTTTATGCTTTTTATTCTCATAACCAGATATTGAGCTGTGTGTACAATATTGCTGCATTTTTGGAATTAGCACACTGGAACTAAAACTGAAGGTTGAGTATACGCAGTAGAAAGCAAAATCAATTATATTCCAGTTGCCATTCTAGATAAAACCAAGGCAAGGCCTCTTCAGGTTTTCCAGAACTGTACTGAGCTCAGTTAAGGAAAGAAAACAATAAAATATCTTAAAACTTTGGTTTCCTATTTAGAGTTTTAGAATTTGAATGAAATTCTGAGGAGGTCACCATGTCAAGAAAGTGGCTGTGTTACTAATAGGTCTTTAATCTGAGGACTCTGCTTTCCTGAGAGACCATTCCAGGGCAAGGTCAAGCAGAAGCATCAGAACACATGAGGATTTTCCAGCAGGAGAAATTCCAAAATCCAGATTTAATTATGTAAACAACAATTATAAACATAAGAACAATAATCCCTATAGTCCCTTAGAGATGAAAAATGAGGATAAGCCTAATAAAACACTGAAAAATTTGGTAATGAGAGTTTTACATTCTATCATAAACAAACCCCCTTATTAAATAAAAGTCAGTTAAGGACTTTGCTTTGATATTTGGTACCTAGTTATTTAAAAGAGATGTTCTTTACTCAAAAGGTTTAAAATTACTCTCCCAGATGAAATAATATGCTACACAGAACTTAAACTTTAGCACCATATATAGCATAATCTTGATTTAAGTAATCAAAGTGAATGAAAGGTTTTGTTGAATCCACAGAAAACACAGCATTAGATTTTCAGTGAGTTTCTAATCCATATGCTTCCTCCAATTTTGCATCTGTTTCCCTCCCCCAAATGTAAACATACCAAAAACAATGAGAAAAAAAAAAAAGAAGAAAAGAAAAAGAACTTATCTTAAAAGAAATTACCCCAAAAAGAGAAATTACCTTTAAAATTCTGTGATGGAGCTTAAAATATTATAAAACTAAATTTTATAATATAAGAATTAATATTATATTACACACTAATATACACTAATATAAAATATTACCCTTTTATTTATATATTTTATAACCAAGGCATAAATATTACCTTCTTGAATAACATCAATGTCATTGATCTACTGTTAGCAGGAGCCATATACTCACTTCTGTATTTCTTTAAGCATTTCATATTTATACATTGATAGAGAATATCATGGAATGTTTTTCTCCTAAATGTTCATTTCTTTTTTTTTCTTTATTGGTTTATTTAGAGTTCCATGCAACTCTTTGAATAATTATGTAAAGTGGCTTTCTGAGTTGTATATATGTGACACAAAAATGGTTTATTATATAAAAAATTTACTCAGCCAAATCTCGAGTTGATATTACTTAGGATGACATATGTTTTGGATTTTTTTCCCTAGTAAGTGATTGTTTTGGCACCATGTATTCATTATCTTTGCTTTTATTCCAAAACCTATTCCTATCATTTCTGTAATTCTTAATCAATAAATGTGACCACATAGGCTTCCTAATATATATTGCATAATTTAAAATATTTGCTTATCAAGTAATAAGCATTATGGGTGACATTGTTTCATAAATCACAGCACAGAGCCAAAGATGAGAAGGAGAAGAAGAAAAAGAATTTAGGAAATATAGCAATCAGAAGCTACAAATCAGGGCAGTAGACACTGAATAGTAAAGTAGGACCCACAGAATAGTAGTTCTGTGAGATGCTTAATAAGAACAAAACATATAGGTTCTGAGGTGAAATACTTTTGATATAATTGGACCCTATAGCCTCTCTTGAAGATATACAATTGATTAATATTTTAACACATGTGTTAAGCCTCTATAGATTCCCTAGAAAAAGAAACATGTTTAATTTTGTTAAGTGCTATGGTAGACTTGGAAATGGACCATCCAGATTTTTCTTCAAGTAAGTATGTGCTACCCAGCTGCTGGAATTGCATTCAACAGTAAGCTCTAGCCTTTGACTCTGGGGCAGCTCCCATCTGCTTATGTGAACCAGAGGCCCCACCATTCTAACCCAATGCCCAAGACTTTGACAAGCAATCCTCCACTCTCCTGCATACCACTAGGTGTGTCAAAGATTTGCTCCAAGCATGCATAGCCATAGAGGCCATTCAACTTCTTCCTCTGGGGACCAGGTCTTGCTCTCTCTCTCTCTCTCCCTTCCCTTTAGAAGTGTTGATCTCCCAAACTCTAACTCAAGGTCTTACTCTAAAAATCTACCTAAGACCTTAATTTGACCACATAATGCAATCCACAGAACCTGCTTTTGCAGAAAGCTGAAATAAGAGTTTGTAGGCACAGTCCTTTCACCAAGACCACAGAATAAGCTGTGCAAAATTCAACCTGAAAATACTTTGACTCTTTTCCTCTGCATCTGTGTCCTTCAGCAGAAAAATCAATGGAGTTTTTCCTCTTTGACCTCTCCTTCAGTCTTTATGATTTTACTGCAAACAGAAGCTGGATTTTCTTTCTCTTGAGTTAGAGATGCATTTTGTGGCCTTCTTAAATCCTTACATGTTATAACCAGTCTACTTCAAGAATACTATATTTTCAGTTACTTTTAGAGTATGGAACATAAGATCTAATGATTCATTCTTACTGAAGCATGAACACCGTATTTTTATATATTTCTAAGAAGAACACTTAACATGTCCATCATTGGTAATATATAATCATCAGAGAAAATTTTATATGGACCAAAAATACTATTAGAATACATTCATCTTTACTAAATCTACTTTGCGTGCTTATATTCTAACTGATCAGTAATTAGAATCATAACTTAGGTCTATTAAATTCACTATAGTACTACAGCAGTAATTCACCACTTTGATGATTAATTCTTATCACTAACAATAATTCAGCTTAAAATATTTCATTTCAATTCTAAAAAATACAAGTTCTAAATATTCTTTTTCACAGAGATAAACTATTTAGTCAAATGTGGAACATTTTGCTTAAAATTGAAGCATTTTAATCATTATGAAAAGGGTCCCAAAGTTAAATCTTTGTTACGACAAATTAAAATTCTTGCATTCTGCCATTTTCATATGTAAAGAGAAGAAATTCTTCACCTTTCCTTGCTCAAAAATCTACATAGTTCATGTTATGACATGACAAATACAACAAATTACAAACATTCACTAAATATATATTTATTGGATTTAAAACACAGTTGTACTCAGGGATGGAAATAAGTTTGATTTTAGTGGCCACTTTTTTAAGAATATATTTTATATTTTTCAATTCTCAAGTTCATTCATGTTCACGTATGCACTGCTTCTTTTTTTTCAAACATCTAGAGTGAACAATTTTACTAATCTATTTTGACAAATAGAATGAGCACTGTTATCATTGCTGGATAATAATAGGCATGTTTTATCTCCAAGCTGTAGACACATTTATTAAGACTGAACATACATATTGCACAGAATGTATATGTAGAGAATAAACCAGAAAGATTAAATGTATATATGAGCTTCACTCACAGTACCAGAGTGAGAAGGTGATGACAAACTGCCATTTCTCCTTTTTCAGTGGAAGTTCAATTTCCTTTCATTTTTGGTGAGGGGTAGGGTCTCAACACTTATAATGCATTTTATCATGAGGGCAAATAGGGGTGTTAAAGGGTTTTCCTCGAGTTTATAGAACACAGCTCTCTACTACTAAGTGTACTAGTAATTCAATTGCAAGTAAGCTAATGAAGAAATTAAATCACTTGCCTTTTTCTTGTCTCTTTCTTAAAGAGGTTGCATTTTGTGCTGACAGTGCATAGCTGATAAAATAGCAATTTTTGAAAAGCTTGCTCATTTAGCTACTCTCAGAACCCCTGCTGACATCACTGACATTTTCTCCAAATATGCAAATATTGTAAGTCACTTCCTAAGATGCATGCATATATTTCCAAAAATGTTATTATTTTATGATCAACTAGGCATAAATGCAGAGGCAGACTGGTTTGCTGGCTTTGTAATGCCACATTCATGAAATGACTTTTTTTTTTTTTAAATGAGGTTTGGTAGGAATCTGTCACAGCCTTGTAGATCTTTAAAGGTGAGTTATTTCTTTTATATAGAGTGGGGGTTATTTTAAGGCCTTCCCATTATATAAACATAAAAAAGAAGGTAAGAGCCTGTAAGCTCAGCAACTTAAATACCTGGGTGACAATGGCAATATTATCGTTAAACTCGACACACAACTTTCAAAATACAGTGCAGATGCAGTAGGCACGAATACTATCTTATTTAAATGTCTGTATTAAGCACAACCACTCTCTGCTAAAAATGGGGAAAAAACAAACAAGTCATATTCATCAAAGTAATTGTGTAGGTACTTTCAGTACCAAAATGCCTGGAATGAAGGATTGAACTGCTAACGGCAGCAGTGACAGCCATGAATCATGGCAGGCTACTCCGGGGCCTTTACCACCATAAAACAAAAGATGTAGATGAAAAATGCTGCAATTAAGTGATTTGATTTCTGCCCCCTTTTTCCTACTGCATTCGTGCATGGCTGCACAGCAAAGATTGATGGGAAAAATTACTCTACGTGATCTCTGACAGAGCCTTGGAACAATTCTATAAGGGGGAAACATACAAATCAAACCAGCTTTCTTGTATTCAAACAAAATAATACATATAAAGCAAATACTTTAGCCTATATCCAAAGCACCAACATTTGCATGCACACATAAATTGTTGAGAAATGCTCTGCTATCAAAACCAAACTCATGGATTTTCCAGCTAGTTGGGTTATACTGATATTTGTTTAAATAAATATTCAATCAGTACTGTCGAGTGGCATCCTCAATATGTCTGCGCTCTGAGAACAAATTACAGATACAAATTTGTGGAGGTAAAACATTCTTATCTTTTATATCAATAAATTATTAATGAAAATACACACAAAATAAAATAATAGAAAATTTCACTGACTATTCAACTCCCCTGTCATTATAGTCATTTAGAGGGACATTTTTAATGGGTATTCACGACTCAGTTGGGGTCCTACATACAAAAGAGCCACACTTGAATGCCAGAGAATATTTTATTGTGGTTGGTGTGTATGTTTAAGAGATGCTAAATTTGCAACATCCACTGAATAAAATAAACAACATGGCTAATATGAAAAAAAGATAATTCCTATTATCAGAGGCTATAGTGAAATTATGTGGGTTTCATTTCCTGAGGAGAGGTTGCTCAGTCTCAGGCTGCCATTAGAAATGTACAGTTAATTTAACTTGAATGTATACAATAAAATGCCTCCTCCCCTGGGGGGGGCATGTGTATACTTGATTTTGTTATGAGTCCTGAGGCTGTATCTAAAGACTGCTAGTGTAGTGATGTTGAGTTGGTTAAGTTCTTATATTCTCTCGATAAATGTTTACACATTTTTCTTTCAAATACTGAGGTGCTTTAAATAAGGAGCTAACGAGAAGATGTTGTAGGACAGTAAACAATTTCAATACTACTGCTGATTTCTGATTAGTCAAGAATCTTTAAAAATACATTCTGTTAGCCAGACATGGTGGCACACACTTGTAATCCCAGTACTTGAGAGGCTGAGACAGGAGGAATGCAGGTTTGCAGCCAGTCTCATCTATATGGTGAGGCCCTCTGCAACTTAGTGCAATCCTGTTTCAAAATAAAGAATAAAAAATAGGATTAGAGATGTAGCTCAGAGGTAGAATGCCCTTGGGTTCAATCCTGTTATGCAAAAATAAATAAATAAATAAATAAATAAATAAATAAATAAATAAATAAATAAAATACATTCTATTAAAGCTAGTATTTTACTATGACATCTTGAGAAGCTACACTTCAAAATATGTAATGTACTTAATTGACGATGGTCCTTTTACTATCTGTCACAATAGGAAAATTCTGAGCCCCAGGATCAGCATTCAGTAGTAGATCCTCTGACTTTGATAATGGCAAAATCTGTGAAATACTAGCATGGTTAGATGAAATATCACAGACTTGGAAATCAGGTGACCTATGATCACTATTCATTAGTATTAGGTGAAGCCATATGAAATCACTGTTTTTGTAAGTCAAAACAGGTTGATTATTATAATTACAACTCATGTAACCTATATTATTTTGGTTCAGTGTAAACAGCTTGAATTTCCTAAGTATAAAATAAGTAAGGTGATCATTTTAAATTGTTATAAGTAGATATATAATATAATTTAGTCATATATACTTTTTCATCTTCTGCTTTGTAATTAAATCTTATATTTTACCAGTGACCATTAAATAAATCACAAAACATTATCAGTTTATGAGACTATAAAGACTATAGATGGATTTTTGGTTTATATACTGTGACATCTAAAAGAGTTTCTACTTTTTAGTGGAACATCCCTTCATCTTAAAAAATACAGTATAAATAGGAAAAAATCTTATCTAAAGAAGGTATAGAAATGTAAACAATAATAGTTTTGTGACTCACTCTGAGCTTCCTAGCAGACAGAATAAAGAAGCAAAAAGGTTAATGTCCTTTCATATTTTATATTTAGACTCTTAAGGCCCAGATTCACATTCTAATTAATTTGGATATTCTATAGTCTCTGATTCTCTTTTATCCTCCTTGTTTTGTTAACCATTTATCTTCTACAATGGGACTTTTGTCAAGTAATTAAATAGATGAACATAGAAAGTTAGAGTTTATAGAGGATTCTCATTACTTTATTGCATATTTTAAATATTTGGAAATATATGGTGTATGTGAAAGCCTTTACAACATTACCATATTTTGAAGAAAGGGTCAATTGTAGCCTTTAAGTTCTTAAACCTCAATACCAGTAAAATTAAGTTATTTTTATAGAAGGAAGTAAATCTTAGTTATATTTTATCCTATATATTTTAGGTTATTTTTTATAATGTCTATCATAGTATCTACTAAAATTAGAAATACAATATGCACTTTGTGTTATTTTATTTTTAAGGTATAACTGCCACATAATAAACTGAACAAGTTTAATGTGTACAATTAATAAGATCTGACATACACAAACACAGGAAAAGCTACTACAATTTAAACAGTGAACATCATCATCACCCCCAAAAGCCTCTTCATCTTCGTTATCCTTTCCTCATGGCTCTCCCTTCCACTGATACATTTTCTATCACTGTAGCTTAGTTTGTATGTTTTATAACTTTATACAAATGAAATCTTATAATCTTCTACTTGTCTCATACTTTCATTCAGTAAAATTATTTTGAACTTCCTCCACAGTGTTTTGTATATCAGTAGTTCACTCAGTCAGTGCTGAGTAGCATTCCGTTGTGTGGATATACCGCATTTTTGTTTTAAACCTGTTCACCTGCTGATGAACATTTGGGTTGTTTCTACTTTGGACTATTACAAATAAAGTTGCTATGAACATCTCTACATCATTACATTGCTTTAATACATTCCAAATAGCTTTTTTATTTTCCCTTGAATTTCTAACCTCTATAGATCATCCTCCCTACAGTTGCCAAAAAACTCATTTAGAAACTTAAATCTGTTTTTATCACCTCCCTTCCTAAACTTTCATGTGCCTTTCTTTTCCATTCTGAATAAAATCCAATGGATGTAACCTAGCCTAGGACATCAGGTACCTAGCTCTCTCAGCTCCACTTGACTCCCTCTTGCTCCAGATAACCTCCGTGCTTCTCAAACACTCAATGTGCATCATCAGCCTTGGGCTTTTGTACTGGACTGACCACTCACAGATCTTTTATGTCTTGTTCCTTTTTGTCATTCACTTGTTAGTTCAAATACCATTCCTCCAGCAAAATTTCCTTCACTACTAAGTCGAAATTAACACTCCTCCATCACCCTTTTACCATTAGCTGTCGAATCCCATCACTGTGCAATCTTAATAATTTACTTATTTTCTTCTGTGGTATCTACCTCACTTCCTCTAGAACAATGTGAATATTGTCAAAATATTGAAATCTTGTCAATAATGTTTAGCTGACATTCCCAGGATCCAAAACAATGCTTGGCAAGTAGGGGGCAGTAAATTAATATTTATTGAATGGATGCTCTTCAGGAAAATAAATTTACCTGGAAGCTAAATGTAATTTAAACCCTGCATACCACTTTCTTAATGATTGTTTCTGTATTTTTTTTATTTTTCTATAAGAAAAGAAAAGCTGAAGAAGAAACTTGAAAGAAAATGAGAAACACTAAATTTTAATGCAAAATTTTACTTTTCAGTTTAAGTAATTGGAAGGTTAGGGAACTGTCACTTGATATAGCAATCATCTTGGGGAAGCACAGTAAAGCACAAAGCAGGCACTCATACTGCAGTCTTCTGTCTCCATTAATCAAGTTTATAGCAGCCACATGTAGCACCACCAGATGCTAAGATTTTTAGTGCCTAGAAAAATCTCCATTTCATACCAGACGGCCACTAACTAGAGGCACATAGCAAGTTACATTACTGCCCTGTAATACACAAGGGTTAAATAAAGCCTCTTTGGTCAGCTCCTATAACCCCAGGAACAAGTATTCCCTTTGATTACACCTAGGAGCTTTGGGTGTCACCGAATCTTATTAAAAGGAGAAAAATGAGAGAATCTTACAAAAAATAAATTTTCATTTCTATCTTTGTGGTGACACTAGGTTGGAAAGTTAGTTCTTGCCTTTTGAAATAGTGGTTAATGCAGTGTTCCAAAGAAAAAAAGATGAGCCTATTATTCAGAAGATATGATAAATGGACTCAGCAAAGTCCATGCCCTAGGTGACTGGTTGGCCATGGTGGGATCTTTAAGTGAACAAGGCTCCTTAAAACACAGCCAGGCACAGAGCACAGGAGCTGGGGTGAAAAAGTGAAAAACATAGAGCAGGAACACGCAGCCTCCCCAGGAGGAGTAAAGGAAATGGATGCAAAGAGAGCCCAGAGACAGTGGCTCCAAGAGAGAACATGATGAGAGAAAAATGAAGGAGGCTCCATTCAATATGCCTTCTGCTTAGGGAGAAACTGGGTAGGGAAAATAGGAGAAGATAGAAGGGCTACTAGTGAAAGCAGCAAAGACCCTGAATTGTTACAAATGTTAAACTTTTAAAAAGTCAATCGGTAAATTTCCCCACTTCATGTGGGAAAAAGGACTAAAAGAGGTCTACTGAGAAAACCAAACAGAAGTCATTGTACGAGGAGATTTTAAAGCGAGGAATTAGCACCTTACCACATACTGTTAGCTGTGTTTAATGTAATTGATTCATAAATATGGCCATTAGTTTATAGATGGTGTCAGATCTGTTTATCCATTACATAAACCCATTTTTAAATTTAAGCTTCAATTTATAAACCTTATCAGATAATTGACTGTTTCCAATATAATAGGACTTTGAATAGCAATCAAGTGCCATAGAGAAAGGGCAGATTATTCTGATTTGATCTGCTATAACCCAAGTTTCCTGACAGAGTAGAAGAAGAGGAAAATAAATTGAAGTAGTGAAAAGGCGCAAGTGTGAATGAACAAAATGAAAAATACAAATTACGAATG
This sequence comes from Graphiurus murinus, assembly GCA_004027655.1. NCBI lineage: Eukaryota > Metazoa > Chordata > Mammalia > Rodentia > Gliridae > Graphiurus > Graphiurus murinus. The sequence continues at coordinate 241,493 of PVLC010000090.1, forward strand.
AAGTAAACAAATGTTTCTTTTCTTTAATACAGAACTAATAGGAAGTATCTTACCAAAAGGAGTAAAAGAAAGTGGATAAGTACCCGAGACTGAGAGATTAAGAAATATTTCCTTTCTCTGAAGATTCTAAGTGCTTATATCTGAAGAAGAAAGCAAGACTAGTTAGAGGAAATAAAAGAATATTAAAAGAAAAGACCCTTCAATCATTGGTACAATATCTAGAAAATAACCTTAAGCACACATACAAAATCTTTGTTTTTGTTTTTCTAGTATTGGGGATTGAATTGGGGGCACTCTACCTTCCAGCTACACCCCCAATCCTTTTCATTTTTAAATTTGAAACAATATCTCCCCAAATGGACTTTGTACCTGCAATCCTCCTGCCTCAGCCTCCTAAGTAGTAGAATTACAGGTGTGCACCACCACACTCAGTTTTACACACTAAATCCTTATAGTTTTTTCTACTTATTCTCTGAATTAAGATTTTTCAAAGAACAATCTGTGAGAATATCTTTCACACAGATTCTTTGGTAAATATAGTTTGACCTTGTCCTTCAGAGAAGAGTCTTTCAAAGCAGCAAGGACCTAAAACACACCAATAAAATTTGTTCATCTCTATCAGAGAAGTCTTTAGAAATCAGATAGCTATGGACTAAAGGGTTAGAACTTACTCTTAAATTCACCTAGAGTTGTAGAATATGATTATTGATTTGGAAAACAAATCAAACAAAAGTAAAGTTTACCTTAATTTCTATAATTATCAGAAGTTCCAAATTCTCATTTGTTTTCTTTTTTATGTGGTAAAATCATACCAACTTACAGTCAATTATGCAAAACGTATTCAATATTCACTCAATAAACATTTATTAAAAATTTCCTTTATGCAGGATATGTTTGGTCTGATGCTCAGGGCCATTATTCCCTTGGAAATAAAGGAAAAAAAAAACTTTCATCAATCATATCTATACTCTATAAAACTGCAATATAACATTTATATTCCCAATGTGAGCATAAAGCCCCCAAGACAAAATTATATTTTTTATGTCAAATTATCCTTCAAAACTATCCAGGCCTTTTTAAAGACATTTCAATATGTAAAATTTAATGTCTTTGAGAACTTCAAATAGACTTAATGAAGAATGCTATTCAGTTAGTTTCTTTTAGTTTATTTGATTCAGGATATTCAGAATACTATTTTTAGTGATTTAAAAATTATAGAGACATATAAAGATTTAGCAGTATGCAACTTCTTTTGCTGAAATATAAAACCAAGGCCATATTCATTATACTCTGATAGGCCTTTCCAAGACTATGATGCAATTACTATTTTTAAATTCATATGTCTTAAAACTGGAGGTTTTAAATACCTTTAGCAAAATGATAATGCTGCTTCTAAAATGTATCATTTTAAATGTCACTATACAATATCAGGCATTAATACAGGTTTTCCCAATTACATAGTATAAATATACAATAAAATGTATAATGCCATCTTATCTCAGACACTTACTAGTTGTATGTTGCATATAAACTAACGTTGTATTAGTGAATGAATGGAACTGAATTTGATATTTTAAAATTAAACATATTTAGCCAGGCATGGTGGCCCATGACTGTAATCCCAATACTTGGGAGACTGAGACAAGAAGATCACAGGTTCAAGATCAGCCTATCTCAGCAACCTAGCCAGACCCTGTTTCAAAACAGAAAATAAAAAAGGCTGGAGAATATAGCTTGGAGATAGAATGCTTCTGAGTTCAATCCCTAGTACCAAAAACAGATTTAAAAAATTAGGAGTATATAATATCATTTAAGATTTTCAGAATAGGAATAAATATAAATAAAACTTTAGAGCTCAACTTTTACAATTCTCACATACACTTCTATGAATTAATCAAAGTTTCCCTTATTTAATAATATTTTGCTCATTTTTTTTATTATCAGTTCTCTAGGTACATTTAACTATAGCCTATATTTTACCTGGAAAAAGTTAAAAGCTTATAATCCTTTTAAATAAAAAATAACTAACTTTTTTAAACATAATTTCTTTTTGTTTCTAAACAAACTAAACACAAAGAACTCTAAATAGTAGCTTAAAATAATGAAATGTAAAAAATACTAATTATCTTTGTCTTGCTTCAAATAGTGCTAAGGTGCTATGACTAAATTCTTTGATTCTAGGATAATGCATTTAAATTATAAAACATAAGTGTATAATTTGCAAAACTGAAGTTATGAGTGATAGATTAGCATTATTATTAAAGAGTTACACATATCTTAGACAAGAAATATTAGCAATATTAATAGCTCCCATCTATTATGTGCCTACTAAGTCCCAGGCCTTATCTTAGGCCCTTTGCATATATCATTATTAATAGTCACAACCAGCCTGCAAGGTATAGGTTATTTTTTTCATTTTTACAGCTGGTGCAACTGTGATTCAGTCTGGGTAAGCACTGGCCTGAGGCCAAACAAGTGGAAGAACTAGAATTGAAGCTCAAACCTCTATCATTTCTGTTTTGAATCTTTTGACTTTATTTATCTATGATAAATCACATGCAAATATGCTTTCTAATTTTTCAATATTCATTATCAATTAAAATGTTTTCAAAAGTAACATTTGATTGCAGACCAGCCACAGGCTTCAACAAGATACTGAGACATTCAGGGACCACTCTGCTAAAGTTCATAATGCTCAGTTTGAATTTTAAAACTTCACTGTTTGTGGCATAGCCATGTTTGTTGAGACATAAGTGATTTCGATTGTATTTTCAAATATCTGAGATTTTATTTCAAATATCTTAAAAGGGGGGGGTAGCTGTACCATATTAACTATTGCATACTATCTACCCCAAAGAAAAGTGCACTTATGCTTAATAATAATAATGGACACATCTATCAAATGATTACTTTGAGTAGCTAAAGGCTTCAAATGTATTGGTTAACTTTTATGACAACCTAGTGAGGAAAAGTAATTTCATGTTTTTAAAGGTAAATTAAACTGAAACACAAAGACTATTAATCAGTTTATTCCCAGCCAGGTAGCTAATGACTAGGAGAGCTAAGTATGAATTCCAAGTTTGAATTTATGTGGCTTTGCAGTCTAACCTATCCCATCTTGACCTCTCAGAGTGGTTTTAAGAAGTGAATATCATTCAAGTCTCCACAAAAGGGCCAGGGTATGGGCCTATGAGCTTATGTTTCCAGAAACTGAGCCTACAGGAAGGATGGTTGCAGCCATGGCCTGGCTTCTCACTCCTTTTAAACTCAATGAGACTTCATTTCTTCCTGTTAAAAAGTGGACCATATAGAATCTCTAAGACCCATGTTAGTGATAAGAGTTTTAAATTTCTATTAACACATTCCATTTATGTAACTGACTAGTGCTGCTAAGAATTTAACCAAAGGTTTGTTGTTATTTTGCTATTATTTCTATCCTTCCTCATGAACATTTCAGATGTTAAGTGTGACCAAACCAGAGTAATGGAGAGCTGGGCCCTTGTTGTCAATCTGCCAAGGCTGGTATGACCTTGGAAGAGTAGCCCAACCTGGTTGAATCTCAAGGTTTTTAAATCTACAACATAAAGAAAATATCAGCACTTACCCAAAAGGACTGTATGCAAGAAAAATAAAGCTTAAGAAAAGTTAGCAATTATTATCTTGCATTATTATTATTATTATTATTATGAAACAGAGATTATGCTGCATAATTTACATTAAATGACCCCCCCCCAAAAAAATCACACACCACAAATTATGAGGGCAAAATGTTCACTGCTAATATACCCTGGATGAATTTTAATATTATATTTTTATATATGTGTGTATGTACATATGTATAGATATATAGATATCTGGCATAAAACGTCTAGTTAAAAAATTCAGTTTTTATATGCGTTTTGGTCTTTTTCCCCCAGTATTTTAAGATGGCATGGCTGACAAGATCAGCATCAGATATAGATAGAATGATAATATGCAAAAGCACACAGAATTCTCACACATATAAATGCTGTCTAGTTATTTTAAGACATTTTGTGGGAACTACTAAAGTGGTAGGGACGGGACAATGATGCATCAACCAAATTAATCACTATCATCATTCTTCAAAAAAAAAAAAAAAACAACAACAACAGAGCAACTTCAGCACACTCAATCATCAAGAACATGAAAAGAATGCGGCTGTATAAAACCAGGGCCAGTCCCTATGCTCTGGTAGGCAATGTTGTTAAAAATGTGCCACCACCAAAGACTTCTCCATACTTCCGAAACTCTAAAATCTCTATTTCTAAATACCAGGGAAGGAATCTTTTGTTTGCCTGCTTGTCTGGTTTTTATTTCTTAAGTTAATTTTTTAGCTTTTTGTTTTATTAAAAATAGAAAATGCAACTGTTTAACAGAACTGCAGAAAACCCTGTAAGCAGACATTGGGGCCTATCAATAAAAAATTGTACCTGATGGTGAGAACCAAAATGACACAGACAAGAAGTATCAAAGATATGCAGTTGAGAAAGGCAGTTTTCTGAGAAAGGCAATTGAAGATGTGAGGTTGTCTAAGTCTCACCAAAATGCAGATATATGTGTAGAAGCAATTCCATAGCATCTGGTTTCTGCACTTTTAAAAAAAAAAAACAGATATAATTGTTTGCCACTGATCCAAAAGCATTTCTACCCCATGTACTGTTACTTAATGATAACCCAAGTACCAAAAATATCTTTATACAAGTCTATTAGGAATAAGGGACATCCTGCACAGTGACTTGCTTCAGCAAGAGCATGAAAGTGATCACATAATCAGTTAACCTCAAACACTCATATATCCTTTAAACCACTTAACCAGTCTAATTTTTTTTTATGGTTTACTTAAAAAAGATAGGAAAGTTAAATAATAACCATAGAATCACTAGAAGGAAATGTCAAGCTAATAAGCACAGTTGAGGCAATTTATAAACAGATTAGAAATAAATGGCTATGCATTTTAAAAAATCACATTATTATATGTTTTTGTCATATGACCTCAGGAAATGCTTTTCTTCTCCATGTTATACTTTGCAAATGTTGTCCTGTAGATCAGTGTTGATCCTGCCACTACAGACCACAAGCGAGCATAATATTGCAAAGGTAGGAGATGCTGAAGCAGCAGCTACTAGCAATTTCTCACATATATGTGTGAAAAGAGAAAAAGAAAAATGGCTGAGTGCATTCTAGTTCATTCACAGAGCTATGGGAATTAATTACACTTATATTTCTCAACACTAACAGAATCAGGAAACAAATGAAGGAATGCAAATACAAAAGATCAGCCTGTTATTTTGTTTATCATCACCTACACTTTTAATATGTAATCCTTTTGAAAATGTACACATTTCTTACCAATGTATAATACAGCTCTGTATTGCATATGACACAATTTTATTTCAGTATATTAGAATGATAAAAACAAAGGCAAAAAAAGCATTTTCTAAACATATATTATCATTAAAATATATTGTGCATGTTCTACCTAGAGAGTACAATTCAAATTATAGATATCAGAGATAGCAACAGTCTTCTGTTTATACCATATGAAACAGCGAAGAGATGATCACTTAGCTTTTGTTTTGGTTCCAATTCATTTTTTTTCAAGAAGTGTAATTAAAAAGTGCATTAATGCCACCAATTATGGCCTCCAAGGGACCAGAAACCCCATGTTACTCTGTGATGGAACACAACTGAGCAGCAAACATCCATTTACCATTATAATACTCATTAATCCTGCCAAAAACAACTCATTATGGGACTTCAAGGAAATCATCTCATAGGCAAACACAGCACAGAATCTGTCACTGCATTCCTCACAGCAAAGTTGCAGAGGTGGAAACTGTTCAATGTTGCTAATTTGTGAAGCTCAAAACTATGATTTCACTTATCATTGAGATTGGAACTTTATGTGAAAGAACTGGCCTAAATACACTAACACTTTAAGCAAAGTCTTAATACAGAAGTAGCTTTGAATCAAAGTCTCAGCAATCTAATAAATCTAATAAATCAGCAATCTAATAAATCTCACTAACATACTATTTACTCAGTTCTTCTAGAATCCAATCCCCGCTCCCTACCCCTCCATTGGACATCAACACGGTCATTTTTCCCTCACCCACAAAAATCCCACAACATCCACTGTCATCTTTCAGGCTTTACCTAAAATGAAAAACAAGCCTCTCATTCTTTAATCTCTGTAAGACATGTCTATAAGACATATTTTATACTTTAATCAATTGAACATATTTGAATATATCTGGTCCATTTTCTATCCTCAGCTTCAGAGAGGTGCTGCACCCAGTGGGATCTCTCTAAATGCCTCTCAGTGATTTGGTGTCACTATTACAAGGAAAATAGCCCTAAAACACCATCCAGCAATTAAACTTAGAGCTCTCAATTATCATAATTTTTTACATAATTATTACAAAGATGAATGACTAGTGACAAGATTTACTTAAAATACATTAACAATACTTATGTTTTGAAAGCAGAATAAACCATTTTATTTGTTTTCCTCCAGAGCACATTTCTTTTACAGAAGTCTTTGCCTGAGCAAAAATTATCTAAATAAATAAGACATCTGAATGGATTTTCTAAAAGAAGCTTAGATAAAAATATTAATAAGCTAATTTAAATGTTTTTGTGTTTAATATCTTTTTGTCATTTATAAAAGAAAGAAAGACAGGAAATTTGTAAGAGAAAGTTTTTGGCAGTGACTATACATTATTTCATAATATTACTGAATAGTAGCTGGGCATGGCAGGGCACTCTTGTAATCCCAGTACTTGTGAGGCTGAGACAGGAAACCACAGGTTCAAGGCCAGCCTCAGCAATTTAGTGAGACTTGTGGAAACCTAGTGAGACCTTGCTTCAAAACAAAACATTTAAAAAAAAAAATAAAGGGCTGGGGGTGTACCTCGGTGGTAGAATGCCCCTGGGTGATTGCTAATACCACAAAATAAATAAATAAATAAATAAATAAATAAATAAATAAATAAATAAATAAATAAATAAATCACTGAAGTGAAAGGTAGGTCATAATATGTAGTATCTGAACTCTAATAAGAGGCCATCTCTAAGCCGGGCGTGGTGGCGCACGCTTGTAATCCCAGCATTCGGGAGGCTGAGACCGGAGGATCCGGGTTCGCGGCCAGCCTCAGCTACCTAGTGAGGCACTCTGCAACTTAGTGAGACCTGGTTTCAAAATAAAGAATAAAAAATAGGGCTGGGGGTGTAGCTCGGAGGTAGAATGCCCCCTGAGTTCAATCCCCAGTACCGCAAAGAAAAAAAAAAAAAAATAAGAGGCCATCTCTAACCATAATTCTTCGAGAGTTGTAAATAAATGTATTTATTCTACCAAACAGATCATTTCAAAATTTCATGTCATCAGTAGGAAATAGTTAAACTCGGTTCAATCAGTAGCAAAACAGAGACCTTACATGAATTTCTTCTACATATAAATTCTGAAAATTGATATTTGGGTTAAAATTTAAAGAGAAACAAAATTTACAAACTGATAACAGAAAAAGTTTTCCTTATTGTTTCTTTTTAGCTTTGGGAATTTAAATCTAAAAACAGGTACATACCCTCATAGAACCTAGAAGTCATGTGCACGATTGTCAGTCTTCTAGACTATAGAAGCCTCCTTCTAGAGTTTAACTTATTCTGTCCCATCATCCCAGATGTGGAACACCTGTCAAAAAAAAATATAGCATATAATATATAATATAAAACATAATGGAATAATATAATAATATTAGATCATATACTAATATATATGAGCTCTAGATTATGCTTTCCAACCTATTTTTATGCACTTGTGTAACCTCCATTTTTGGAGACTCAGTTTTTGCTTAAAACTAGGGAGGAGAAGAAGAGCTCTCAAAAAGTTGAGCTGTACTTAGTGGCGTGTGTGTGACATTGGAAGGGAATCTCTGAATCTACAAAAAGCTGACTGTTCTACTAGGGTAAAAATAAAGGAAGCTAGAGAAGGAAAAGCTGACTTAGGATGTATTTAACCCACCACCCAGTGTATGTGAGCCCAGATAAGACCAGGGTCTGTTCATGATCCCACTGTGGGGATGGACACTAGGAACTAAAACAGGTTAAATGTGGTTTTAAAAACATGATATGAAATTCCTTACATTTTAATTTTTGGACCAAAGATTATGCTGATACAGAATGAATGCCAAAATTTCATATTCCTATTTCTCCCTGATGGTAGAATCAGTGCATATGAAATGCTCAAAACTGCAAGGACAATGTGTTTCTAGTGTACAAAGTAAAGAACATCTCCCTGAGGTTTGGAATTTATACTGTGAAAAATGCCAACTCATTCCTGTATTGTCCAGGCCAGCATGGAAGCTGTTACTTCTGGATATTTAAATAATAATGATAATAATAATAATACCTAGCATTTTGTCATTATCAAAATAAAATGTCACCCTCAAGGTATTGCAAGAAGATGCAAACATTTGCATTTATTAATACAGTTTAGTGTTTGTTTTGTGTTAAGAGCTCCAAGAATGACTTAAGTAACAACTGTATAAGCAATGTAGATGATAAATTCTCCATCAATGCACACACACACACACACACACACACACATACACACACCCCTGAAACATGGGTGAAATGTACAAAGAGCAAAGGAAGAAAAATCTACTTGTGTACAAACAAAAGGATTTGATTGAAAACTAATTTTATATTGTCCCAGAGAGGCTGGTTCTGCCACCCACTCTACTGTATATATATATATATATATATATATATATGTTTTTTTGTTTTGTTTTGGGTACTAAAGATTAAGCTCAGAGACATCCCACCTCCAACATACAGCACCCCCAGCCTTTTTTATTTTTTATTTTTGAAATAGAGTCTTGCTAAGTTGTTGAGTATCTCACTAAATTGCCAAGGCTGGCCTTGAACCTGGGATCCTCCTGTCTTAGCCTCTCAAATATTACAGGAATGCACCACCACTCCTGGGTTAATGTCAAATTTATAGAGTAAATGCACAGACATTACAGAAATTGTTTAAGGTTATTTCATTAGCAATCATTGTTGTCAGGGCCATGTTAAGACAAATGTACACTTTTGTTTTAGATAAGAATTACTAACCTATTCTTGCAATTTAATTCTCTAATCCTCATTTTTCCTTCCTAACCTCACTGTAAGCATTATCATTATCATCATGAAAACAATGTAAAGTACATCAATAATCATCAATGTTTCTGCAAAATGTATTAAATGTATTAAAAATAGGTTAGAAAGTAATGGCAAAAAACTGAATATTTGCTAAATATTCAGTACAAATACTGAGTCTTTTACTAGTAGAGTTGTAAAAGGGGATGGAGAGCAGGAAAGAGAAGTAGAGGGAAAGAAAGAGACTAAATAATTGTATGTATATATGCATGCATCACTATGAATCTCACTATCATGTATAATTACAACATACCAATAAAAATAAAAAATAAATAAATGTTAAATCTTCCTTTGACAATAATATAATGAATCTACTTGGAGTGACTTATACAGAGAAAATCACAGTTTTCACAATAGTATCGCATATGTACCCAAGACTTCTCCTGATTTGAATGAACTCAAGTTGTATCTCATCATTTTTCTAATTTCATATGAATCACTGTAAAATTTGAGCTTATTTTTTCAGGTTCTGGTTTTTCTTCCTGATTGGATCAATAACAAAAAGCATTAATAAAACACACATACACATTCTGACCAATATATATCTCAATAATACATTTCAAATAGCTATGACAAGTTTTTCTAATTACTTTAACTGATTTTCAGTCCCCACAGACATAGTACTACAAAAGTGATACCCTTTCTAAGGAGACTCTGGAGGACTTATCATGTATGTGCACCAAGAGACCGGACCAATGATTATTAATTAAGATTTTAGGAGTGAATTCTAAGGATCCTATGTATATTCATATAGAATTAGTAAATGATTTATGACATACTTATGCAATTTCAATTTCATTAGATATTTCTAAATGAGTTATCAAATTATTTTATAAATAAAATTGTTATTGGCAGTTACTCATATTTTTGGCAAAGCTTGGTGTTCTAAAACTAAGTTATTAAGCCAGGCGTGGTGGCGCACGCTTGTAATCCCAGCATTCGGGAGGCTGAGACTAGAGGATCCGGGTTCGCGGCCAGCCTCAGCTACCTAGTGAGGCACTCCACAACTTAGTGAGACTCGGTTTCAAAATAAAGAATAAAAAATAGGGCTGGGGGGTGTAGCTCGGAGGTAGAATGCCCCTGAGTTCAATCCCCAGTACCGCAAAAAAACAAACAAACAAACAAAAAAAAATAATAAAACTAAGTTATTTAACTTTATGGAATTGGACAGAAGTAAAATTATTGTTTTGATTTTTTTCTTAAAAAGTGATACCCTTTTGCTTAATATTTCTTCCTATTGCTTTCACTCAACCATCAGCCTCATAACACAGCAATCCCTAATTCATATCTGTAAATCAAGTAGAATAATTTACTCATAAGATTGAATCCCCAAAATATAAGTTGTTAATGAACAAAAGAATTGTGAAAGAGAGGCTATAAAATTTCAAATTTATTTTACTAGAAAGATTTATGTTATTAGAAAAAAATGAAGGCGGTCATGTACTCCTTCTGAAATGCTTCAGAATATTAGACAAAAACTTTTTAACTTACAGCAACTCTATGGTAATGGAGGGTTTATCTCTCCCTGAGAAAATTAAAGGCATCAAAATACCAGAGGTGGATCATAAGGTTATGTCCAAACTAAGGCAATGAATAAATTAGAAACTTGTAAAATTGCAACATAGAGACACTTCCCAAAATCAGTCCTGGCTAGAGGCTTCAGAAGAAAGTTACAGATGTTTTCAAAATTCTAGAAAACTTCAGTATTCAAGTAACTCACAAGGGTTTATCAAACAACTATGAGTTTGGAGTTGGGGCTATAGCTCAGTGGTAAACTGCTTGTCTAGAATGTTTGAGGACCTGGGTTCTGTCCCCAGCACTGCCCAATAAACAAATTACTATGAACCTAAAGTAATTTTCAAGATTTGTGTAACTAACTTTCATATCAGATGATTTACCTCTCTGAGTATTTTGTGTGTTCTTATTTTCTTTGTGTGTTAGACATACCATAGGGGCTCAATATATGCTGGATGGATAAAATTTAATGCTAATGATAGAACACAATGTATGTAAATATGACAGGAGGCAAAATAGCACTTTGACAAAGAGTAGACATCTTGTGTTTTAAGTATTGGAAGTGTCAGCATGTTTATGTTAAATGGGGATAATTATACTTTTCTTCATTAAGTATAAATTTAGTGTATTAATTTATACCTCATATCATCATTATTCAGAATAAAATATATACTTCTATAATAGATTGGGAATAATACAGGATTAATGTTATTTTTCTACAACAAATAAAATACATCACTTATTATTTCATAGCAAATATAATATGTCTTAACATAGGTGTACAGAGATTTCAGTTAACCAAAAAGTGCTTATAATTATCTCACACACAAACAGAAGCAGCTTATAATTAAATTATCAAAGAAAACAATGATAGGGTAAGACTATTTGTAGCACCTCTCTATATACTTTTAGAAGAAAAATAATTTTAAAAAAATCATTATCTAATATAGTTAAATTTGTAGGACAATTCTTTATTGTACCCTCTTCTAGTGTTACTGAAAGGACATAAATTCTAAGAATAATTGAAAGGATATAGAAGAAACAGTAACTGGAAGGACACAGAAGGAACATGAACAGATGTCCCCAGAAGTTATGTGCACAGTTTCCTTAACAGTCTACTGCACTGTAATCCCACTACTTGGAAGGCTGAGACTGGAGGACCCAGGTTCACAGCCAGCCTCAGCTACTTAGTGAGGCACTCCGCAATTTAGTGAGTCCTTGTTTCAAAATAAAGAATAAAAAATAGGACTGGGGGTGTAGCTCAGAGGTAGAATGCCCCTGAGTTCAATCCCTAGTACTACACAAAAAAAGTTTTCACTGATCAGAAGTCCTGTTGAACAAGCAAATATTGTTAATGACATATGCCCTTTTAAAATGTAGTGTCTTAGGAATGACACTCTAGAAATATAGTTGACATAGCTAAGCTTAGCCACAGACACCAGTAGACTGAGTCACGGGATACATCATGTGCATCTAGTTTAATAGCTCTTGGTTCATTTTCTCAGCAACATCAAGGAGACTGAGCTTATGAGGGAGGGAAGGAGGGAAGAAGGAAGAAAGAGAGAGAGAGAGAAAGAGAGAGAGAGAGAGAGAGAGAGAGAGAGAGAGAGAGAGAGAGAGAGAATGAGAATGAACACACTGGTATCCACTGAGATAATCATACAGATGAATGAATTCTCCATCTTGAGTCAGACAGAGAACTAGAGGACATGATAAGCTGCTTCAAGAATTCTCTAAATAGAGGAAGGAGAGAAGGGGACAATGGCATACAGTGGCAACTGGCAGCAGTGCAGGTATCTCTGTAGATTGAAGAAGATTCAGAGGTTTTAGGAAGATATTGTGGTTCTGAGCCTGGTAACATATTCACAGATTTTAGGCATATACAACTTTCATATAAAAGGGCTTGTTCTTAAATGTTAGGTTTAATTTTTAACAAAACTAAACATTATCTCTGACATGGTCCAATCAGTTCAGACATTGACACAAAATAAAGCTAACCACATAATTTATGGGCTCTTTATTAGTGCTTTACTGTTACTTCACAGACTTATGATTAAAAGCTAATCGTTTCTCTCCAATGCTCTTTAATTGTTCCCCCTACACAGAATACTGCAAGAAGCTGAATCTTAAGAATGTGTCTTTCTGTAAATGCCTTAATAATTAAAAATAAGACATTGTTTGGTGCTACTTCTACAATAAAAGATTACTGAAAAAATTAAAGATAGGAAATAATTAGATGTAAGAAAATATAATCTCAAATGATATTTTGCATTATGGAATAAAAGTTATTTTCTTTGTCTGAACTTTCCAACACTGGATCCTTAGGTTTCAAAGCAATTAGAAACATAATAGCCGTAGAGATCTCAAAATGGCCTTTTGCTCATGATATATGCAGCACAGTAATGTAACAAAAATATAGATCTGCTCATCTAAATGAATGAAACATATACAGTGAGGTTGTAGTATCTGATGCCAGGTATTGATCAGTGAGAACATAATAAATTGTATGATCTATACGACCATAATCCTGCTATTAATCTGCATTTCAGGTCATAATCACATACACTTCAAAAAGCTTAACCAAATAGCAAAAGTTTTTCAACAGAATTCAAATTTCTGAAATTATATACAAATTAATGTTTGCAATTGACTTATGAAAACTGAATGTTTTTAAATACCTGGTATCAGAATGACTATAAGAAGAAAGAAATACCATCTTATCTATATTGATCAACTTTGTACAAATAAATACATTAGCATATTTGGATTATAAAAGGTCCATTTACATTCATTATCTTCCCCACTAGCACAGATGTTAAAAATAAACTTTAATGCTGGTAATGTTCCCATTACACTGCTCCCAATGGATAACTTTTATTTACTGCTCTGGATGATTCCCAATACTAGTAGGTTATTAATTTATGTAAGTATCCATTACTACAAAGGTGAAAATGTACTTCACCATCAATTTATAGTAGCCATTGAGTTTGGAAACATAAAAGTGTTGCTTTAATGGATTTCCTATGTCTTCTGGTCCAACCTTGAGCCTTTAGTAGTTCTATTCCCAAACTATGTCATATCTATTGACTTATAAAAGGTTTGTAGAGGTACAACTCATCTAGACTTTAGTACTATATGTAAATAACATTGCAATATACTATGTATTTCTTGTATTGTATAATATGTATTTCCCCACACCTAGAACATTGTTTGATCATTGGCATTCACTTGACAAATATGTATTATTAAATAAAAGAGATATATTTGCCTACTGAAGCATTTTCTACTTTCCTTTCCCACTCTCTTCCTTTGCTCTCTTAGCTCTTGTATATTCATTTCTATTTTTTTCCCCTTTCTGCCTCTGGACCTCTTACCTTCCTCTTCTAACTAGCTAAGTATTCTTTACTCTTTAGGTTTTAGCTTTCTAATCTATTACCTATGTGAATCTTCTGGGACACAAAATAGCAGGGTATTTCCTCCACTTTTTTGCATTTATATCATTCTGATTTTCCTATTAATGAAAATCTTAGGTTAGCAATTATTCGTTTAAAGCTTGTGCTCACCAACTAGAATAGAGGCTCCATTGAAGAATGCATTCTGTATAACCTATTTTCTGTTTTAATTTCAAGATCATTTGCCTGAAACATGATGGGTATTTACCAGATAAATGACTTTTAAATAGAGAAAGGATAGAAGGGGAGATAAGGAGGAAAGGATAGAAGGAAGAAAGCCAAGAATGTTGGTCAGACCTATCTTTCTAAACTCTTGTGAAGACTTGTTCTGATGTTGTTTCTGAGGATAAATGCTATAATGCAGTCGATCAAATTACCATGTTGGTATAGAAAACTTTACTAAAATTTCAAGCAAATAGAAAACAAAAGAATCAGAATAAAAGATATAATTTTACTATTTGACTACTGGGAAATTCACTGATAGGTGTAAATTATGTAACTAACTAAAACTGGCATAGAATTATGTCCTTAACGCAAAAAATAATAGCTACTATATACAAACTATATAAAAATAGTATATAATTTACATGTGTATATGTGTATATACATGTATATACATATAAAGTCCCCCATGCTTAGCTTATAAAATCTCATCAGTTAACAGCTCCTAACACGTTCTTATTTCATCATTCTGGACTCATTATCCAGACAAGTTCTGCCTCTTTGTGAATCATAAAACACTTATAACTTTTCAAAACTATCAATACTATGTCATCGATGGAGATTTAAATGTGTATGTCCCATACCACTGATGTGTTCTTCAAATCTTTGGTACCTTTTTTAAGAAATTAGGATCAGGTGATGCTCTTGAGAAATATTTTGACCTTCGTTGCAAAGTGGCTGAAAACTAATAAATATGGTACATGTGTTTTCCATCATAAAAATTATAGAGCCGGGTGTGGTGCGCACACTTGTAATCCCAGCATTTGTGAGGCTGAGACCAGAGGATCCGGGTTCACGGCCAGCCTCAGCTACCTAGTGAGGCACTCCATAACTTAGTGAGACTCAGGTTCAAAATAAAGAA
>PVLC010000090.1:261762-323759 GCA_004027655.1 Graphiurus murinus
ATGAAGGAGGGAGAGAAGTAAAGGGGGAGGGAAAATGTTTCCAAAATGTGAAAATGCACAGTTTAATATATCGCTCAGTATATGTGGTTTTATTTTTTGATGCTGATACTAACTTTTCATTTTATTTATTAATGCAATATCTTTTTTAAACAAAAGTTCTTTATCAAAAGGTAATATTAAGTATAATGACATAGTAAAATTGATTAGCAAGTAATAACTAATCTTCATGAAAATCTCAAATATATTATCCTTGTTTCATCTGCTAGGAAATCAGCTCAGAGAGGTCAGTTAATACATGCAAAGTCACACAGTTGCAAAGCAGAGGATGTGGGACTCGAATTCAGTCATCTATCAACAAAGTTCTTTCTTTATTTAATACCAGTGTCTCTTAGACTTTAGTGTCCATCGGAATTACCAAGAAGCACATGTTGAAAAGCACACTGCAGGATCCCATCCCTGCACTTCTGATTGAGGAGGTCTTGGCTGGGGCCAAATAACTTGCAATTCCAACAATTTCCCAGGTGATACTAATAGTATTGAGATGAACAGACAAATTAACAGCAAATGACTGTATCTCAGAAATGCTTTGAGAACTGCTAATCTACACTATGGTGTCTTTCAGATATAGACAAAAGGAGAAAAGATGAAGTGGACTCACTTCATCAACTACCTCAGAGGCAGCTGCTTGGTGATTACAAGCGCAGTTCCCAGAACCACAAACCTCAGTACTTGGGAGGCTGAGACAGGAGGATAGCAAGCTCAGGGTCATCCTCAGCAACTTAGCAAGACTTTGTTTCAATATAAAAAATAAAAATAAAAATGGCCAGGGGTATAGCTCAGGGCTAGAAAGTCTCTGGGTTCAATCCCCATACCAAAATGAAAAAATAAAATATGATGCATGTCCCTGTTCTTGCCCAGAATCCTCCTCTGTAAACTGGATATGGTAAGAGTTTCAGCCTCATAAGGTAGTTTTGAAGATTTCAAGAGTCAGTATGTATAAGGTGCTTAGAACTAAGCCTTGCATTTAATAAACACCAAGTAAGTGTTAACTATTATTCTCTTAACACAACAGTTTGTTCAAGAAAACTGAGTGCTAAAATTAAAAAAAAAAGACACATGGACTTATACAATGTCATTTTCTGCAAAAGGAATACATAAACATAGAGATGAAAATTTCTGAAATTAAATTAAAAAAATCTATTTTATAATTTCTTCTATTAAAGTGGCTAGAATGTTCAAGCTAAGTTTTATAAAGACACAGACCATATTTCAAGGAGATGATTTTTGTATTGATCTTCCATAAATTCTAACAGCATAACACAGCAGTAAATCATAAATCAGTGAAGGGATTTCTGGAGTAGGGATAATAGGTCCTAGGCACTTTGTTTAAGATGATTTACCTTCCATAAGTTTCAAACTTGAAATTTTTAGATGACGAGAGTAACTATCACTATTAGACTTCCTGGCTGAAACATTAGAAATTGTCATACCCACTTTGCAAAACACGCGGAATCATAATAAATTCATCATTGAGTTTTCTTACAATGATGGTGTTGGCTGTAATGAAAATAGTAAGAGAAATCAAATATTTTACTCTATTTAGCAAATTTAGGAACAAGGTTCTTTCATAGGGAAAAATAGGTTAATTCACTTCATTACAGAGAAAAATAGGTTAATTCACTTCAGTACACATATCTACATATGTGTGTAGATAGTATGGAGCACTTAACATACCACGTACAAGGTAGATAAATAGAAAGAAAAAAGAGAATGTGATTATTGGTGGAAGAATTTTTTTTCTTATACTAAAGTACTATGGGGCATCTAATTTTAGGGAAAAGTCTTGACATAAGGAGAAAGAAAAGGCATCAGCAAGAGAAAGTAATAACTAAGTTGTTAAAAAAATATAGATGTAAGATATTTTCCTTTTTTAAATATTAAAACACCAATAAGACTTTTTTGCTCATACTGATAAAGCTTTTTCTTACTAAATAGTAAGGTTATTTTTACTTTGTCAAATTTCAAACTGACTTTCCCCTGCAGTGAACTGTTCAAGAACTTGTTCCCCTCCAGAACATATTCTCGCCATTCTAGTATTGACAAGAGCAAAACTACTTGCACTATATTGTTAAAAGTCTCTAATCTCTGTTGAGAATCCTCACTGTTTAGCAATTCAGAACCATAATGCATTATTATATCAATAAAAACTTAATGCTGACCTAACAGACCTTCTAAAATCTATAAATAAGAACTTTAAAAATCCAGGGATGTTTGTAAATCCATTGGGCTCAAAGGAATTCCTCTTTAAAAAAAAAAAAAAATAGAACTCTACAGTTGTTATTCTGCTTTGGCTTAGACTACCACTGGCCCATTCTCAGGAAGGGAATGAATTATGAATTACTTAGTCCTGTGAGAAAAACTCAGGTCATTTTTACATTATAATACTTTAATATTTGTGTTGCCTCTTATAGACGTCACATCCTCAAGTATTTACAGTATCTGAAACTCCAAAATGTCCCAGGAGTAGGAATGGAAGTTCTAAGGGCTTTTATATGCTTCCTGTTGCTAAGGTAACCGCATCCTTGATATCCATGTGTTCGACATGTCACTCTCATTTTGTGTCTGGCTCTCAGAGAGCCAGCACTGGTGCATGGCATCAAAGAAACACAAGAAATAAAAACAAGACAAAAGACTAAGGGAACAGTTCCTTCTCAAAGACATTTGTCTGTAATAAATTCTCTCAGTGTAATGCTGAAATTCTTAAACTCCTAAATTGAAATCGTAAAGAAATTTAATGAGAAATGAAGAACTAGTATATTAGGGCCTTCTACAGATAAGATTATGAAACACTGTTAGAAAATAAAAGGAATCAAACTTCTATGTGATCAATTGTACAATAACATTCACACATGAAGAATAAGCAAAGACAGTACTACCAGTCTCTCTAACATGCACAAGAAGGAAGGAGGAAGAATGGGGTGAGATGCAGAAGAAAATACACCAAGAGATGTGTGCATGGGTGTTTGTGTCACTTTGAACGTCACTGTGATGTATAATAACAAGGCACCGATAAAAGTAATTTAAAAAGCAAAAGGATATTGAATCTGTTCAATATACTCAACAAACTGTCATAAAATGTTATTTTGACTTTAAATGCACCCAACATAAATACCAAAATGCCAAAGTTAATTCAATCAATCGTGGAAACTTTGATCAACATAAATCACATTAAAAGAAAAGCAATTTATTATTATTTCTTAAATATGAGCTGATCTATTAATGTTTTGATCACTACTTAAGGCAAACCATTTCTGCATCCTTGTTCCTTTATAAGTGAAATATATTTGTCAATAAAAACTGCATATTTATTCCAATTTAAAAATCATTATTTAGATAATACTTAAAAGAATTCAGAGATATTTTAGTAAGTCCCAGTTAAAAGCAAATAACATTTTTGTGCCTTATTTTTAAATAAGTTTGGTGGCATGAAACACAATGTAAGCCAGGGTTGGTGGTACATGCCTGTAATCCTAGTATTTGAGAGGCTGAGACAGGAGGATTGCAGATTCAAGGCCAGCCTCAGAAACTTAGTGAAGCTCTCAGCAACTTAGTGAGACCTTGCTTCAAAATAAAAAATAAATATGGCTGGGGTTATAGCTCAAAGACAGTATGTCCCTGGGTTCAATTCCCAGTACCACTGGAAAAAAAAAAAAAAAAAGAAAAGAAAAGAAACACAATACAAAAAATGACTAAATATGATTAATCAAAAAAAGAAAGAGAAGCCGGGCGTGGTGGCGCACGCTTGTAATCCCAGCATTCGGGAGGCTGAGACCAGAGGATCCGGGTTCGCGGCCAGCCTCAGCTACCTAGTGAGGCACTCCGCAACTTAGTGAGACTCGGTTTCAAAATAAAGAGTAAAAAATAGGGCTGGGGGTGTAGCTCGAAGGTAGAACACCTCTGAGTTCAATCCCCAGTACCGCAAAAAAAAAAAAAAAAAAAAAAGAAAGAGAACCTTTCTTTTTTTTTTCTTGACTTCTAATCTAGGCTATCTTTATATTTCCTGAGTTTAGTTTTCAAATTGCAATAATAAAACAAAATTCTAAACAACAGCTGTATATCAACATATCAACATCTTTTGTATGAACAGAAGTCAAGTTTTTTTTTTTTTTTTTTAATTCTTCTTTTGTGTGTGTGTGTGTGGGGGGGTACTGGGGATTGAACTCAGAGGCATTCTACCTCCAAGCTACACTCCCAGTCCTATTTGTTTTTTTTTTAATTCTTTATTATGAAACAGGGTCTCACTAAGTTGTGGAGGGCCTCACGAAGTAACTGAGGCTGGCCACAAACCTGCTATCCTCCTGTCTCAGCCTCCCAAGTACTAGGATTACAAGGGTGCTCCACCACACCCAGCTTCTTTTTTAAGTTCTTATCTTTCCAATAATCCACTAGCACTTGGTAACTCCTTCCAGGCCTTGCCTACCAAGCTTGAGCCAAGGCTTAAATTGCTGAATATAAAGTACAGAAAGGGCTTCAGTGTCACCCAGCAATGTTAATATATGGACAAATGGTCAAAAAGTGAATTGCATTACAGAAGACACTTCTTAATACAATATAAATATTGTATCACCATTTCAGCATTTTAAACAGCTACTGCTGAGTTTAACGTTTCATTTTTTTCTTTGAAAAAGTATTGACAAGCTCATGATATAAAGGTTATGATCTAAATGCTTATTTCCAGGGAAAATTTGCAGAAAATACATACCCAATTCTGATCAATAGGTACTGGGTCTAATAAACAATACAGACAAAAACATACATTTTCTTATACTACTTAAGCAGAAAATACTTTCTTAGGTTGGTTTCAATGGGCATAGGTTTGGGGTTTTTGTTTTGTCACAGAGCATTAGCAATTAGTCTTGAGGACATAAAAAATATAGTTGATGAGTTAGTGAATTTCTATAAAAACTAAAGAAATGTGGAATTTACATTAGTCACAACTTCTCAGACTGGCTAGCTTGCTATGTCCAAGTGACTCAGAACTGAAAACTTGTTAGAATTTAAATAACATGTAGTTTTGCAAACTTTTTATTATTTAAAGAAATCGCAAACTTTATTTGAATTTTTTTTTCTTGTGGTATTGGGAATTGAACTCAGGGGCATTCTACCTCTGAGCTACCCCTCAGCCCTTTTTAATACTGAATTTTGAAATGGTCTTGCTAATTTACCCAGACTGGACTTGAATATGTGATCTTCCTCATGCAGCCTCCCAAGTATTGGATTACAGGAATGTGCCACTGTACCTGGTTTTAAACTATTTTAAACATCATTTTTATACTGATACAGATATGTTGCAAAAATATTATGAAAAGCTGTGGGTTCATTCATTGTTTTTTATATAGTTTCTTCTTAACAAGTGATCTAATTTCATATAGTTAAGTAACAGCCCCTGTAAAACTCAGTGCAAAGGATACTACTGTTTCTGGTCAAAATGAAATAAAATGAACACATTTATGCTCTTGACTAAAACAACTGAAAAACTGGGCAATATATATATATATAAAGTACATGTTATGAAGAAATTGGACATCAGATAAGGAAAGGCAATTATCTTGTTTTTATTTGTTAGTTTGTTTTTGTTTTTTTGTATTGGGAATTGAACCCAGGGACAGTCTACCTCCCAGCTTTAAATAGTGATCACTAGAGTTTGTAGAAAAGAGTACTAGAGAGGAGAGAAATGCATATATAGAGAAAACCATCTCAGCAATAAGAACCATGCAAGAGGCATCACAATTTCTGACTGCCAATTATACTACAGAGCTATAGTAATAAAAACATCATGATACTGGCACGAAAATAGACACATAGACGAATGGAACAGAATAGAAGAAACAGAAATAAACCCACACACTTATAGCCAGTTGATTTTTTATAAAGGTGCCAGACATATACATTGGAGAAAAGACAGTCTTTTCAACAAATGATGTTAGGAAAGTTGGTTATCCATTTGTAGAAAAATGGAACTAAATCCATACCTCTCACCCTTCACAGGAGTCAACTTGAGATGGATCAAAGACCTGTAAGTTAGACCAGACACTGTGAAGCTGCTAGAGGAGGGCATAGGTCCAATACTCCAACATATATGCACAAGAAGAAACTTCCTCAATAAGACCCCCAAAGCTCAGGATATTAAAACAAGAATTAATAAGTGGGATGGCATGAAAATATGAAGTTTCTTCACATTAAATGAAACCATCAAAAGTCTAAAGAGAAACCCCACAAAATGGGAGAAGATCTTTGCCAGCTATTCCTCTGATAGAGGACTAATATTTATAATATAAAAAGAACATAAAAGACTTTACACTAAAAAAAAAAAAACAAGTAATTGAATCAAGAAATGGGAAATTGAATTGGATAGACACTTCACAAAGAAGTGATACAAATGGACAAGAGATACATGAAAAAATGTTCAACTTCATTAGCAGTCAGGAGATGTAAATCAACACTACACTGAGATTCCATCTAACCCCAATCAGCATGACAATCATCAAGAAGACAATAAATGCTAGCGAGGATGTGAGGAAATAGGAACTCTTCTATACTGTTGGTGGAATTGCAAATCAGTCTAGCTGCTATGGAGATCAGTATAGAAATTTCTCAGAAAACTGAGAATGGATCCACATTTGATCTGGCTAGACCACTCCTGGTATCTTCCCAAAAAGGCCCAAATCAGAGAACTATAGTAATATATGCATAACCATGTTCATAGCAGCACAATTCATAGTAGTCAAATTATGGAACCAACCTAGGTGTCTATCAACAGATGGATGGATTATAAAATTATGGGATATACACATAATAAAATTCTTTTTTTTTTTTTTTTGCGGTACTGGGGATTGAATTCAGGGGCATTCTACCTCTGAGCTACACCCCCAGCCCTATTTTTTCTTCTTTATTTTGAAACCAAGTCTCACTAAGTTGCGGAGTGCCTCACTAGGTAGCTGAGGCTAGCCGTGAACCCGGATCCTCCGTTCTCAGCCTCCCGAATGCTGGGATGACAAGCATGCGCCACCACGCCCAGCTCCACATAATAAAATTCTACTCAGCAATAAAGAACAAAATTATGTCATTTGCAAAAAAATGGAAGGACTTGGAGAACATTATGTTAAATGAGGTTAGCCAGTCACATAAAGTGAAGGGGCATATGTTTTCTCTAATATTCACCAGCTAGGGAGTAACTGGGATACCAGAAGGACTCCAGATAATGGAGGAGAAACTTTGTTGGAGCCAGGGAACTGGTCTAAGGAAAGGGGAGGGGCAGGACTGAGGCTCATTAATGAAAATACTACTATTGACTATGTGTACATATGTGAATATACTAACTTCAGTCTTAATATTCTTATTGGGAAGGGGGTAAATAGGAAGGTGGGGGGGCACCAAGTGCTGTGTGCATCTACGTCACTTTCAACATGATTTACATTATGATGTGAGACTATAATGCACCAATAAAAGCAAAATAATAAAAGCAGAGATCTGTAGAGGTTCCTTCCAGAGTATACACCAAGCACTGATGAAAATGTGACAAGGGACTTGCTATGAATAGGAATAGAGTCACCCAGCAGTCAAGCTGGGAAATCCTCATAATACATCAGGCACTGGGTAGAGTACATATAAATTCTAGTTTAATATCTGAATTAGCTATGTCTAACAAAACCTAGAAGACCCCAAAGGTCAAACCATTTTAATAACTATATCTCAAAAATGATCCAACTGTTTATAGAAATGTAAAAATAGTCATAATTATTCAAAATAAGTTTTATGTCTGGGTATTCAATTAAGACCACCAGGCATGTAAATAATCAAGAAAATATGGCATATAATGATAAGAAATCAGCCAATTGAAATTGATGCAGAGTTGATGCTAGAATTAGCAAAACCATCATAATAAGTATTAATTTTGTTTCATAGATTTTAAAAGTTAAGTAAAGAAACAGAGTATATATAAAAGACTCAAATCAAACTTCTAGAGATGAAAACCACAGTGTCTGAGATAAAAATATAATGGATGAGATTTAAAGCAGGTTGTATATTGCAAAAATAATAATAATAATAATAAAAGAAAAAAAATAGTAAACATGAAGACAGCAAAAGAAACTACCCAAAATGAAACATAGAAAAATAATTAAAAAATAAACACAGGTCTCAACTTTGCAATCCTCCTGTTTCAGGCCTCTAAATACTGGGAATCTCCACATCCCAACCTGCTCCTCTTGTCTCCCTCCCTGTACATGATAGGGAGATTGTTAGTGACCCATTTATATATGGTCATAATATTATTTGAACTTTTTTCTTCCTCTATCCTTTTTCCCTTCTCCACCTCCATCTCTCAATCATCTTCCTCTATTCTCTTGACTTTTCTTCTCATTTATCAGAAGTCCCTTTTGTTTTGTACTTTCTCTCTAGCTTCCATTTATGAGAGAAAACGTATAACTCTTAACTTTCTGGGACTTGTTGATCTAACTTAGCGTAACATCTTCTAGTTTCATCCTTTTACTGCAAATGACATAATTTTGTTCTTTATAACTGAGTAAAATTACATTGTGTGTATCTATTATATTTTCTTTATCCATTCATCTGCTGATAGACACCTAGGCCAGTTCCACAATTTAGCTATCGTGGCATTTTTTTTTTTTTTTTTTTTTTTTTTGCGGTACTGGGGATTGAACTCAGGGGCATTCTACCTCCGAGCTATACCCCCAGCCCTATTTTTTATTCTTTATTTTGAAACCGAGTCTCACCAAGTTGCGGAGTGCCTCACTAGGTAGCTGAGGCTGGCCGCGAACCCGGATCCTCCGGTTTCAGCCTCCCGAATGCTGGGATTACAAGCGTGCGCCACCACGCCCGGCTTTATCGTGGCATTTTTAATGCAGTAAATTTTAAATTTTTAGGAAATAAAAATAATTATTTCCTTGCTTAGTGAGTTCTTTTCAAGATTTGTTAGTTATCAATATCATCTAAATTGTTTCATTCATAACTCTTTAATCCATTAAATTTATTTTGATAATTGACAGAAATTTAAGATTATAACTTGAAGTCCAAGTTCTCTCCCACATTTTTACTGAAAAAGTTATTCTTTTTAGCAAAGATACACAGAAAAAGGTATACTAAAATAATAAATGTTGAGCCAGGCGTGGTGGTGTACAATTGTAATCCCAGTATTTGGGAGGCTGAGACTGGAGGATCCGGATTTGCAGCCAGCCTCAGCTACTTAGTGAGGCCCTCTGCAACTTAGTGAGAACCTGTTTCAAAATAAAGAATAAAAAATAGGGCTGGGGGTGTAGCTCGAGGGTAGAATGCCCCTGGGTTTAATCCCCAGTACCACAAAAATAAATACATAAATAAAAATAAATAAATATTAACTTATCCACTGTTTAAAAAATTATAAAACTTGAAAATGAAGCAAAAGAATGACTTCTGTCCTTTTAATATTATGCTGACAGGTTAAATAAAAGGCCCACCCAAGTATTTAATTCTCAAGTTGAACACAGACTCCATTGATATATTATTTACTCTTAATCCGGGTCCGTGTTCTAAAATTATATGTAAATTTGTTATTTTCTTTCCAATGGAGACATAATTCATTTTTGTCCTAAAGTAATCCCAAAGGTTATGATTTATTACTCTGTAAATTTTTTTTAATTTTGCATATAATTTAGTATTTTATTCTGACATTGTTACTACATTAACTATACTAAATTCTTTGCTCCTCAAATATAATTGAAACCAGATCAATCTTATAATTGGTTCCTACATTAATGATGCAAATAGATTCATATTTCTCTGCACATATTACTCTAGATTTGTATGGTGGTCATGTTTACATGGTCTTTATAACTTTTTAAAAACTAACTTAGCATAGCTGGATCTATATACAAACATTTAGATCCAAATATTTTTATCAACAATTCTATTTTATGCTAATATTTAGCTTATGCTCCCTTTTGTTTGTGCTTCTCTCATCATTTAAAAAATTCTCCTTTACTGTTTTTACTTGTTCCACATATTTATATCTTTATATATGATTTGGATGGCCCTATCATATTTTTTATTTAATTTAGGTTACTGTTGCTTTTCTCCAGCATATTTCAAACTTAAACCTAATTTTAAAGATCTAAAAAGAAATAAAAGCTTAGTGCTTTATCATAGTTTTAAACCTTGCTTCCTGCCAGTCACTATACTACCATCCTATCTCTAGTTGATTTCTTATAATGCAACCTTGGGTTTTAGATCCAGACTATTAATATTACATTATTATTACAATCATATTATATAGTCATCCCCTATATAAAAGATATTTGGAAAACATTGTACCTGTAATAGACACATACAGATATTTTCCTTGTTATCATTCCCTGAACAATGGTGTGAAAATTTACATTTTATTAAGTGTTTTAAGTACTCTACAGATGATTTTTATATACACAGGAAGATGTGCTTAGCCTATATTCAAATGCTAAATTATTTTATGAAAGATACTTAAGTATCTGTGAAGTTTGGTATCTGAGGAGTTCCTGGAACTATTTTCACATGTATGACAAGGAATGATTATATATGGTTTCATTCAAGAATAATGTTTGCATGAAACTTTACAACCAGCTTTAATTAAAAAATGTTAGTAATACTATGCTAGGAACTATATGTAGCATGCAAAATAAAGTATTTGATCACTAAATTACCTTTTTAGATCATTTCATTATTAACTCCATTTAAGAAAACAATATAAAGCTTAAAGGGAATTTCATCAAGTTTCAAAGTGGTCCACCCAGGAATTAATCTAGTTTTGTCTTCCTAGAACCTGCCCTCCAAGCCACAGTGGGATATTATTTTTTAGTTTAGATTCAACTTTGTTTATGTGATTTTAATGCTTATTATCAAACATTTTCCATCATGTTTCTGTATTTGAAGTTAATTTTGTTTCATTTGTCAGTTACAAGTAATATACTAATTTTTTCTTAAATAGGAAACACTGGGAAGTATTTTCCAAGACCTTTTCTATAAAAGTTCATTTTTATTGCTTTTACAATTTTATGACAACCCAATGGCAAATAAAGATTTTTGTACATCATAATCTTTTGCCTTTTAACTCAGTAGAGTTTGTTCCGATGTCACCAATAATGTCATGTTGCAGAAAGTAAACATGTTACCAGCTGAAATTTTTAGTAATATCTTAGTTTTCTACACAAATGCTAATTCTCTAATTAAAAAAATATGTAATGACATTTTACAGAATGTATCTAGATGTGTCTTTTTTCATCTATTTTGTTTGTAATACAGTGAACTTTTTGCTGTGAGTAATCAATTTTGTAGCTGTGAAGTCTTTTTAAGTATGCCTTTGATTAGTAATTCTGTCCCATTTGTTTTCCATTTTCCCTATAAGTCTTCCTTGTGCTTCCAATTAGTCCAAATATATCTTTCCATTTTTTT
This sequence comes from Graphiurus murinus, assembly GCA_004027655.1. Lineage (NCBI taxonomy): Eukaryota > Metazoa > Chordata > Mammalia > Rodentia > Gliridae > Graphiurus > Graphiurus murinus. The sequence continues at coordinate 273,244 of PVLC010000090.1, forward strand.
CTTGATCATTTTTATAATGACTATCAGAGTGTTTAATATATCTCACATTCCATAGATAAGTTATTTTTTCATTGGCCCTGTGTTATATTGTTTATATACTGGTCCTTTCAATCATTTCTGGAATAAATATTGATCCAGACCCAGATTCCTTAAACAATAGATTTTTTGGATTGTTCTTGGTTCTCTTTTGCAGATTAAAGGCAAATCAATAACTTAGTAGAGGTAGATACTGTTACAAAAGTAAACAGGCAAATAAAAGCATGAAAGAAAATATGGCTTTGTAGGCAAAAAGGTATCAATAATAAGAGGAAGTAATGATGTCAGTTTAACAAAGATTACATAATAAAAATAAAGCACTATTAAGAATCAAGATGATATAAATAGTACACACATTGCTTTTTATGAGTCATAGATTCAACAAATAAACATTTTGTTTCTTCTATCATGCTCATTTTAGATAATTGTGCCAAAATATTATCAATGATAAGAATAATGAAAGAAGGGGGAATACATATACCATATATAATGTTTTTATGTGCAAAAACCCTGTGATAGGCATTTGACCTTTTTGTTTTGTTGTAAGTACAAGAACCGAAAAGCTGGAAATGGAAATGTCTATAGTTTTATGAGTCTTATTGCTTTTTGATACTTAAGGACAGATTACATTTTTAATTCAGGGAAGTATAGTAAGTTTCTCATCTTTTTAATCTTATTCCTAGAATTTGGTCAGACTCTAACATGTAAATAAACAAATAACATGCATATAAATATAGAAATCTATATACGTAGGAGCAGTATATAATTACATTATATAAATTACAACCAGGTTCTTTGAAGATTTTTAAGTTAGAATAGACTTTTAAACCATTGTGAAGATTTCCTAAACAATCTCATTTCATTTCTAACTAAATTATACTCAAAAACAATTAAGAATTCAAATACTCCCTGACCAAATATAGGACCTTCCCAACAGAACAAAAGAGCTTCTCAGAAAAAGTATCTTGGAGGAATGAAGTCTTTAAGGTCAAAGTCATCTCATTTGAATTTCCTGTCTAATATTAGTGGATTGCTTTTCTTCAGTTGCCACCTGCCTGCAACAACCTCCTTCATGATTGTGCCCCTAAATGTTCTTAAGTATTGTTTGATAGGCAAAGATTCTCTAAACAGCCCAAGGAATACTAAAATATCTGATTTTCATAAAAAGAGATTTTAATATAAATGATACAAAATATAAGGGTACAATATTAGTTGTATATAGGACTTAAGGAAAATTCTTCCACAGTATGCATTTTTAAGAAGGACTGGGAACTATGGCGATGCCCTTGATAATGTGAGTAAGTACAATGCAGTGTAAAATGTTGGAGAAAAAGATTTAATATACTTTATATAAGCCAAGGAACAATTAAGAATCATTTCTCTGACATGTTTTTAGTCTTCCCTATATTCTAATTCCATACTATTTTTCTAGTATTTACCTTTCACTAAAAGCCTGAAGTACTTATATAAAAATAAATATCGCTTACAGTCATGCAGATGACTTCAAATATTTCTGCACTTCACGGTGAATTGCTCATTCACCTGAGTGTTTAACAGTGTCAGTGTGCTCAACATTACCATATTTAATTGAATAGTTCAACAAGATAATATGCCAGGGCACACATCACCCTGAGAAATCATTCAAAGCATTGGGCTCACAATAAATAAAGTAACACTTACATACAATACAGGGGACTTACAGGAAATTATACAAAAAGGGAAGACAGAAAGATAAGCAAGAAAGAGAGAAAATTTGATAGAGAAAGGAAGGAAGTTAGGAGGTATGGGAAGAGATTTCTGAAGTTTGATGATACCAATTCTTAAATGACACTAAGAGCAGACATAACTCTGGTGTCCCTTCACCAGCACAAATTTGACTTGTTTAAGAACACTAAATACTTCCTTCTCAAGTAAAATAGGGGAATATTCTAATCCAAGTACAAATTTCAAATACCACGAAGTAAGAATATATCTGTCTTTTAATTTAAAGTTAAATGAAAGAGCATTTATTATATTTTATTATAATGTGAAATATCATTGCAAAATCCATTAGAAGCATAAGAAAATGAATAGGAATATAATTTTGAAGTTTAAATGCATGTGTCTCCTGTCTCACTTGGGAGAAGATCATTTGCTTCTTGAAGCCACGCTATTAACTGGAATCTAAGCCTCTGACTTGTATCTCAAACGAATCTCTGACCAACGAAAGCCACTCATCTATATTAGATGAAACTTCAATAGCAACAAAAATAAACAGAATATTGGAATAGAATACAAAGTTCAAGACCAAAGCAGAATTTAATAGTCAACAAAGGTAAGGTTAGGTGTGATCTCAAATCAATGGATATTTCAAAAATTATTTTTGAGCCAATTACCCAACTTAAAAAGTACAAAATTACTGATTTTTCTATTAACTATCTCAAAAATGCTTATTTTTATTTATTTTGATATACTTTTATTGGTGAATTGTAGTCTCAGAATTTTTTTTAAAAGTTAAGTTGTTAAAATGAGTCATGTTTCATTATTAAAATTACTAAGGCGATTAATACAGCATGAAATGACATCAGGATATTTATTCTAGGGACATTGATCAAGAACAATATTTCTAATATTGTCAGACTTGCTAACTCTTACTGAGCTTTTGAATCATAACAATCGTCTCTATGTTTCTCACACCTGGGATCAAGACAGGTGCTTCTTCTGATTTTTCCCAAATCTCCTCAAGGTTAACAAAGGCTTAGGAAACTGCTGGACTAGAGCTCCCATTCCAGTCTTACCACTAGCTAAATATTAGATAAGTCAAAAATTACTTAACATTTTTGAACTTCATTTTTCAGAAGTGTAAAACGGTGATAATAATGCATTACACAGAGGGTTGTTATCAACAAGAAATGGTCTAATTGGAACTTTGCTTTGAAAATCATGATTGAAAATAATAGGTGTAACTGGATGTTACATTTAACAAAATAACTTTAACCTTCTAAGTACAACCATGTGCTCACTCTTATAATAAAAGAAAAGATTGTATTAATGGAGAAGGAGGTGTAACTGTTGCAGATAAAATACAAGGTAGCATGATAAATATATGATTCATTCTCTTTGAATTTTTAGTTTTTAGACCACAAACTATCATTTTTGCAAAAGGAGTCATAGAATATTTAAAACAAAAACTATCCAAAATAAGTACATAATAAATAAAGACAATGAATGCAAAGAGCCACTTGTTATTTAACCAATATAGTGTGCATCTTTATTTCAGATACTATATTTTGCTCCAAAACCAAATTTTCTTCATTGAAGTAGTGAAATATTAGATCAAGTATGTATACATGCACTTAAAAATTTAAAAAATACTTTATAAATGTTAGGTAGAAATGGTTTGTTGTTTGGTTGTTATCATTACATGCAAATTAGGGGAACAGCCATTTGAAATAATTTTATTGCTGCATTGATTCTGTGTGAAAGACATTAAAAGTATTGAGAAAATATACAAAATGATGTTCCTATAATTGTGCTTAAAATTCACACTTCGATATAATGACACGAAACATGATTAACCTCATTAATATAATTAACAAGGAACTTAAATATAATCCATAGCTTTCTTAGAAGAATTAATTTACTTTCAATATTAAAAACCATGGGCCTTTTTTTAAAAAAACCAAAGAGCAAGCACATAATAATCCTTAATGGATTTTAAAAATTGGCATAATTGTTATAAAAAAGAAGATATGCAAAGCTGTTGAAATTATGAAATTTGTTTGTCTTGGACTCATTAGGCATTTGATTAAAACACTTTAAGATCACATCATATAATATGCATTTCATTTTCTTTGGATATGTTCTTCTTTTTTTTTCCCCCTCGTTACATGCCATCACACATAAATTTTGACACATTCTGAACATACCAAGAAACTACTTGCTGTCACAATGAGTACTTTGCTACCCAAAGTTAGAGTATTAATTTAGACATTAAATCAGTCCACCCTCAGTGAATTGGAAATTCAATTATAGTGGAAGGAACAAGTTTGGTGACCCTTTCTATGATTACATCTTGCAGGCAAATGTATTGAAACCATAACAGACTATCATTTTACTAAACAAGTCGCTATATTAGCTAACTATTGCCCAGTTATTTAAGTTAAACTAGTAGAATATATTTTCACAAAATACATAAAGAGAATTAAACTTCTAACTTAAAATATAAGGGAAATCAATAAAATTCAATGTTTTTAAATATTTATGAAACATGTGATCCTGAATCAAGTTGAACAGGATCTTACAAATATAAATATATAACTTGCAGGAAGTACCTAAGATTACACAGTTTTACTAAACAAGTCATTATATTAGTTAACTATTGCCCAGTTATTTAAGTTAAACTAGTAGAATATATTTTCACAAAATACATAAAGAGAATTAAACTTCTAATTTAAAATATAAGGGAAATCAATAAAATTCAATGTTTTTAAATATTTATGAAACATGTGATCCTGAATCAAGTTGAATAGGATCTTACAAATATAAATATATAACTTGCAGGAAGTACCTAAGATTACACAGTATTCTTACAGAGAACTCTTAATATATTATACTGCATTATGCTACTTAAGAAATTCTCTTTGAGAATTTCAACAAAACATGGAATTTAAAAATAGAAAATTTCTCAGCTAATCATCATCATTGTCAAAGTCATATGTGTTAGCTGATGAAAATTCATATCTACATATCACCAGGGTGGGAATAAAGAAAATAGCATTATCTTTGCTATTTGATATAATTTGAGATAACCTTGAATTAATAAATTCCTATGTTTGAGAAGAATGGATCAGGAAATACCTTCTGTTTTGAATATAGCCTACACTAGGGATAAGCAAAGTGCATTGCTATCTGCAAATACCTTTAGTTACTTACAGCACAAAAGGAAGACTGAATAAATTTTGGTAGCTGAAATAAAGCCTTGGAATAAAGGGTGGGTTGCTTGGCAGTCTAGAAATGATTCAAGCCACCCTCCTATGATCTAGTTCATCCAGCCCTCACCAATTTTAGAAGACTGGTCAAATCTGGCATTCTTGTGCATGCTTTTATCATGTGGATACAGCTCTTGCTCTCTAATGCACAACTCTCTGTGCAAAAACAAATCTATCATTACAAGTTCAGCATTCTATCTCAAGACTCTTTCCAGATTTAGCTCCTTACTGTTGCTATGAAAAATAAAACTTCATTATTGAACACTTCCAGTGCACCATAGTTTTTATATGAGTCTCTTTTTCTGTTGTAATAAATGGTTCTTTAGAATGTTATGACTCATAGGGGTCTAGAATCCTTAAAACTGCAGCCTCAATTATTCTATAGATATCACTTTTCCTAACCTCTGTCCCTGAATCTCAAAAAGTATTAAGGAGAAAAAAATGGTAAACATTCATGTGCTATTCTGAAAAAACAAAAATGAAAAAAAAAAAAAAAATGAGACCACTTAATGACAAACTTTAGTTGAAAACAATTCAGATTATAATCTGTTTTGAAATATAAGCTTTTTGAGGGTAGGGCTGTGTCTTTTAAATGATAGTATATATTTGTATTTGTATTAAATACTTCATATACTCTCATGAACATGAGACTAATTTCAAAAAAAGAATAGTAACTTTGACATGTGTCTGTGTTTATTTATATGTGAAATATAGGTATATAGTTGCACATTTGTATCTGCTTATTTATTATGAATGTTGGCTCTAGAACCACTACATTTCTGTGTCAAATAAGCACAGATGACACTTTGTTCTGTTTCAAGTCCCCGTGGGCCTTATGATGGCTTTCTGCACAACGCATAACAGTTTCTGTGACATTCAGGCTTGGATGTCATCCAACTTTTTAGAGCTAAATGTAGACAAGACTGAATTATTACTCATAAGGTCTACTCAACATCAATCTTTATATTTCTTTTTACTTCCTCCCTCTAACATCTAGTATATCCTTTTCAATGTCTCAGGGCTCATAACAAGGAACTGATTTTAGATTCTGAGCTTTGTTTTTGATGTCCATATTAATCAGGTTGCAAAGTCATCTTATTATCATCCTAGGAGACTTTCTGGAATATATCTCCCTGAGTCTCTAAGGGACAGAGAAATCTCAGATGTGCTTCCGTTATTTCTTGCTAGGATTACCATAATTCATTATATTCTGGCCTACCTGTCACCACTATTCTTAGCTGCTTATAGCTGGCACAGACTTGGGTAATGTGTGAAGGCATACAAAAAACAGAATATCTGATCACATTACTTCAGCAAAGGGGAAATTCTGCTTGCCTCTAAGAAAGTAGTGGATTGTGTGTAAGCTTTTATTCTCCACAAACATGATGGGTTTCTGAACCATAGTCAAGTGATCTGTTCCCCCTAATTGCTATTTTTTTCTTTAGGAAAAATGCCAAGCATTGAAAATATTCATTTTCAAAGGCAAGTTTATCTCATAAAAAACATAATAGTTAGAAACCTAAAAGGTTGAATAATTAACATTTTAAAATTGATTCCTATTTTTTTTTGTGAACGTGGGAGAAAGCTTAGTATATAAAAGAACTTTGTTAAAATCACATATTATTTTGTTATGCAAATAACCACTCTTGTGTTTATTTGTACCATAAATGTGAGTGTTGTTAGTACTAGGATATTAGGTTTAATAAGGCAAAGTGCACCTGCCTTGGTGCTGTAAAAAAAAAAAATCTATTTTAATCTGAATTTTAAACTCTTGAACAAATCTTTCAGCAAAGCTAGAAATTCAGGAGACTTACAATGTTTGTGTTCACCCAGCTACTCACAGAAATTGACCAAAATGAAGAATAAAATATTCCTACCATTATTTTGTGTGTGATTTATTTATATATTTTCTCCTTGTTCTGGGGCTTGTTCCATCTTTAATACTTCCCTTCCTCATCTTCCTCATTGTAATGCTCTTGTTGGGTCAGAAGATCATCCCGAGGAATCTTCTTGAGACTGAAGCACTTTGTTTTCCATCTTAAGGTCGACTTGTAAGGTGCATGAATATGGCAACATGCATCTTTATCCGCATCAAATCCATAGAATGTATGAACAATGAGAAGGCAAAAGACAGGCTATACTCCTTATGCATAGAACCCTTTACCTTTTTCAACGTTTTATTAATCCCATTGAAGATACCTCCTATGGAAACCTTCAACTATGCAACATCTCAATTAATTTGTCAAAAAACTAGTCTAGGTAAAAAGCCTAAAAATGACAATATCTCCTTGGATCATTAGTTAGCTTAGGAATTGTAATACTGAAGAGGGACAAAAAACAAAGTTGATACCCTTGCTAACATTCAGAACAGATGGCAGGTGGTCAGGGACAATGTCAAGGATAAGAAGAATTTTGCATTTACAATCATCCATTAAGTTCCTTTTGAAAATCAATGATAATGTATTATCTAAAATGCTACTCATTATTAAATTCTTGGCAATGAATAAGTAACAGAGAGGGAGCGAACTTTGGAAGACCCTCTAATTTGGCACATTTTAAATATAATGATAAAGGGTTTTTTCGGTTTTTTTTTTTTTTTTTTTGGTTAGAGATTCTGTAATCGAAAGTAATGGAAATTCTGTCCTTTGCAGGTTTAAATCCCAGATTGCCCTTTCCTCATATAATGAATGGCTTCTTTTTTTTAATTAACTCTTTTTAATCTCCAAAGAAGACAACCATTGCCACAGGAAAAAAACACTTTTATTGGAAAAAAAATACTTTTATTGGAAAGAGAAGTTCTCTTTCCCCAACACGTATAGCAATACTAGAAGTCCTATAGCATAAACAAAAAATAAATAAATAAATAAATGGCAAAGTCTATTTATTCATTTCTTAATTTATTAATAAACATTTATTTATTAAGTGATACAGGAGTATATAAAAGACAAGTGTATCTTCAAAATGACATTGAAGTAGAATCACTGGACTATAAGAAAAATTCTGTTTGCCATGTTATTTAATTAAAAATAGTTAACATGAGAAAGATCAGATATTTCATACTTCCTTAAACTGTGCAATAGTCTTATGCATTTTAAACTTAGTATTTGGTGGAGGAGGGCTCTGTCCTCTTCTCGATGTTTAGAGCCTCCATTGTCATTACCTAAACCTGAAAGAGCTGTCATAATACTGCAAAATAAGTCAACTAAGCTCCTGTCCTTGAGGACTTCGAAAAGAAATAAAGATAGTCACAAACTGTAATAAATGTCATAAGAAATTAATGTGAGGTGGGGAGACTGCCTGAGGAGCAGTAATCATGAAGGCCTCTCAGAGTAAATGACATTTAAGCTAATAACTAAAGGATAGCAATAAATTTGCCTTTCAAAGAGATGGGGGAACTGCAATCCAGCAGTAGTAGGAATATAAGCCCATTGAAGGGAAGTGAAAGCCTGGAGAAGGGAAGGAGATTAAAATGATCATACAAACCGGGTTGTCCACATATGGACTGAGTGGCAGAAAGAGAAAAAATGTGTGTTGAAAGGGAGACAGAGAACAAATGAGGACCTATAAACTAAATAAAGCTGCCATCAGCACTCCCAATATAATTATGATGAAATTTAGAAGGTATTGAAAGAACACAACAGGAAAGTCAGATGGCATGGTCTATGCTCATAATGAATCACTTTCTATGATAAGTGTGGATTGGATAAATAATAGGAATAAAACTCCCCAGCCGTTAGTTTGAAAATTTGGAAATTTGGATGTGTGATTCTTACACCATACAACACTAAAGATTGGGAGTCTGAGGGAGGAAGATAAATAAAACAGGTAACAAAATACAAAATTTTCTTTGAATGTACCAAATTTGAGAGGTATAACACATCCAAGAAAAGATATCAAGTAGGCAGTTTGGATATAGAAGTGTGGAATTAGAGACATCAAAACTTAAAATACAAATTCTGGAGTCAACAACATACAAAGTATATTTAAAACTAAAAGTTTGGGAATTTAGCAGATACAGAGAAGAGAAAAAATGCTGTAGACTAATCCTAAAGGTATTCTGTTATGAAGAGGCCCAGGAATAGAGACCAAATGGTGAGACAGGAGAAGGAGCAAGAGAGATGAAGTTGAATGAGGAGAATATCTCAATAAGGGAGTGCTCAAATGTAGTTCTGTGTTTAGAGAATATAAGAGGTGAGAACTGTAGATAAGCTTTGGCTAATGGACTGTAGCAGTTATTGGTATCAAAGATAAATCCAAGTACAGTACTTGGTGGAAAAGAAAATCAGAATGAGAATTGGAGAGGTGGTCAGATAATGAATTGTGGATGAGGAAGCAGAGATCACAGGTTAAGTTTATTCCTACACCATGAATTCTGTAATTTCAAAGTAGATTGCATATGAATGAAACTAAGAACTAAATTAAAAGGTCATAGTATTGTAAAATACTAAAAAGGCATAAAGTAGATGGTGCCTATTATCCCCACCTATGCTAGCCAGTTCTGTATAGCACTCTATGTTAATGTTTAAGGTTTTAGAACTACAATATGAAAATTACAAAGTGAAGTGGAATTCACTTAATCTCATGTTCAGATAATAGCAATTCTTAACTCTGCTTCTACATTTAAGGGTAGTAAAACAAACCCGTTTGAGCTATCTATGAAAAAAAAAAGTCTTTGAGAAAAATAAATATAGTGTGGTGTATATATAGATGAAAATTACATTACCTAGGAATATAAAATCATTCATGGTAAGCATTGAACACTCAGGAAAATAAGGAGAGAATAGATTTCATATTTTTAAGTGATAAAAGAAGGTAAGACAAGAAAATAGATTAAATAAAACTGCGTTGGAAGAACTAAGAAAATATTCTAAGAGAAAAAAATTGTCAAAAATTTTAAATTTTATTAAAAACAGTCAAATGAAGAACCAACAATGCTGAAACATCAATTTCTGATACAAAGAACAAGCTTGAGAAAGGCGCAGATGAATGAATATACATTGTCAATATCAATCAGAAATCAGTGTATACAATGAAATCTAATCATTTAGTTTCTGAAGAAGAGAATGATACAAAATATAAAGAACTGCTATCAATTAAAGGATATTTGTAAGTTTGTGGCCTTCTAATTTAAAACAATGCTTTCACTTAAGGTATTTCTAGAACTATATTTGTATTTTCAGATAAGAAGGGAATATAGAAAAGTAGCTAGATATATTCAGGTACCAAAAACTGGCTGCTTAGCTGGGTGCAGTGGCATAATCCCATGATCCCAGAACTCAGAAGGCTGAGACAGGAGGATCACAGGTTCAAGACTGCAATAACAATTTAGCAAGACTCTATTTAAAAAATAAAATAGGGCTGGAGATGTAGCCCAATGGTAAAACACTCCTGTGTTCAATGCCCAGTAACCTTCCCCCTGCCCAACTCACACACACACACACACACACACACACTAAAACCTTGACGTCAGGCAAGGAGTATTAGGAAAGAAAATAATTTCCCTCTCTTTTTCAGTTTTCTTAATGGAGTGTTAGGGTTAATCAAAATTTAAATATCTAAATTAAAATACAACTGAACCAGTAGCTACCCTGCTTTATTCTCTCTTTAATGCTAGAATAATATTTATTATTACTAACATCAAAATCTAATGATGCCACCTAAAACTGGACATGCTAATAGCCCTTATTTATTAAAACTATATGGAGGGCCAGGTTGGTGGTGCAGGCCTGTAATCCCAGAACTTGGGAAGCTGAGAAAGAAGGATCACAGGTTCAAGGATAGTCTCAGCAATATAGTGAGACTCTCAGCAACCTCATGATTACTGTAACCTAATCTTGTCTTATTTTGAGAGACCCTATTTTAAAACAAAAAATAAAAAGGGCTAGGGGTGTAACTTATAGGTAGACTGCTCCTGGGTTCAATCCCAGTAACACACACACACACACACACACACACACACACACACACACACACACACACAAAACCATGTGGAGGAAGTAAATACTTGGTTGGACAGTAATTGAAAACAGCAACCACATCCATACCTTCAAAGAAGTCTTACACTTCTCTCTTGTACTATTTCTAAATTGTTACTATTTCTAAATAGTAACTGACAGAAAAACAAACAAAAAGTATAAAGCTAACAATATAAACTCAATTCTATTTCGCCAGGCAAACTATGCTAATGAATTTTCCAGTCTATTTGAAATGGATAATTGTCTTAGAAAGTGTGAACTATCAAAATTGACATAAGAATATCCAAATATAACAATAACTATGATAGAAATTAATGAATTTGTTGAATACTTGTATCATAGAACTGTTTTGGTAATATAATTCTTTTAACTACATGAAAGAGATCTTTCTAGTTACCTGTTTTGTGCCTCAAGAATCAAAGTTTTATAAAAATAACTAAAAAGTAATATGGAAAAATTTACTTTGTATTATAAAGGCAGATTTCTAAAATAAAGAATAATACATAAATATAAGCATATTAATATATGATAACAAAATAAATGAAAAATTCATTTTGTAATTGAGAGGCTGTCCTTCCCCTATTCCTCAATAAGTCAGAAAATAAGACTATACCAATCATTTCAGAAGAAATCCAAAGTAGACTGACTAAAGTTTAAGGTTTATTCTAGAATTTAAAATCTTATTAAATGTTACTTAAAAAGCAATAGGAATAAGTACTATGCTGAATTCATCATAAGTAGGAATAATACATATAATATATATAAATAATAATATGTGTCCTCTAATATTATTTAACACCAAACAACAAAAACTCAACATAAGCATGAAAGCAATACAAATAAATATTAGAAAGGCAAAATTATCATCATAATGAAATACTACTCTTCTCTACTTAAAAATATCTAAGAAAAATACCTGAAATGGTACTATAATTCTGTATTATGACATAAGGCTAATATTTGAAAGATAATGATTTTATTTTTGTATGTATACTAGTAAATGTAAATTTTAAAATGTAACATGAAAATAATAATTCTCATTAATCACAAGTAAATAAAAAGATTAATTTTCTAAAAGTATTAAATATTAAAAGTCTGAAACAAAAAGCAAAACTTAATATTAAATATATAAATCTAGGTTAACATGTATATTTAGGTTAAAATTGCAGCTATAAAGATTATATCATCATATAAAATAAATATTACATATTTGGTGTTTTTATATCCTGACACCTTCTTGAATATGTCAGGTAAAGCCATGACAATTGATTCTGACCTACATATTATGCATGCATACTGAATAAATTTCAACACTTATGGAAGATCTGATAGATTCAACTACATAAAAATTAAATTTTACCCATTAAAACACTGTCTCCAATACATAGAAGAAAAATTGTAAATTGATAGAAAGAATTGCTAAATGCATAGCAAGCAAAGATCTAGTACATTAGTATATACAAAGCATTTCAAAATTAATAGAAAGGTTAATGTTCCAATAGCAAAACAAATGTCAGATGAGAAAGAAATTTCATGATTTTTGAACGATTATCTTACTCATATATATTTATAATTTTGTGTATATATATATATATTTTACTGGATGTGCTATTGCTTTCTTAGTGCAGTTATTTTTAGCTTTTCTAGCTCTTCCCTTTCTCTTTCTTCAGTTTTCCCTTCATCCAACATCTATCTCAGTAACAGACAGTATAGTATAAATATATACATATATATATACACATATATATCTACTCATATGTATATACAAAATTATAAATATATATGAGTATGATAAGTACACGAAAATTATGAAAAAATCTGCTGCCTTATAGAATGGTGATATTTTATAATTAAAATAGTAAATTACAAATTCATGTCAATATAGTTCTATTTTTGTGGGGAAATTAAATATTTTTCTATATGTATATGTTTGCATGGGCAAATAGAAAGCCATATAAGTCTACTGACATAGCATGTGGTTACAACTGGAGGAGGCCCTATGGCCAGGTGAGTGATTATTATTATTTTATATATACTTAGTACCAAACAATGTATTAAATGTATTAAAACCTATTTTAACAATTCCTTGATTTTTGACAAGATATATCAAGAGCCTTCCAAATATTAATTTATCTTGTTACAGTAATTTTTCTAATTATTTTTCTTAAAAAATAATTATACTGAATTCTGTAAGATGTTTAAAGAGAAACTAAACCCAATGTTTCTCAACTCCATGAACTAGAAAGAGATGGAATACTTCCAAAATCATCCTATGAAGCTAGTATCATCATGATAAAACCAAATAAAAATGCCTTGAATGAAAAAAATATAGACCAGATATCCTTGATGAACATACATGCAAAATTACTAGAATAATAGCAATTTATATTTAAAAGCACACAAAGAAGATTGTGAATCACAACCAAGGTGGTTTCATTCCAGGGATGTAAGGTTTATTCTACTTATAGAAATCAATAAATATAATTCAACACATAAATAAAACCAAGAACAAAAATCACATGTGCATCTCAATAGATGCAGAAAAAGCATATGACAAAGCCCCAAAAAGCTATTTATGTTAAAAAGATTGAAGAAAATAGGGATAGAAGGAATTTACCTCAATATCATATAGACAAAACACTCAAAACCAACATCAACATCGTACTAAATGAAGAAAAGCTGCAAGTATCTCTTTTCTTTTCTTTCTTTTTTTTTTTTTTTTTTTTTTTTTTTTTTTGCGGTACTGGGGATTGAACCCAGGGGCATTCTACCTCCGAGCTATACCCCCAGCCCTATTTTTAGTCTTTATTTTGAAACAGGGCCTCACTAAGTTGCAGATGGCCTCATTAAGTAGAGAAGGCTTACTGCGAACCCAAATCCTCTGGTCTCAGCCTCCCAAATACTGGGATTACAAGTGTGGGCCACCATGCCCAGCTTAAAGTATTTCTTCTAAAATCAGGAAGAAGATAAGGATGCCCACCATCACCACTCCTATTTAGTATAGTACTTGAAATTCTAGCCACAGCAATAAGAAAAGGAAATCAAAGGAATACAAACAGGGAAAGAAGTGCAATTATCTCTGTTTAAAGGTGACAATTATCCTGTACTTAAAAGATCCAAAAAACTCAACCAGAAGACTTCTAGAGCTGGTAAACAATTCAGCAAAGTAACTGGATACAAAATCAACTTAAAAAAATCAACACATAAACCATGATTCCACTGAAAATATGCCCAGAAAATGACTCCATTAACAATAGCCTAATTAAAAAAAGAAACAAAAATAAAACAATAAAAACAGGAATAAATCTAACCAAGAAGATAAAATACTTCTAAAATAAAAATTGTAGAACATGAAAAAAAGAAATTGGAGATCTTAGAAGATGGAAAGTCTACCCATGTTCTTATTACCAAAAGCAATCTAGAGATTCAATGCAATCCCTATTAAAGGCAAAGGAAGCAAGAAACTATGCTGAAGAAAAGATACCCTTATCAACAAATGATGCCAAGAAAACTGGATATCCATATGTAGAAGAATGATATTAAACCCAATCCTTTACACAAAAGTCAAATTAATATGGTTCAAAGATTCAGACATTAAACCAGAAACTTTGCAGTTATGAAAAGGAAACATAGGACCAACTCTCCAACATATAAGAACTGGTAGATTTCCTCAATAAGCCCCCCAAGTCACAGAAAATAAAACTGAGAATCAATAAGTGGGATGGAATCCAATTAAAATTCTTCTGTACAGTAAAGGAAACAATCAAGAGTCTAAAAAGAAAACGTATAGAATGGGAGAAAATCTTTGTCAGTTACTCTCCTAATAGAGGACTAGAATATATAAACAACTCAATAAACTTAAAAAATTTAAAAATCAAATAACACAATCAAGTAATGAGCAGCTAAAATGAATAGGCACTTCTCAAAAGAAGAAATACACATTGCCAACAAATACATAAAAATGTCCCACATCATTGGCAATCAGGGAAATGCAAATCAAAATTGCACTGAGATTCCATGTAACTCCAGTAAGAATGGAAATCATACAGAATACAAATGAGAATAAATGATGGCAAGGAAATGAAGAAATAGGAACTCATACATTGTTGGTGGGATCCCAACTTAATATAACCAATATTGAGATCAGTATGAAGGTTCCTCAAGAGACTAGAAATGGAACCATCGTATGACCCAGCTATACTATTCCTTGGTATCTTTCCAAAAGAATTAAAGTCAGAATACTATAGTGACACGTTTATATTCATATTTATAGCAGCACAACTCACAATAGCCAAATTATGGACCAACCTAGGTATCTGTCAACAAATGAATGGAAAATGAAAATGTGGTATATATACACACAATAGAATTTTATTTAGCCATAAAAAATAACAATAAAACTGTATAAATTTCAGAGCTGGGCGTGGTGGTGCACGCTTGTAATCCCAGCATTTGGGAGGCTGAGACAGGAAGATCCAGGTTCGCAGCCAGCCTCAGCTGCTTAGTGAGGCCCTCTGCAACTTAGTGAGACCTTGTTTCAAAATAAAGGATAAAAAATAGGGCTGGAGCTATAGCTTGAAGGTAGAATGCCCCCAGGTTCCATCCCCAGTACCGAAAAAAAAAAAAAAAACTATATAAATTTCAGGAAAATTGATGGAAGTAGAGAATATTATGCTAAGTGAAATTAGCTAGTCTCAAAAAATCAAGGGTTATATAAAACATGTAGAGGCTGATTAAGAGAAATCTGTTTAATTTCTATAAAAATATTGATTCTGGACAGTTTCTTTGTTCTTTGTCCAATGACTCACTCTCCTTCTTGCGGGTCACTCCTGCCATTAGGTATAACCAAGGAGAAATAAGTGGCATTAGCGTCCTCAGCTCTCCCTCAAGCCCCGCAATATCCTGGGTGCTCATTGGCTGGATCATCTACATGGTAGAGTTTTCCTATCTTATATTCTTCCACCTTTTTTTTTTATTTTTTATTTTTTATTTTTGGTATTGAGGATTGAACCCAGGGGCAAGCTACATTGCCAGCCTCCATTTATTTATTTATTTCTCTATTTATTTATTTTGAAACAGGATCTCAGTAACTTGCTTAAGTTAGTCTCACTAAGTTGCTGAGGCTAACCTCAAATTTTCAATTCTCCTGTCTCAGCCTACCAAGTACTAGGATTACATATGCACACCACTGCACCCAGCTACTTCAATATTTCTAATTCAAGAAATTATAACTCTAATATTTCATTGATTAGAGGGATATGATCAAGTAGAGTAACATTTTAGAACCTACTATCACTTACCATCAAACCCACATACCCCGGACATCAGTATGCCATATACAAGTTCATTTCCTTCAGAAGCCCTCTGAGATTTCAATTCTGATTCTGCTAATTAATGTAATCTTGGCCAAGTTACTTATCCTAAACCTATAATCTTATCCATAATAAAAGTCTTGTTATATCTGCTTCAAAGTGTTGTAAGGACTAAATGTAATAATGTGTACAATGCTGCAAGTACAGTATATCTTTTAATAAACACTAGTTTTCACCGTACTTAGCTCATCCCATTCCACCCAACGATCTAGGAGGATAGTCAGGCTGTTCCTAGATGACAGATGTAACCAAGCTACCTGGAGGGCATATCAGCCTCCCTGAGATCTCAGTTTTATACCTGGAAGAGGCAGCATCCATTCTGGTCTGAAAAGGTGGTCATGGCTACAGCCTCCTTTCACTTCCCCCCACACTCTGCCTTGGTGCATGTTTACACCTTGAAGAGTAAAAACAAGTGCATAGCTGAGGCTTGAAGGATGCCTTTGAGCTAAAATACTACCATGTTCAGTTGAGCATTACATACAATGATAATTGAAAGTGATAAAAATTAGGACAAAAAAAGACCTTAGGATGTAACCCAAAATGATGTGCTACAAGAGTAGGAGCATAAAACTTTAGTTTTTATACTACGCAGTTCACAGTGATGGTGACACACATGCACACAGCACTTGGTGAGCTTTCCCCCAGCTCCTTCCTCACTCTCCTCTTTCCCTGTACAGGGTATTAAGATTAACATCGGTATTCTCACATATGAACATAATGTCGATGGAAGTGAATCCTTCATTGATCTTCCTACTCAAACCCCACCCCCACCTTTCCCTTGGCCACCTCCCTGCCTCCACCGGAGTCTGTCCTCCGTTATCTGAAGTCCTTCTGGTACCCTGCTTACTCCCTAGCTTCCACATATGAGAAAAAACATATGACCCTTCATGGTCTGTGACTGGCTAATCTCACTTAACATAATGTTCTCCAGGTCCATCCATTTTCCTGCAAATTATGTAACTTTGTTTTTTTTTTTATTACTGAATAGAATTCCATTGTGTATATATCCTGTGATTTTGTAATCCATTCATCTGTTGATGGACACCTAGGTTAGTTCCCTAATTTGTTTAATTTTTCTGTTTTCCAGGTTTTATTACTTTCTGAATGAAAAAAAAAATTACATTTGAAATAACTAGGAAAGAAACAGCAGTTCAAAACAAATACTTATTACAGCAAGTATTTACAGGAAACAAACAAACAAAAAAAAAGCCCAAATGCCCATTTACAAAAGGAAGAAAAATTCATTTGGTAAATGAATCAGTATGCACATATTCAAAATGCTAATATGGGTTGATAGTCATTGAAATAACATGGGATTCTTTTAAAAAGCTATATATTAGCATGACCTAATAAAAAAGTATGTACTCTATAGAAGAGGATAAAAATAATATTTGGAAGCATGCTTACTAAGTATATGGAATTTAAGATTTTATTTTGTGCTTTTGTACATATAGCTTTTATAATGTCTAAATGTTACAAAATGTAATGTTTGTAACTAAAACCAAATAAAATCATTAACAATTTGAAAAGAAAAAAGTGACCTTTGGCTTTGAGTCTACCTTAAGTCTCCAGGAGCTCTTCTTCCCAGTACCATCAGACACAGTCTGACTGCTTCCTCACCCTGCACCTTTCTCTTCAGTCTTGACCTTGTTTTAATGATCATGCTCTGGGCTCATCCTGAATCCACACTGCTTCAGACCTTGGTCTCTCAGCCCGCATGCTCTGGCAAAAACATTTCCTGCTTGAATTAGTGCTTCTACCTAACTGACCAGGATCCAGGCTTATTGCCTTCCTGACCCAACCCCAGGTACGTGCTGTGAGGGAGGGCCAGAGCCTTTGCCTTGACACATGTTTTCAGCACAACTGACTGAATGTAATCTGCTTTCTAAAGAATTACTACTCTTATTACTTCTGGTTACAGGAACAAATTTATTGATTTAACCTCTTAATAACTTAGATGAAATATTTGAAATGTATCTTTTATAATATGTTACTGAACTTGTTTTTCAAAGTATCATTTAATGTACCTTGTTAGGTTCTCAGAAAATAATATAACCAACTACTCTGTTTTCCCTTTCTATAAGAAGCAACTTTCTCCTCCCTATCACCCCTGTAATGTTTGAAGAAGATACATTTATGATGTTAGAAGCAAGCACATTCTGATATATTATGTCAAATTAAATGATATCCCAAGAACGAATGAACATTTATAAATGTTGCTGATGATAAAATGGTCTTGGTATGGATGTATAATACAATACGTATTTCACAACACTAATAATGACTCTAGTTCTCTTTACTCTTTAAAGCCCTTAGTTTTGCAATCAGCATCCCATAGTTGATTTTGCAATCACACCTCTGTGCCTTGCTGCTGCACTGGAACCCACTAGAACAATATAACTGAGTGCTGCTCAGAGAAGGACTTCCCAGTAATTTTGGTTTTGGAGTACACAGCACCCCCTCTCTAATATACTACGTCTCTATAGTTTGAAAGGCCTTAAGCTTTTACCCTCTTGTTTGGTAAGAGAGCCATCATTTTCTTCTCAATGTGAGACTATTTTAAAACTGACTTGTGATTTATTCACATTCTTTTTTCTCCACTTAAATGAATGAAAAACACATTGCTGTCGCTAATTAAGGAACTTGAAAATGACCTCTCATAGGATATATAAAGTCTAAAGACTAAATTTTAAAAAATAGACAACAAGATGTTGGTCTGTGGTATCTTAGGACCATAAGGAAAAAAATACAACACATCGAGTCTTGGATGTTTTACATAACTTATTTTACTAAAGTCCCACAGGAATCCTCTAGGGAAAGTATTATTATACCCATTTTATGGAAAAGATAGCAGTGGGTAAGAAGCAAAGATGGAATTTGAATCCTAGCCTGCTTGGTGAAGAATTGAACCTTTTCTAAGAACTGTGTTACCTACAGATATATAACCAAATTTATTTCTTAATATTTTGATCACTTTTTATTGACTGCACTAATTATGTGACTTGCAAAATCAGTGGAACAAACTTCAGGTGCTCAGTGGATGCTCTTGTAGGCTAACTGAGGGTCAGACTGTGCTGGAAGCACACCATGGATCACCTCCACCATCAGCTCCAGAAGGATGGCCACTATGAATACCCACTATGGGAGCATTTCATTATGAAAGTAGAACACATTGCCATATTTAACCCTTAAATTAATCCCAGGACTGTCAACCACAGATCACTACCTGTACCAATATTCTCCAGAGAAACAGAACCAATAGGATATATTTAGAAAGAGAAAGATTTATTTTAAGGAATTGGCTCATAAGAATGTGGGAGCTGTTGAGTTTGAAATTCATAGGGCAAGCCCGCAGGATAGAAACTCAGACATGATTTGTGTGTCATATTCTTGAGGCTAAAATTCTTCTGCAGGAAACAGTATTTGCTCTTAAAGCTCTAAACTAGTTGATGAAGCCCATCGCCCATATTATGGAAAGTAGTCTCCTTTACTTAAAGTCTACTGGTTTAAAATGTTAACAACATCTACAAAATACCTTTGTAACAACATATAGACTAGTGTTTTACCAAATAGCTAGATATAATGGCTTACCCAAGTTGACATATATAATTAACTATCGCACTACCTATATACTATAATGCTCCACTTTTCTTATTAACATACTAAAAATGAGATCACACTCATTGGCTTGTTTCTCATGTAGGCTATGTAGTTTTAGCGTGGTACTACATTCATGCTACCTAAATTTTCCATCCCTCAAAATCCATCTCACGCCAGGCGTGGTGGCGCACGCTTGTAATCCCAGCATTTGGGATGCTGAGACCGGAGGATTCGGGTTCACAGTCAGCCTCAGCTACCTAGTGAGGCACTCCGCAACTTAGTGAGACCCTGTTTCAAAATAAATAATAAAAAATAGGGCTAGGGGTATAGCTCGGAGGTAGAATGCCCCTGAGTTCAATCCCCAGTACCGCAAAAAAAAAAAAAAAAAAAATCCATCTCACATCTAAGTGTCACCTCTACATCTGTTTCTACCAATCACTTCTGGTCACAAGACTAAGTGCTTGCTACATTATTAATACCTTATGATCAGCATTCTTGTGACATCAGTAGCTGTACCTTGTTTACCCAGGCCAATACCTTACTTCAGTGCTAGATCTTCTTTTAATCAGATCACCCAAGCAAGGTAGAATCTATTATATTCTCTGAGTGATATTAAAGCCACTGGATGTTAGAGAGCTTTTTCCATATTGTTTCATTTAGTAAGTAGATGTAACAGGAATTTGTTCGATTTTTCATGTATATTTTTTACATAAGGAATCAGAAACAAGTAGGCTATGTGACTTCCCTAAGCTCAGTTAGTCTGCATAACATGGGAAGTTTGGAACTTCAACTCATTCATTCAATATATATTACTGAATGCTTATTATTACATTTGAGGCTCTGGACTAGCTAGAATCTACCAATGGGCGAAGTAGACATAACATTTGCCTTCATAGAGCCTGAATTTTAGAAAGTAGATTCAGATAGCAAGCAGTTAAATCAGGAATAATTAGGGCATGAGATGATGGTACATGTTTGCAGAGGATATATCAGTAGTAAAAATTAAAGTATGTGAGTTGATGGGTGAAAGTTTCAATACAAAATAAAGTATTCAGGAAGTCTTCAGTTGAGGATGTGGCATCTGATCAAGGCCTGAAAAAGACTGCAAACAAGTTGTAAAATATGCAACCATTATTTTATTCCTAAGCATAACTAGTGTATTGATACCGCTTAGATGTCATGATGTGAACTTATCTTTCACTCATTAATGGTGCTACAAATTAACCAAAATAACTAGTGAGTAAGTACACAAAATATTAATTTGGCTTCTTACCCAACCAAAGGATTGACTGTGATTTTTCTAAATCCTCCTCATTCTAGTGGATAATTTAGGCTTGTCAGTGATTTGTTCGTGATGTATTAAGACTTTTAGAAAACCACTGTTTAAAAAGACTTTTAGATACATTTTATAATGCAAAGTAAATTTGAACAAAATTTGCATTCTAAAATTACATCTGACTATACACTACTAGAGTTTCTTGTTTTGCAGGTAGATTCTCAAAACATTATTCAATATCAGTAGTGTCTTATGAGCCTTTATAACATACAATCATTTATCTAAAATATGTGTCCATACACTATTACTCAAGTATTTTTTCAAATGAGACTCCACTCTTACTGCCTTAACTGTAATATGTTTTACCAATAAAAATCTGTGGTTATTACATATAAGACATATGGATTATCAAGAAAATTCTGCATGTATCATCGGTTCTTATTGCTATCTAAGTCATATAAACATAGCAACACATTTTAAGGAAGCTATGTACATGGACTTTCATGTTTATAACAGTTTGTAGAACATTTATCATACATTTCCTTTTGCTACTATTTTCTCTAAGTCACTCCCAAGAAAATGCATAAAGAGTACATTCTCTACTTCTTCCTTTTCAATTCAGCGTCCAAACACCACAGGCGGAAGAATAAGGATTCCAATGACAAAGAGCCAGCTAACTGCTTACGTAGAAGTATTTCTAAAAGAAAGTTCTTAGAACATAATTTTTAAAATTTTAAACTTTGTGAAAGTACACACTAAAAAATTTCTGTATTTTCCAGTAAAAACTCTGGAGGAGCTGCTTCAAGCACAATAACAATAAATAGCAAAAATAAACTTTTAAAAATCCTATTGGTCCTGCAGCCTCCTGCCAGAGTCCCACACAATAGCAAATACTTAGGATGAGAATAGCTCCAGTGGAGCAACACTAATACATTTGACACAGCTTCCACCCCGTCATTATGCAGAGGAGCCTGTGCTTATCCTTTTGTAAATTGGAGACTCTTTTAACCAGGAATCCCAGGATGAAACGAAACCATTTTCCTCACGGCAAAACAAATCCTTCTCCAATGAATTTTGTTATTGTTTATTGTTACACTGTTTTATCAGCACTAAACTGTATGAAAGCTTCAATTAGTTCTTGATGAATGATCCCATAAAAGCATGTAGTTTCATTTCCCCTGCCACCAGATATTTCACTGAGTGTTATTAAATGAAATATAATTGGGATAAGATTCAGGAAACTTGGAGAGACTGTAGTGCTCTCAGCTCAGCCTAAAATGGTTAGTCATCAGTGGACCTGAATCACATTTGATGCACTGCACATAGAAATTTCCATCCCTTGATCCTGGGTAGAACGTAGAGGTGCTAGAAACAGCCTGATGTACAATCTTTACCCTTCAGAGAGAATAAAGGCAGATGGTGAGGTTCTGAGTTCAGTGCTAGGTCAAATAGTTGTTGTCTCTATACAGGAACAAAAAGCACCTGCATTAATCACACCTCTCCACAATGTAATATATCCTCATTCTATGTTACATTGCACCCATTTTACTGTCCCAGTAGAGGCCATCAGTTTTCCTATTTCTCTTGGTATAGGAACTGTAATTTTTAGCTAGGTATACAACAAAAGGCCAATATCTCTGCCTCTCTTGTATGTAACCAAGTCTCAGCCAATGAAATGTAGAATAGGAGTGTGGGACTTCTGAGAAAGTAGATTAAAGAGAGCTGATTCAGCACAAGGTAGCCTTTAAAAAAATACCTTTCTGCCTTTTTCCCTTCATTTGGACTTCAATGCATAAGTGATGACTAGAGGTTTGGGAACCATACTGGATCAGGACATGACCTTATGATCCTTATGATGAAAATCTCCTGATAAGATATTAATGCTGAGAAAAAAAAAAAAAGCTTGGGTGCCTGAAGACATTCTAGAGCTACCATTCAAGCCTTGAACTGCTATCCTAGGTCTTAACTTACATGTGATGCTCTTGATTAAAACATTGTAATTGGTAACTGATTCTAAGTGAGACAACTGTGGATTCTTAATTATTTTTATTTTAGTTATTATTATTATTTTTATTTGTATGGCACTGGGGATTGAACCCAGAGGCATTCTACCTCTGAGCTGTACCCCTAGCTCCACTTTATATTTTAGTTTGAAACAGGTTCCTGCTAAATTGTTGAGGCTGACCTCAATCTCACAATCTTCTTATCTCAGTTATCTAAGTACTGGAATTACAGTACAGGTATGCACCAATGTGTCCAGTTCTTATTGTATTTTTAAATAATGAAACACCACTACTGTGTGTTAGTCACACCGTGAAGCATTTTAATACATTGCTAACTTTCAGTTTTAAAACCAACCTGTAGATAAGCTACTCATGTTATTTCTATTTTACAAAAAAGAAAAGAAAAGAAACCTAAAACACAGAGCCATTCAGAACATAGCCTGGTTTGGGGAGGTGACGGAGGAGAAAGAGACCAGAATTCATGCATTTAGTCTTTCCTTTTTTAATTCAACAAATATTTTTTGTACTTACATCATAGACCAGAGACTATTCTAGGTACTTTGGATACATATATGTACAGAATAAAGACCATTGCCCTCATAGTGCAAAATATAGTCTGAGTATATCTCTTTTTCTCTTTTCTTTTTTTTTTTTTTTTTTCGTGGTACTGGGGTTGAATCCAGAGGCATTCTACCTCCTAGTTACACCCTAAGCTTGTTTGTTTGTTTGTTTTGAAATAGGGTCTCACTGGGTTGCTGAGAATCTCTCTACATTGCTGAGTCTGCAATCCTCCTGTCTCAGTCTCCCTAGTACTGGGATTACAAACATGCACCACCACATCCCACTGAGGAAATCTTAATTATAATCTTGAACAGAGGTTTATAATGTGTGGTCTGTGGCTATTTCAAGCACCTAAGACCCTTTCGGGGGATACATAGTTCAAAATTTTTCTAATAACAATATTAAAATATTACTTGCTCTTTTTAATTTTTAGTGATCTTAATTGTACTGATGGTGCAAAAAAGCAAAGGTGGATAAAAGTCCTGGCACTTTACAACAAAATGTACCAGTTGTTATTTCATTTCCCACTACTGTAGAGCCACAACTAAGAAGTGAATAGTATAATTCATTCATTAATAGGATTTTTCTTAAGAATGTATTCAATGAGGGAATAAAATTTTATACTTTTATTAAATCTTGAAACTTCAAGCTTATAGTACACCATGTAATAAAATGGAAAGAATGGCAACAAAAAAGTTTTGTTATATATTAAAGTATGATGGTTCTTTGTGGTGAAAGCACTTGTACAATGGAATCACAAGCTGAACTAGCCAGTCTTTCATGGAATATCCATTTACTTAAAAGAATGACTGAAAAACTGGTTATTCAGCTATGGCTATTTGGTAGATATTGTATTGAAAATGATTGAAGTAAATTGGGAAAGAAACTAACATTTGCTGCCAGCTGTAAATATGATATTTATGATACTTAAGGTTTTACTAATAAAATCGGTGGTGATATTAATAGATGTGATATTTTGATATCTGGAAGATCTGCATAACTCAGTTCCAAAATCATATATGGTTAAAAGACCCATTCAAAGTATAAAAAAACTCAATGAATTTTAATCCAATAAAGTTGGAAAAGCTTATTGGTATGATTTTAGATTTCACCTTAAAAAACAACCACTTCTTGAGTTTTGCTATAATTTCAGGGAAGAGTATCCACAGCTCTCTGTAACAACTACATATCTATGTAAGGCTGGAGTTTCTTCATATACTTCATTCATAACGTATTACAGGAGATGACATGAGGGCACAGATATAAGAGTTGACTCATCATGTGTACTAAGGAACACATTATGGAGAACTACAAAGGTATAGAAAAATGTCATCCTTCTCACTCAGACTTTTTCTTATGTGGAACATTGTTATTTTTCATAATAATATATCAGCATGCAATAGATTTGGTAGTTATTTTTAAATAAATTATTTTAAATATGTAATTTGTCTAAATTTTAATTTCCAAGATGCAAGTAGTTATAATGTAAGCCACAAAACAAAAATTTGAGACCAGAAATTTTAGGAACCACAGATCTAGCACATGGCCTTTCAACTCCATTATTCTTAACACTGCAAGAGATCTCATTTTAATGGTGCATAATTTATTTTGAAGCAGAAAACCAGAGCTCTTCAGACTGGCTATTTTATCTCTGTGGGGCTCATAGCATCTCTTATGTATTTACTTAAAATCTTGATTTAGCCAGAAAGACTCAATAACAAAAAAATTCCTTAGCATAAAATTTGTGGCCTGACAATGATCACAAAAGGAAACCAGATTCTTTTCACATAAAATGAATAAATAAAAGTTAAAAAACATGTAGTTTTTTACATTGCAATTAATATAGCACAGGTGAAGCCTGAAGACATAGATGTCCATGATTAATTAATCTAAATTCTACAACTGTTATTTTCTCTAAATTCTCAAGAATCAAAATGCTTCTTACAACCTTTTAAAAGCAAACAAATAAGGACTAACTAATATTTTTTATACCATTTTTCTCAAGACAAAACATATTTTCTAGAGTTCTATCAGGGCATTCATTTAACAATTTAGTTCAAAATTATAACATTTACTATTTAAGTATCTCCTAAGAATTAATGTCAGTCATCAAAGCCTCACCTCTTATATATTTAACAAAAGAAAAATCAAATTTACTTCTTAGGTTTTTGGGAGATTTAAAGAGGTAAAAAAGTATAATAATACTCAAAACACCTGCAACATAACAGACAATATTTTGGTTTTCTTTTGACAGTTTCATTTTCTTGGTCTCAAGAATACCTCTCATAACAAAATACCTCTCATCCACTATGGTAGCCATGAAAACATGTCTCTAAGATCTCTTTCAACTGAAACTACCAATAATTAGCATTTGGTCTAATTTCTATAGCAGGCCCGGTTTTGGCACTGAGGGATGTGCTTCCCACAGATTGCTCCTATTCCTGGGAAATTACAGTTACCAAGAGTCTAGAAAGAAAGTGTCAAGATTTCATAAAATCATGCTGTTCAGAATTATGGAGCTGTTTTAGTCAGCATTCTCACTTTGGTGACCCACAAAACCTGACAATGACAACTTAGTAGAAGGAAAAATCTATTTGCTCATAGATCTGGAGATTTCAGGTATTTAGCTCATGTCAGTTGAGGTAAAGTCTTCAGAGATCAGAGCATGGTGGCAGGAAGCAGAGAGAGCATGGGCAAGAGCTCTGCTTTCACATTGTGGAGGCCAAAGCAAGAGAGACAAAGCAAAGGGAAAAGGGACCTTATTTAATCCTCAAGGCCACACTCCCAGAAACCATGTCTCAGCAACCAAGCCCTGCCTTCAACATGACTGCCTTATTTACATGAGGTCTGGGGGGACATTCTAAGTCCAAATCATAACAAGAGCTAAAAAGCTAATAATGTTTGGATGAGTTTTGTTAGTAGGTAGAAAGTTGTTGTGGGATGTGGAACTATATACATTTGCAAAGTGGTTTCAGCTAATTATAAAGAAGACACATAGATCAAAAGGCAACAACTGTAATATCAGTCAATCCTCAAATTTTGAAACCACAATTTCCATTCTGAGATTCAAATCTATTATACTTTGTACATGGTATCCTCTAACCACATCTACATTTTAATCGGTCATATAAACTTTATTATATATTATACTGCATTCTGTTCTATCATATATTCAAGTCTTATGTGTGTAGATACACACTTATACACATCCATTGTGACTTTTTCCCCCCATTTTCTGATGTAGAATAACATTACCACCTTGGAAAAAAAACCGAGGGAATTAATATGACCCACTTCCTGCTCCTGATCCCTATAATCTCAAAATTAATACATTCTGAATCAGCTTTCCAAATTGTTTTAGAAATAGAACACCATAGATAGGATTTTCTATTATGTTTTCCATTATAATCAGTATCTAGACTAACTATATGGATAATAATAAAGACAAAATCGAGAACCATTGCTCTAAGCATTTTCTATATACTTTCTTAATGTCTATTCATTTCAGTAGCTTTGCCTGGACATTCAATTTATTTGTAATCATAACATTATATTCTCTAGTAATACAGAAATTTTGGAGTAAAAAATAGTGATGAACACATAATTGATAATGGTTCTGACTATGGTGCTAAAGGCTGAGCATTCATCTCTTCTCACCAAGCTTCCCCTACATTAATGTAGTCCTCAAATGTCACTATCAGGCAGACAAATCAGATAAACATTTTTCCCAAATGAAGAAAACAGGACAGCCAAAATGACTTTTATTTATCATCAAAGGACTTTTTCTCCTGACTTCTATACTCCTCCCCTAGATCACAACATGAATTGAGGGAATTAGACAATGAAATACACTAAAGGTTCTGTTAACCATCCAATATATTATTTTCCCCAGATCCTACTATTAGAGGAATATAGATATTAAATTTTAGATACTAAGATTTTATAAACTTGTAGTTAGATTCTTCTGGAATTTTGTTTATCAGTTAAAATGGTGTCTATTAAATGGGAAAATTTCAAAAGTAGATTGTATGACAAATGTCAATTCTCCATTTGATCTATAGATTCTATACTATTAAAAAAAAAACCAGCGAGTTTTTTGTAAATATAAAAAAATTGATTATATTGTTTATATGGAGTGGCAAAATAGAATAGCCAACACAACACTGAAGGAGAAGAATAAAGCTAGAGAAATGACATCATCCCACTTTAAAATTTATTCTGCAGCTACAATAATCAAGCGAGGTGATGTTGGTAAAAGAGTAAACAAATAGACAATGGGACAGAGTAGAGTCCAGATGTTGACCCATCAATACACAGTCAAATAATCTTTAACAAAGGAGCAAAGGAGCCAGGCGTGGTGGCACATGTTTGTAATACCAGTACTTGGGAGGCTGAGACAGGAGGATCACAGGTTCACCGCCAGTTTCAGCTACTTAGTGAGGCCCTCCACACATAGTGAGACCCTGTTTCAAAATAAAGAATAAAAAATAAGGTTGGGGGTGGTGGAGCTTGGAGGTAGAATGCCCCTGGGTTCAATCCCCAGTTACACACCACACACACACACACACACACACACACACACACACACACACACACTAAAAAAAAAAAAAAAGTAAAAATAAAACAAAGGAGTAAAGGAGATAAAATGAGAAAAGATAGTTCTTCTAACTAATGATGTTAAAACAACTGAATAGACACATGCAAATATCTGAATCTAGGCATAGACCCTACATACTTCACAAGAACTAACTCATCATAAACAGACCCAAATTTTAAATATATAACTAAAAAATTCCTAGAAGATAGCATAGGAGAAAATCAAGAAAATTTGGTTTCAGCAATAACTTTTTAAATTTGATAGCAAAGGCATGATGCATGGAAGAAATAGTTGATAAACTGGACTGCATTAAAATTTAAAAAAATCTTCTTTACAAAATATATTGTCAAAGTAATGAAAAGACAAGCCACAGAATAAGGAAAATATTTGCAAAAAATTTTTTTTGAAAAGAAAGTGTTATACAAGATATGCAAAACACATTTAAAACTCAAAAATAAGAAAATAAACAATTAGATTAAAAATAGATCCAACACTTTAATACCTTGCCAAATATTTACAGATTGCAAATAAACCTATGAAAAGATGCACCATGTCATATGTCATCAGGGAAACGCAAACTAAAACAAACATGAGATTCCACAACTCAACTATTACAATAGCCCAAATCCAGAACACTGACAAAGCCAAGCGCTGTCAAGGATACTGAGCAACAGAAACTCTCTCTCATGCATTGCTAACGGGAATGAAAACTGTATAGCCACTTTGGAAGACAGTTTGAATATTTCTTACAAAGTAAACATACTATTACCATATGATCCACCAATTGTCTCCTTTGGTATTTCCCCAAAAACTTGAAACCTTGTATCTACATTAAAAACCTACATAGGATGTTTATAGCAGCTTTTATTCATAATTGCCAAAACTTGGAAGCAACCAAGATATCCTGTAAAAGGTAAATGGATAAACTGATATATTCAGACAATGGAGGTATTTTCTGTGCTAAAAAGAAATGAGCTATCGAGCTGTGAAAAGACATGGAGGAAACTTAAATGTATATGACTAACTGAAAGAAGACAACTTGAGAAGGCTACATACTGTCTAATCCCAACTATATGACATTCTGGAAAAGGCAAAACTATAGAGACAGTCAAAGGTTCCATGGTTGCTAGGGATTGAAGGCAGGGAGAGATAGATAGGTGGAGCACGGAGGCTTTTTGGAACAGAAAAACTACTTGGTATGACACTACAATGGTGGATGCAAGACATTACATATTTCCAAATCCATAGAATGCACAACACCAGGACTGAACCCTAATGTAAACTGTGGACATTGGGTAAAAATGATGTGTTGATGTAACACATCAGGATCATCACTGGTAGCAAATGTACCCTTCTGGTGGGAAATGATGATG
This sequence comes from Graphiurus murinus, assembly GCA_004027655.1. NCBI lineage: Eukaryota > Metazoa > Chordata > Mammalia > Rodentia > Gliridae > Graphiurus > Graphiurus murinus. The sequence continues at coordinate 303,007 of PVLC010000090.1, forward strand.
AGGGAGATTATGCATGTGTGGAGGCAGGGGTATATAAAAAAAAAATCTCTGTATTTCTTCTGAAATTTGCTACAAACCTAAAACTACTCTAAAAAGTACAGTCTATCAAAAAAAAAGTAGATTACTTACCATCTGCATAACACTTTAAAATTAAAATCTGAGGGTTGGGAACTGGAAGCAGTGTTTTGTCGAGCTCTGGGAGTTTTCCTTCTGAGCATTCAGAGTGCTGTTGGGCTCCTACTTTAAAGGACTTCATTTTGCTAAGGGGTGGCATGTTTCCCACTTTGAAGATTCTGACATGTTTTAATGGTCCTGTCTTTGAAGAAATGAATATCTGTGGATTCCCTGATGAGAAGGTTTCCTATACGGGGAGAAAGATCCTCTGTTGAAGTTATTTACCAGATTATAGTTTTAACCCTGGAGACAGTCTAATCCCTGACATGGTTATCATCTTTTTGAAAATATTAATATGTTTGGAAAAGGTTCTACTTTTGAAGAAATTCTTATTGCTGGAAGGAGGTAGTCTTTAAAATTTTAGCAGGTTGTTTTCAAGGATATTCTGTAACATAGGACGACTTCACTTGGTGAACGTTAAAGTAAGAGGTGATATTATTATCTTGACATTTCCTCACAGAATTCTATGAAAATCAGAATAAAACTAGTATTTGTTAAATATATCACATGAAGTGTGTAACAAATGTCTCTCTTTATTAAAGTTAAAATTATATATATATATATATATATATATATATATGTATGTATTTGGCTTTATTGGCTACCTTACATATGGTGGTAGCTTAAATGTATAAAAGACATCCAGTTGAACAATAAACATTAGCCCTTGTATTGATTCACACATGAAGAAACATATTCCTGATCAAGTGTCCTTTATTCCATTTTTTGAAACAGGGACTGTAGAGTAAACCTAGGGGCATTCTATCTTTAAGCTATATCCTAAGCCCTTTTTCTTTTTTTTTTTTTTTTAAATTTGAAACAGGGTCTTGCTAAATTGATGAGGTTCTAGCTAAACTGCCAAGGCTGACCTCAAACCTGCATTCTCTTGTCTCATCCTCCCAAGTACAAGTTCTAGGCATACACCACCATGCCTGGACTTCTTTATTCCATTTCAAAAACTCCAAACATTTCCAGGGACAATCTTACACAAATATCTCCCATTTGGAGAACTCTCATGAGTAAACTAATGGAAGTGAAAAGAAGGTACGGGTTGTAATTATAAAAATTTTATTATATTCACAGAGAAAAAGAAGAAAAGGATGAGAAAGAAAGAAATAATCTAGGTAATTATACTTCCCTACAGAATATGAAACACAATGAGGAAAGGGCCACAAAAGTAAGGAGCAAAAGGGTAATAAATTTATTGATGAATCTAGTTTTATTAAAATAATGATATAAAACTCAGTGGATGTTTCAATAATGTGGAAATAAAGGGAAATTTTATATTTTTCCTTTGTTTTCTGATTTGCCATGTATTTTTATGAAATGGTATACAGTTTGAAGATATTTTTATAAAATTTGAAAATCTCAGAGTTATCTTGGGTGTATTTATGCAAAACAATGGAAATTCTAATAAATCTATGGAGTAAGGTTTGATATTGTTCAATGGCTTTCCTGACAGGGAAAGTATCTAACTTAGAATTTGGCCCCAGACTATTTTGCAGAATTACATTCTCTGATAACTTTACAGAGTCCTGAGGTAAACTGTAGCACACCTTTGCTTACCTCTTCCCCTCCCCTAGAATACTGAGCCAAACTCTAGCCCAGCTTCAAGGATCAAGCTAAGGTCTACTTCCCTGAAGCCATCCATGAAGTCAGAGGCCATTCAACCTCTATATTCTTGTGCATCATTTGGTCAAGATCTTTCGGGTCTCATCACATCAATTAAATTTTAAAATGCCTTGGAGGAAGAAATTGGAATGTTTTACAAAAGTTTTGCCTAATTCCAAATGTCTTAAATTAGTATTTCTCAGCTTGAGTGAATATTTGTATCACCTTTAGAGAAGAATAAATACTGTATTTCTCTAGGATTGTCATACAATATATTATAATAATGCTCTTTAAATATATGTGTAATAATAAAACCCATAAATGATTACAAATTAAAAACACATTTTAGAAAAATTTAAATATATATATGTGGATATATATATTTAATTTTTTTTAATTTTTATTGTAGTAATTCGTGCAATATAGCATATATATTTAATTTTGATATAAAGCCCAAAACATGTTAAATATAGAAAGAGGTATGCACAGAGCCAGTTCTTCATAAGACATGACTTTGTATTTTGACCTTAGTATCTGTAGAGAATCCCTGCTCATGTACTATGTTGCACAAAGTGGGATTTTTTTTAGTGACCTCAGTGTTTTCCTAGAAAATTAAATATATACTTAATCATCATATTGATGAGGTAGCTTAGAAGTGAAATGTGAGGTAGAAGGAGGTATCGGAAAAATTTATAAAAATATAGTTTTTAGCCTTTTAAAAATCTGGAGAGTGTTAATCCAAAACTCCACCCCTTGGAAGTTTCTCTTTGGTTCGGCCCAAGAGAGACATACAGCCAATTTCCGGAAGAGCCCAGCCCACCTAAAGCAGCACACACCTGGAAAGAGGAGGAGCCAGCTCTCACCTGGATCTCAACCTATCGAATACTTGAAACCTGAGAGAGAGGGGCTGGAAATGAGGACCCCGCCCTCTCATATACCCCTGGATTTTCCACGTGTTCCCTCTCTCGGCGCTTGCTTGTGATCGGGGAAAGATGCCCTAGGACTTGGTCGTGGGGGGACCCCTGTCTCCCTTTTCCTTTTTCCTCTGCATCCAAGTTTTTCCTTCCCAGTTTTTTCCTTAAATTAAACCTGCCAGATGTTGTAAAGGATATGTGTTAAAATTCTTTTTTCACAATATCAAGAACCTGGATTTTATATTCCCTTATTTTTGGGGTACATTCGGCACCCCATCACAATATTACCAGTTTTAATAAGGTATTATTGCTTGATGGCTTTTATGCTTCATTTTACCTTTGAATAAAGTGTTCACAATGCCATTATTAAACTCCATTAAATGGGCATCTACTCTAGTTATTGCTAAACATTACTATGGAAGATACATTTTTCATTGTGTTTTCCTTTACTCTATTTTTAAAACTTGGTACATACATAGATTTATTAATTGCTACCTATTATTTAATTGTATATGATTCTGTTAACAGAACAAACTTGTCTGGTCCAGATGTTTGCATTCCATGATAGTATGTGGATAGTTTTCCTCAACTATCTTCCATTTGTCTCAATGTAGAATTTGTTCACATAAGAAAACCATGATTTCATATAAAAAATGAAATGCAAATCTAGGCACTAAAATTTCATGGCAGAGCTTAGCGCCGCTTGACCAGATTATCTAAAAAACTATTAGTTACTATTTTAAGATTATAGCACTTGAATGATGATATCAAATTAAATGAAATTCTGATTAGAGAACCTCCAGGCCCAGTAGAAAATTGTTTCATTAATAGAACATATGTAATAAATGGTTGATGACTAATTGATCAATACATGTATGTATATAGTGAATTGGAAGACTATGAACAAATATAAACAGATTCATAATTCTGTTCTTTTGAGGACCTTAAAATTTAGTGATAGAAATATACTAGTGAAAAAAGTGAGATTATTAAATAAGCCTGCAAACATGATTATTATAACTCTACATTATTTTAAACATGGGATCTGTTTTTCAAGAAGATGTTAAGAAAAAGGGGAAGAGAAACTATGCCCTCTTCTGAAATCTTTCTTAATCAGCACCACTGCCTCTTTTCAGGAGAATTCCTTACTCTTTCAAATTCCTCTGCCTAACTTTATTCCCATCTGATTTCTGGACCTTTGACTCCAAGTATTTTTTACTAAGGTCAGCAGTGATCTTCAGCCACTAAATCTTGTGTACATTTTCAGTGTTATTTTCAATAGCATTTAATGCTACTGAGCACTTTTTTTTCCTTAAAAATCAGTTTTCTTTAGTTCCCTGGCCAAAATTTCTGATTTCTGATTTTCTCTTCACTGTACCTTTTTTCTAGAGCACCTCCCGTGCTTCGGCCATTAATACTGTAGCTCTTCATAGTGTGATACTAGGCCTCTTCTTATTTTGTATTTTTTTCTCCTTTATACATGTAATGCATTCAATTAACATCTCACCTCCTCATCCCATCCTACATCACACATCCTCCCCAGTATGAAAGACAGAGACATCTGAATCATCTTAAAAATCTCCTATCCTTTAATCCACATATAAAATTCATCAGATAATATCATTTTATAAATACTTTATTTTTGCCTAAGTATTTTTTTGTGTGTGTGCCAAAGAGGTCGCTTTATTTACTAGCCAATGGCTGGCTGGGACAAGCAGCCTAAAGGATGTCACATGGAATTTTGGTGTAGGCCAGTTTTATACCCTTTGGTTACAGAGTTGGGGGTATGGAAAATCATTGCATTGTTTTACAAATCAGGTGTTTAAGACAGACAGCTTATCTTATTTACAAAGCTAATAGCAGTTAACATTCCTTTTGACATATTCATTTGGTTCCTGTTTGCCCCTTGGACCTTTAGTCAAAGAGGGCCAGGAGAACTTGCCTAAGACTTTTACCAAAAAATGAATACATGCTGTTTCAATTCCCCACTGGTTTTTATTACTGAGTCAAATCATGGACTCATCATATACAGGCAAGAAGTTATATTGTCACCTATTAACTAGTACCTTGACTGCATTTACTCTTTTTCTGATATAAGCCACTAGGCAATTTATGATGCAGGGTCCCACAGTTATACTAAGGGTCCTGAGTGGCAGTAGTTAGGGTAGTCAGCCAGAGAGATCTGGAAAATGGTGACTAATACTCAATTGTCGGACTTGTGTCGAAGCCTTTTTTAAGGTTGTTTTTAACCAAAGCTAAGCTTTTCCTAATAATTCCTGATTTATTAGCCTAAAAACAGCATATTGTCCTAAGGTCCTGCACAATCTCGTTTTATGAACAGCAAATCTAACCCTATTTTATTTTGTAAAATTACTTTAACAAAGGAATCTATCTGCTCCTCCAAAAGGGAGATGAAGTTTTAAATGCCCTAAGTCAGCATCTATTTGGGCACTCAGCTCTTTAAAGTTTTTATCCCCTATTACTAAAGCAGAAGTTTTAATGGCCACTGGCCCTGGATATTAGTGTATCCCCACATCCACTAATAGGGGGACCAACTTTGGAACTGTTTGGTGTTGGTTGTAACTGGTCTGAAGGGAGACACTTCGTAAGTCTGCTTGTTATAGGGTACGGCGAACCCCAAATCCGTAGGTCCTTGTTATCGTGAAGAAAAGAATTTCAACACATACCAGACAGAAACATCTGGCAGGATTTATTTTAAGAACTTAAGGGGAAGAGAAGGCATGGAGCGGGAAGCGGGAAGGAGGAGAAGGCACGCCGTGCTCCTCCGTGAGTCGAGGGAAGAAGAAGAGAAGAGGAAGTTGGCATCTTGCAACTCGACTTTTAAGGGTTTCGCTCCTCCTCTTCCTCAGATTCAGGTGGGCGAATAGGTGGTCAGATAGGGCCCGGAAGTTGCAGGTGGTGGGCAGGACTTCCGGAGATTAGGGCGTGGAACTCAGGTGAAGCAGGGCTTCCGGAGAAGAAAAAAAAACTTCCAAGGGGTGGAGTTAGCTTAACTCTCCAGATTTTAAAAAACTATATTTTAAAAACTATCCTGGATAAAAACTATATTTTCCTGGATCCTCCCAGTACCATCCTTCTACCTAACTTTCCGCTTCCTAGGCTACCTCATCACGCTGGTGCAAGCCAGGCAGGTCCCCTTGGGGCTATTGTTATAGACCCTTTCTAAGGAAGAAAGACTAGACTGTATAACCTCAGAACAAATTGACCTATAGGGGTAGTCCTGGGGGCAATAGGTAGATGAAAGTAAGCATGAGCCTTGTCCCTGTAAAATTTCCAAAGTAAGTCTAGGCTTATTTTACCCACGGTCATTTATTTTGCTTGGGCAACTATTGATTGGTTGGTGGCTATACTCACATAGTATGGGGTTTGGGATTTAAATATAGCCATCAGTCCTTTCTTAGACTTAGATCTGATCTATTAATTACTTGATGGAACTTTTTTAGCAATTATTTATCTCCTTACAGCCAGGAGAGGGGGGTCTAACCTCTGTAGACTGATATGGGGGTCTTCATGTTTTGATGAGGCCTTCGTCTCGCATCCCCATCTCCTGCAGTCCTGGACTTTGGAATCAACCTAAAAAGGACCTTATCCTTGATGGTGATAAAGGTCACTGGAATCTCATCTCTTGGATTCACCACATCGGACTAAAAAAGGATCCAGCAGAGGAAGGCAGATGGAGAGCAACTCAGACTTTAGATCCACTAAAGATAAGACTCAAATGGGAGGCCTAATTTTGTGTGTTACAAATGTTATGGAAATGTATAGGCCTTCACAAAAGTGGGTGTGGGAACTTAGCTCTAGAGATCTGGCTGCCCATAGGACCTGTTGATTCCTTTGGAGGCAGCCCGTCAGGCCCTATGCCAGGCTGTGGAGACATAGATTTCAAAAGAGGTCTCCAACATACTCAATATTATGCCTGTCCAGCAAATGGGGAATCCCACTCCCGGGGATTAAAAAATTATCACTGCCTATGTATTTTTTGACTCATGCCACCTTAGTCCACTGGTCTTAGTTGCGCTACTAATCCACTCACACTCTTCCTCACCTTAAAGCTAACTTTCCAGTGTGTAAATATCATCCTGTTACTTCCCTTATTTAAAGCACTTCAATGATTTCCCAGTGCTCCCAAGATTAAACACTTACCGATTAATATGGCTTACAAGACTGGGCATACTAAAGTCTCTCCCTTCTCCATACTTATTATACCAAAGCCCACTGTCCACTCTGCCTTTGGGCATTTTTGCTTGTTTCAGTACAAAAACTCATTTGTTTGCCTCCTTCCTCAGTGCCCAAGACTTCTTAGAATGAGATTTCAATTTATCTTATAGGTTTCTGGAATTGGAAATGTCTAAATTTCAATTGTAGATCTATTTGTTATCTGGTGGAGACTTCTGTGTATTTTGTAATCATTTTTATATCTTAAGTTTCCTCTTCCATGAAATATAGATAATGATGTTTCACTTAAAAATATGCTGTGAGAATTTTGTCATGGCACCTGACTTCTCAGCCTTGAAATAGTATAATATCTGATTTATCTTCTAGTTGCAAGGTACCTAAACATAGCAGATGCTCAATAAATGTTTTATGAAGTAAACAGACAGAAAGTGGACATAAAAACAGGGAAGAAAATGGCAGGGAAGGAATGAGAATAGAAGGAAGGAAAGGAAGAATGAATATAAAGAAAGGAAAAAATTTTTTTCTCTTTTCTAATTTCTAACTTCTCTGTTAACAGATTACTTTGAGTTGAGTGAACTTTTTACAGAGTAGTAAGAAAACTGTAGATTAAAAGAACAAGATAAAAAATGGAAGCATGTCACTGTGATATAATAAGGTAAAGGGAAACATTGTAGATATGTGAGAGATTATTTCTACCTTTGCACCTAAAATAGATTATAACATGAAAAGAATGAGGAGAGAGACTGGATGTGAAATAATGGAATGAGAACTGGGATCAGTGTGGTTGTAAGATTGAGAATAGAGAGGTAAATGTAGAAATATTATAGCAAGTATTGTTAAATATTATTTCTAAGCTAACCATGGGAAATACTGGTGAGTGAAAAGATAAAATAACTATTGAACATCATTATGCAAGCATCTTTTCCTCTTCCCTACCTCCACGCTTTTCCTTACAGTGCATAGTCTAGCCAGCTGGGAAAGTAGTGATGAGGTTAACCGGAACTGCTGAGTGGTGAATGGATGATTGCTTCTGGGTGGAGGATGTGTATATGACATAACACATCTAGCTGATTTCTAAGCACAAGTGACCTAATTCAGCTGTGAAGATTTTACTGGACCACAGATGGGAATAAATGTACTTGGTAACTGAAATTTCTTAAAAACCACTGATGATTTTTTTTCAATAACCAGAAGACCTAGGAGTAATTATTTCAGAGGAATGGAGGTATATCTCTGAGAAGCCAAGACATAAAGTATATGGATGTTATAAAACAAAGAGGGGGATTCAATGCATGGAGCAAAGGATTAATGAAACCTTGGTAAAGGTGGGGTTTATGTCATAGAAGCCTACTTCCAATATGGTTAGAAGTATTTTGCTTCTAAGCTACATTGTGGGGGGAGGGGCGGATATGTCAGTCTCATCCCCAGTAGTTCTTACCTCACCACACTTGGATGGATAAGTAATCTAAATGGGAGGAAAACATTTAGATTGGTTCAACTTCAAGTATTTTAGTCATGGAGCTCTTGGAAAAGATTGGATAAACTTATGTGAAAATATACCTCATAGAGTGGAGAGAGATGATACTTGGCTTCTTTAAAGCATGTGTGGCAATTCTGCCTAAAAAAAAAAAATAACTAGTTTTATCCAAACTAAAGAGCTTCCATTATATATATTATAAGTATTATTCTATCTTGTTTTTTCTCTCTAGTCCAAATCTAAATTAATTTGATAGTTGTATTTCTTATAAACAATATGCTTCAAATTATTTTGAATTCAACTGGCTTTTAAATGGCAGATCTAGTCATATATTTAAAAGAAGTACAAAGTGCATACTTTGCAGAATATTTAATGGCACTGCAGTGAGAAAAGATAGAATAAAGGGCTATATGTAATACTCACTATTTAACAATTTTCAACTAAATTGGATTTGCTTTGGCTTTTTCAGGAGATGATTCTCTAAGGACAATCATGTAAGAATCAATGTTGAATGGTCACTAAGGCTATTTTTGTTTTGTGTTTCAGTCTTAAAATATACCAAGCAAATAGAGTAAGATGCTGAAAAAAATATATACTCTACCCTGATTAATGGATGCTATAGATATCTTTCTGCTCTGTCTGCTTGGTTAGCTTTGTTTCAAATGTGATACAGATCTCATGCAGCACGGCAGATCCAGAAATAGTCCATGTTCCTTTAAATTCAGGCAATGTATCATTTTCTATTACACTGTGTCACACCAGTCTATGACTGTAAAGCATGAGTTATGTGGATATGGACCAGTAGGTGAACTGGTCCCAACAAATGTCCTAGTTAGAGATCCAGGCAAAATATTCCCATGGAAAAATGCTGTTCAAAATAGAATCATAAATAACATATAAGATTTTCTGAAGGACACACTCCTATTGACTTAAAAATCAGCATTGTTTGCAAAAAAATCACATAATATTTTTGAAATTACTGAGAATCATATTTTGATCCTATGCATGCACAGGATCTGGCTCTTAGAAGTTTTCTGTGTCAAGTTTCACCTTTGCTTTATTCAGATATTAGTAATGGAAAAAAATAAATAATGGAAAAATAAATAATGGACTCTCTTCACATTGTCTATGTCTAACAAAACAATACAGAAGACATTAAAATGGAAACAGAAGAAAAGATTTTCAAGGATAAGAAATTATATTTGTTGTAAAAAATCAATATTATTCCCATGAGGCCTTAAGGAAGGATAATATGATCAAAGGAATAGTGAAGTTAAATTGCCATATCATAGTATTATGATTATCATTAATTAAATTTATTTCACCACAATCTGCTTAGCTATTGCAGAGAGTTTTTGAGATATACATAGTTTTAACATGCAGATAATTCCAAACAAGAGAGCAAACAAAGTAAACTAAAAACAGAATAGTAGGAAGAAGCAATTTTAAGAACTAGAAGCAATTTAAATTTCACAAACCAATTTTTTTCTACGATACTAAAAGATGATTATTTTAAAATGTTTAAATAAATTGAGTGTTTAAACTGTAAGTGTAAGAAACAGGAATATTCAAGGTATAAAGTAGTAAGGAAAGTGAGGAAAAACTGACAATTTATTATAAAATTTCTTACATAGTGAGATTTCTTACATTCATGGGATTTTGCAACAGACTTTTTCTTTCTTTCTCTCTCTCTCTTTTTTTTATTTTTTATTTTTTATTTTTTTGTGGTCTTGTGAATGGAACCCAGGGGCACTCTATCTCTAAGCTATATTCCCAGCCCTATTTTATTATTTTATTTTGAAACAGGATCTCACTAAATTGAGGAGGGCCTCATTAAGTTGCTGAGGCTGGCTGCATACCAGCAATCTTCCTGACTCAGCTTCCCAAATACTGGGATTACAAGCATGTACCACCAACCCAGCTACAAACAACATCTTTGAGCACCCATATACCCCCAATAATGCTCCTAAACTATCCTTGCAACTTTGAGCAACAATGTCAGATGTAAAAATTCCATAAATTTGCAGCAACAACAAACAATAAGAGCTGAGAGGGATACCAAATCTTAGTATTGCATGTTTAGAGAAAGAAACAACCACATTAACTTATTTAATCATTATTCATGCAATATACATCCATTACCACCTATGTATTATGAATGGTATTCAGCAGTTAGGTGCTGATCCATATTGGAGTTTTAGGTAAAAGCAAAAATATGTGCCTCTGTGTAAACTTATCACAATGTCTTCCCATATTTTAGCTTCAGGGGAAAAATTAATAAAAGCTCTACAACCCAAACCTCAATTGCATATAAAAACAAACCTTGCCCATTCTGTTTTCAAACCATATTCAACCTTTATAAACCTACCTGGTGTGGATTGCAATACTCACAGAGCTAAAGGCCCATGGATTGTTTAGAAATGACTTTTCCATAGAATAATAATGCAGGATCGTAGAACCAACAAAAACTTGTTTTAAAATTCTGATATTGTATTCATCCTGGGTTTTTTCTTGTATTATACTTATTTTTAAGTCAGTACATTCCATCCAAATATTATTACCTTGGATTTTGAATATTTTGGTGCTTACTAAAATTTTGCATCTCACTAGCTCTACCATATTCTGGGCTTTGGTTTTAAATCAGCATTAAAAAATAGAATTCAACAGATATCTATCTTCTCTTAAAAAACTAAAATTTTATTATAAAATTTATTCTCAAATCAATACCCTTAGCCTTTAGCTTTTCCCTCACTCCTTTTCTACATAAGTAAGTTGGGCAAGTGCATGTACTTGCACACATTTACACACATGATAGTGTATTTTCATTTTTGCCTAAAGAATTCTATATTCCCTCCGGATGTTTTTTCAGAATATTTATTTCCCAAAGTTTTAATCATATTTTCAAAATTTCAATTTCCTCACTGCTCCTTAAATTTCACCAATTTTTTAAAGGTATTAGTGCTCATACAGAGTAGTAGGTATCATTGTGTGTAATGGTTTGGATTTAGAATGTCTCTCTACCTCTCATGGAAATAACATAGCAATTTTGGAAGTGGAGCTTGGTTGTAATCTCAGCTTGGATAAATCTCATTGCAATAGATTAATCTGAGTGGTGGCCTAGGCTACCTGCCTAGGTTGTGTTTGAAGAAGGTGGGTCCATGGGGGTGTGGTCTTGGGGATTGTATACTGTCCCTGATTCTTTTGCTTGCTTTCTTGCTTCCATCCTCCAGGATGTGAGGAGCAAAGTCTTGTACGTTCCCTATCTTTGCTTCATATCACCATGCCCTGAGATCTGCAGTCCCTGGCCTCACATGGGCTGAACCCAAAATCTCCAAAGGAACTGTGAGCAAATACATCTTCTTTCTCTAAGTTGTGTAGTCAGTTCTTTGGATAATAGCAGTGAGAATACTGACTCAGACATTGTGGTTTATTTGTACATGCATATAACATATTTTCACCCCGATTACTCACCCTTACACTCCATGTACCTGATCCCTTTTCTCTATACTAATAGTTTCCTTTCTATATTCATGTCATTTTTTTCTCTAGGTTCCACATGAGAAAAAAACATGTGATACCTATCTTTCTGAGTCTGGCTTGTTTTGCTTAAGAAGTATGAACAATTTATAACTATAATTGGTCACTTATGTCATTCCTAGTGTGTATAGAGCACCAAGTTTTCAGAAAGTGTCTAATGAACTTAAGTTCAAAGATTTTTCCATGAGACATTCATCACTAATTGTAACCAAATATAATGTTTTTCGGTCTGATAGTGCACACTTTTTGTTATCTGTATTACGTAGGCCAACAGTGATTTTAGTTAAATGAACAATTGAAAGTAATACTTCAAATTATTTTCTTTTGGTTTCAAATATAACTTATTATTTCCCTGCTTTTTAAGGTGCTTATTGATAAAGACCCTGAAGTATATAAACTTACTCTTAATAATCAAAAGTAAGTAGTATGTTATTAGGTACATGGTAAATGGTGATCATTTATTGAACCAAATACTCTAATGCAATATATTATTTTAAAGAAAAAGACATTAAAAGCAACAGACATACTTTGATCTAATGACTGAATTAGACCTTTAAATTTAAATAGATAGTTCTCTTCAATAATATGAACAAGTTAATATTCAAATAATAGATAGCTATCACAGAAATCTTAATCAGTAGATTAGAATTTGGTGGAGGGAAGAAATGGGATATCAATATACACTGAATGCACACCATGCACCTGGTATAGAAGACCACAGAGCAGGAGTTAAGAGCACAAATTCTTGACTTGATTACCAGTTCTGCCACATAGTAACAGAAAATTAACCTATCTATGCCTCTCTTTCCCCATCATTAGAATATTTTCAGTAATATATAAACTATATATAAAATTATTGTTAGACATAAATGAATAAATACATATAGCAACTGCATAAGCAAGAGTTCAAAAATCATTAGTTACTCTTATTGTATCTATTATCTCACTTATTCCTTCCTTATAACAGTATTTTGAGATTGATGCCATGCCCTTTATATTGGAAAAGAAAATCTAGATATAAACATGTATCATTTATCTGTCCCAGTACCTCTAAAATTGAAATCTACATTTAGAGATTATAAAGAGTCACTATGCCCAAATCATGTATATTTAAACAATGAATATGTGTGTGTGTGTGTGTGTGTGTGTGTGTGTGTGTGTATACACATTTGGTACTGTGAATTAAAGCCAGAGACATTCTACTTCTGAGCTACACTCCTAGCCCTTTTTTTATTTTTGAAACAGGGTCTTGCTAAGTTGCTGAAGCTGGCCTCAAACCTATGATCCTCCTGTCTCAGCCTCCCAAGTCCTGATTATAGGACTTGTATGACCATGCCCAGATGCTTTATATTTTTATAAGCAAGGTTCTAATTTGAGGATTCTGTGAAAATAATTAAAATATGGTTTACCTATTAATTCTGACTGTAGCCTAGCACTAATCAATTTTGAGGGGGGGAATGGATAGGAGGACTTAAAAATGAAAAAAAGAAGAGGTTAATCAAATAGGTTTGCTCCTACTCCCAAGTTTAAAAAGAAAAGGGGAACATGGCATTTTCTTATATTCTATGGTCATCTTTCTAATCTCACTCTGTCTTTCCTGCTGTTTTTATTGAGATTCTACACGTGACATTTGCTAAGTACTTCATCCCTCTATTTTCCAAGATATTTTAATTTTTCATCTCGTGTATTGCATTGGTTTGCATCATAACCTTAGATGGTTTTCATCATAACCATTGCAAATATGTGTTAGAGTTTCCTGTTCAATGAGAAAAAGTTAACTCCCTCAAAACTGCCTCTTTCCCATGTTGATCAATAATCTCATGGCTAAAAACTGCATCCATGTGTGCTGGCTGAGAATCTGTCTCCTGGATTGTTTCCTTTTCAATTTTACAGATTATTCTGCATAACTTTTCACCCCGAATTGTGCTCTACATGACATAGGTAAAAAAACACAAAGCCAAGCGCAACGTTCTTTCTTTGGAGCGAACATGCTGTGCAAATTCATGCTGTGCAGATCTGCACAGCTCCTTGAGTCTACGAACAGGTGTGAAAAATGTTGCTGCAATCTGGAAAAGCATATTTTAGACAAACTACTATTGTATTATTTAGGTAACAATGAAATTGTCTACCCACAAAAGGGCAGTTTATAATCCTGATTTTTTTCTAATATGATGACATATATTTGACAACTGAAATCTAAAAACAGTCTCCATTAGAGAGGACACAGGTAAATATTTAAAAAGTCAAAAATCAACATACCAACAATAGCAACATATTTTATACATTAAATTTGCTTTCTCCAGTTTGCATCAAAGAAAGAAATATTTGTTTGCACCAGCTGAAAAGAGTAGAATCCAGATCCTGAATATTTAATAGAAAATAAAATGATATTTATTTTTAAGTGCATTCTACATTCAACACAACTGCATACTCACAACAAATCTATTGCGTTGCCCTGACATAGTTACTGCAAAGGTTTTTCCTTTGCTGTCCCAAGGGCCCAATTGATTTATCTGCCAGAAGCCTAAAGCCCCAAAATAAGATAGCTTTGAGTTTACAGAGGTCATTTTTCATTGTCTAAATAAAAATTTCTAAACAAAAATCTCTCATCCTGTTAACCGCAGGGTCCTTATCTCCCCAGAGGCTACAGCAACCTGAAAGAAGCCATTTCAATTCTTTCATGAAGAAAGATAAAAGCAAGTTTTCGATTAGAAAACCCAGCAAAACCTTCTTATTAAATGGTGGTAACAGTAACTAGTTGAAAAGGGAAAACTGTTCTAGGATGGGGTGGGGGAGAAGAGGAAATTATTATGCATGAGACAAATGTTACACAGGGCCTGGAAGACAATCGAAGACAGTGACATTTGAGAAGGAAAAAGGAAGTTTATGAATCCTTATAACTCCTCACAGTTGTTCTTACCCCAGTCCTTAATAAACTGCCTGGCTTTATCAAGCATGTTTTCTTAATTGTCTGTGCCTACTTTTATCAACCACCATTAAGTGCATGTCACCATAATTATGCATTCAGGACCATCTTCTCTGATCAGTCATCATTCACAGTGCTTATGCAGCACAAGCAGAGGTGGAGGGTGGCTTGTGAGCGGGCTGTAGAATAATGGATTTTGTGAGGCTAAGCTAAAAGGAAATTATCAAAAATGATTCCATAGACTAAGTTTTGATAAAGAAGATCAACATATATGCTAATGGCAATGCCCTTAGAATCAAACCAGAACTATGAAGGAAAAGAAAGATTGGAGATACCTCCAATAAGTGAAGAATAACAGAAAACACTGCTAATAATTTAACTTAATTCCTTCAGTAGAATGTAATAGGAGAAATGAAATAACATGGAGTAATGTTTACACCAAAACACAAACCAGTTTATCCGCCCCTTAAAGTGCTGGAGTATCATTCCTGACATCTCTGAAAAAAGAGAAATGGTGTGAAGTGTGGATTTAAGGGGAATACTTTAATTCAATAAACTTAATTTCTTAAATATCTTTTCTCAGTTTGTCCTGTAAATGTATGTTCTATTATTTTTTAAATTTTTATTAATTTTAAGTTCTGATATAAAGAGAGATACATCCCAGATGGGAATAAATACTGTGGTTAAATCTATAAAAAGTCTGGTTTTCCTTATCTGCCTGCTCTTAGCCTAAGGTAATATCTACAAATACAAATTTATTCCTCTCTGTCTAGGTACATATTCTGAAAAGATTCTGAAGGTGCTCTTTGTTCTGTATCTCAGAAAGAACATATGTTTCCTCCTTTCCCCCAAGAATATATGAAAATAATATTTCTGTACATTGATTATAAAATTTAATTGTCACAAATCAGAGGTTACCCAATGGACTACTTTCAGAAGGTATATCTTGGTATTAAATATTTAATGCTAAAATTATTATGCCTGACAGGAAATATCTAAATATTCTTACAGTGTAATTTTGCATAGTATTCATCCTAGTGAATTTAGATGAAGGCCATGTTGCTCAAAACCACATCAAATGTGAGCATATAAAGTAAAGGGTGTTTGTGTGTTTGTGTGTGTGTGTGTGTGTGTGTGTGTAAAAGAGAAAGAATTGGTTTTTGTTTGTTGTATAATTATGATGAGTAGGTACTAATATCTACTGCTTTGAGCATTTGAGTATTACTCTGAGGAAGAACTTGGAAGAATGAATTTGTCACTACTTCATGTGTTGCAAGTGATCCCACACTGTCTTATCAGAAAACTTATGCACACATGATTCCACCTTCATGCAAAGGGTAATCCTTTTTCAGTCAGTGATGAGTCTTCATTATCTGCCTCAAGTATTGCTTGCAGAACTGAACACATAGCCACTTTCACTGATTTCTAGATCTATGTATCTGCCCTCTAAGAAATACAGAATACTTCTTTCATGGTCCTCCATCAGAAAGTATAATGTGATCTGCATGATTTTTTATGCCCATAAAAATCCAAACTGTGGACTCTGATGTTTAAGGGGGAAAATGAAGACTATTTCCTCTCCTATAAATTATACATTCTGCTTTGAATCAGAATGGACGTCCATCTAGAAAGTATCCTACATGGCCCCTGGTGGCTCAGACATAATTAATATCATTGAGTTTTGTATTGATGCCCCTGACTCACTCTATGGCAGGGCATGTACAACAGGCAGCTCTATAAAATGGTAGCTCATGTAACAGGGTTATAGAAGACATTATCCCCTGTATCACATGGTGTTCCTTATATAAAAATAAGAAATACTATTTAGAAATCACTACTAAAAATAAAATCTATGCTTCCTCTGAGAAACCATTAGAGTTTACTTTTGTTGATATTAAGTTTTAGTTAACTGATTTTATCTACTTTATTCCCATTTTCCCTATATTATAAGACATTTCAAATATTTTAGGAAGTAGAGTGTTAAATACATTATAAAAGAAATAGTTAAAATAATGAATCCACAAAAGCCCTATAGGCTAACTGAAGAGAAGATTGGAGTGGAATTGGCTTGAGTAATAAAGTCCTGTAAGTCATAAGGAGAAGTCTGGAGGGAGGTGGTCCATTGCTAGTGCAACTGCTCAGCAATGTCAGCAGGGAACAAGTTTGTTTAATTATTGTGCACTTCTATTGCTGTCACTAGTCCAAATAATAACATGCTCAAAGAATAAGAGGCAGAAGGAAAGAACAGTACCAACCATTCCTGTGTCAAGAAGGAAATACAACCAGATGCCTCCAGAAGACTTTTCCCCTTGCCTCATTAGATTTAATGAGAAGGCAGAGCTCTCTCTCTTGCTGCAAGAGAAGCTGAGAAATGAATACTAGGCTTTCTGGAACTTTCTGTAAAGGTGGCAAGCAAAAGGTAGTTGTATATGGCTGGAAGATTATAAAAAATAAAACAAAACAAGAAATGGGCTCTGCCATAGTTATTATGAAATCTCAAAAGAAACTTTTAAGTGCTTATAACTAAATTCAGAAAATAATGAAAGACCATATTGAGTATGATGGCATTAAAATAGCTAAGCAAATTACAGTGTTCTATCTTCATAATGTGGATGACTGTTTTATAAAATATGTTCATTTTGATGGTATTATACTATCACTAGCAGAGATCTCAAAGACCATAGTAAACTTCGTGTGAAGTTCAATCTTATAACAGTGGATGTGAATCTCACATTAAGATTCTTTTTTTGTTTTTTGTTTTTTTTTTTGCGGTACTGGGGATTGAACTCAGGGGCATTCTACCACGCCCGGCTCTCACATTAAGATTCTTAATGTCTATTATCCTCTACCAACTTCTTGGAACTAGTAGGTCATTGTGGTTTTTACATTCTATTATGAGTTAACAAAGAAAAAACTGTCAACTCTTTCCCTATCATTTATCATTTATTATGCAATGTTCCTGCTTTAGTAGTGATTTGTATTTTCTTTTTTTTTTTTTCTTTTTTTCTTTTTTTTGCGGTACTGGGGATTGAACTCAGGGGCATTCTATCTCTGAGCTACACCCCAAGTCCTATTTTTTATTCTTTATTTTGAAACCGGGTCTCACTAAGTTGCGGAGTGCCACACTAGGTAGCTGAGGTGGCCGCGAACCCAGATCCTCCAGTTTCAGCCTCCCGAATGCTGGATTTATATTTTCTTTAAAAAATCTTTCTGTCACATATTCATTTGAAAAGGTTTTATTTAACTTAAATGAGTAACATGATTCATAAATCCACTGATGTAGGCACATGAAAACTCTGATAGTTGATACTAAGCTTAGTATACAAGAAGCACAGTTCAAAAGGCTTTATTCCCTTTTTCTGATTTTATCATTACAACAGCCAAATAAGGTGGGTACTATTAATATTTCCATTTTATGGATTAAAACAGTAAGGCTTTTGGAGGGCTCAAATATTATTCAGCTAGTAAATTGCTGGGCTTGAATTCAAAACCAGGTTGGTCTGGCCCCAAGCTTCCTTCCTTCACCACTCTACCAATAAGTTAGTTAATTAAGTAATCAATCACAATTCAACTAAGCACAGACCTTCATGAAATGGGATCTTAAGGCACATTTATGGGTTACAAAGTGAGAAGTGAAATCAAAACAAATACAATGTTATGGATTTATTGAAGAAAAATCTCTGAGGAAATTAACCCAATTTTACATTTGTATCTACTAAAAGATATAACAAAGGTTTATCTCTAGAATAATTGATGACAGAATGTTTTTAATCACTATAATTTTAAAAAACTTCAATATGTTTTTATGAAAACTAAAAGAATATTCTAAGAAAACTTCAACCAAAAAAAGAAATTCAATGATTTCTACGGACCTATAAAGGCCTTACTAAACATAGGATATGTTACATGACATCTATTTTCAAATCTTCCATAAATGTAAAGTTTAAGTGAACAACGGCGACTTTCTATGAAGAAAGAGACAAAGTAGTGAATTGGAAATTTAATTTTCTAGTGATATAGCCACTAGATTTCTTTAATGCAGACACTGTAAGTGTATTTTGGCCATTGAGTTTGTCCACACTTAATAATAGGTTTCATTGTATACACCATAATATCACTAAAGCAATACACAATTTCCCAAATTATCAATTTCTTTCATGACATTTATTTTGACAGATTTAAGCTAGAATGTTTTAAATGCATCTACTTGACCTTAAATTATGGTTCCAAACACTAGCAGATTTTGTTTTAACTTTCAGATGAAATAATGTAAAAAAAATAATTAAAATGTTATGGGTTGAATCCAGAATATCCTTCAAAGGTTCCTATGTTGAAGACTTGGTCCTCAACACAGTAGTGTTCAGAGGTGGGGCTAC
Organism: Graphiurus murinus; assembly: GCA_004027655.1. NCBI lineage: Eukaryota > Metazoa > Chordata > Mammalia > Rodentia > Gliridae > Graphiurus > Graphiurus murinus. The sequence continues at coordinate 322,219 of PVLC010000090.1, forward strand.
TGGGAAGAGATAGGGTCATGAGTGCTCTGATCTCATAAGTAGATTAATCCATTGATAGATTAATAATTTAAAGCATTATTAGGAGGTGGTAGAAACTAGAGGAGGTGGCCCTAGTTTGAGGGAGTGTTCACTGTTGCATGTCCTGGAAGGGTATTTCTTGTTCCTAGGCCCTGTATCCTCTTCCTACCACCCTGGTATCTCCCATAAGATGAACAACTTTCCTATGTCATTCCCTTCCACTGTGACTGTTCTGCCTTGGAGCCAGTTAACCATGAACTAAAACCTCTGAAGCTATGAGCCTAAATAAATCTTTCCTCTTCTAAGTTGTTTTTCTCAGGTATTTTGTCCTAGTGATAGATAGCTAACTAACACAAATGTTACAGTCCATAAAATGAAATTTCCATCCAGTATATTGCTATGGTTTTTTTCGGAATCATTCTAAATAGTCATTTCATATATACCATTCTAATTTCCAGATTATTTTAATTTTTTTTGTTGTTCTTGCTAGCCTCCTATTGTGTTTGAGAAATTTTCCCTGTTTTATTGTCAATTTCTAAAAGTATAAAATTGCTCATTACTTACATTTAGGTGTAGAATATATGTAAATCAACTTCAAAATTATTTGCCAAAAGAGCAACAGTGGGAAAACTGCCAGAGACATGAATTGGTGACTTGGTATAGCCAGTAGGGACTATAAAGCACAGATTGGTTTTGCCATCTTTCCCCCAAACTGGTTTCTGTTTCATATGTTTCAAATCACTTACTAGAACCTAAGAAGTCTTACTTAGCTCTTTTTTTATTAGTCACTTCCAGTGCAATGTCATCCATTTTTATTTTTATTTTTATTTTTTTATTTTTTTTATTATTCGTACATTGTAAGCAGACATCTTTGTTAGGTACAAATTGAAAACGACATATGTGCCCACATTTCTCATTTGACCCCTTCCCACAATTCCCACCCCCTCCCTCGCTCTCCCTCCCTCTCAGGTTCAATTTAGTGAGCAACCTTGATGTACATTAGGGTGCTCCCCCCCCCCCCGTCAATCCCTTTCGGTTAAATCAACTTCTTTGTTTATCGAGGGTCTCTCCTTTTCCATCTGAAGACCCTCTTATGCCCTATCTTCTCCCTAGCATCCGCATATTAGGGAGAACATATGCTTCCTTACTCTTTGTGACTGGCTAAAATCACTTAACATAACATTTTCCAGTTGCAGTCATTTCCCTGCAAATAACATGATTTTGTTCTTCTTTATGGCTGAGTAAAATTCCATTGTGTACATATCCAATAGTTTTGTAATCCATTCATCTGTTGATGGACATCTTGGCTGCTTCCATAGTTTGGCCTAACCCCAATCAGAATGGCAATCATCAAAAACACGAGCAACAACAACTGCTGGCGAGGATGTGGAGAAGTGGGAACTCTAATACATTGTTGGTGGGATTGCAAACTAGTGCAACCACTTTGGAAAACAGTATGGAGGATCCTCAGACAAATGGGAATGAGCCTACCATATGATCCAGCAATACCACTTCTGGGTATC
>PVLC010000091.1:0-27793 GCA_004027655.1 Graphiurus murinus
TAGACATTTATGACATATCAATCATTGTCAGATCACAAATAGCACCACTTCTTCGTTTTACACGTATAGCCCACATTCTTAACATAGCCTGGTAAAGCAAACTTTCTAGAGTCATAAAACCATACTCCTTTAGGGTCATATATTTACTTTCTAAGAAGTAGGAGGGTCTTTCATCTATGCATCCTAGGGGCAATCTCCAGATTTCGAGATGCCTGCAATCCTCTTATTTCAGCCTCCCAAGTACTAGGATTACAAGTCTGAGTCATCACACCTGGCTGACACATACTTGTTTAAAAAATAGTAAAAAAGAGTTCAAGAAAGAAAAAAAAAATCCTCTTTAACCATTATTAGCATCTTGGTTTAGAGAGGAGATTGAGTCTGATAAGTAATGAACTTGGGCAAGTTATAGAACTTATTTCTACAATGGGTAGATAACTGCACACCCATTAAATGTGGAGAAGTGGGTCAAAGCAATGGATGTTAGTATTGTAATCATCACATGCACATGTGTGCCGGAAGTGCTTGTAAATGGGATTAGGCTCTGTGTGGTTCTATTGCTTGGCTTTTTTTTTTTTTCTTTTGTACTGGGGATTGAACCCAGGGGTGTTCTGTCTCTGAGCTACACCCCCAGCCCTATTTTATTTTGAAACAGGGTCACACTAAGTTGCTGAGGGTCTTGCTAAATTCCTGAGGCTGGCTTTGAACCTGTGACCCTCCCGCCTCAGCCTCCCAAGTACTGGGATTACAGGCCTGTGCCCTCATGCCCGACTTCCACACTTACATTTTGAGTATCTACATAGTGTGTGGCTGGAAGTGCAGGTCCATGGCTTCAGCCCTTGATTTAAGTGTCTAGCAAAGTAAGTCATGGCCCAGCAGAGGGGTGCCCTGCTGTCTTTAGGGGCCAGGCAAGCATTGAGATAGAAGAGCCAAGGAGAATGGGTGCACCCAGGAGCAGTGGAAGGGTGGAGTGCACTGGAAAGTGATGGCCTCCCATCCCCCAGTGAGGGTGTCAGAAGTCAGTAGAGGAGAGAGAAGGACAGATGCCAGGATAGGCCACAATCAGCCGGGAGTGTGAAGGGGCATCCCTTCCCCTGGTCCTGCCCTGGTGTTCCACCCTGGCAACTCCAGAATAGCACTTTGCTTTCATGCGGGTGTGCCTCCTTGGGTCAGGCAAAGCTCTGCCCTTTGGGGAAGCAGATCCATGATCCTGAGGGGCTGAGGGAGGGATCAGGGACTTAACTCGTTAGGCCAACTCACTGCCTGTCAGGCTTGCCCTTGGGCCGCTGGCTTTCTCTTCCCAGGGAAGGAGTTCTCCTGAGAGGCTGGGGACAGGCTAGCTGCCCTGACGTGACAGGCACTCAGTGATGTCTGTGCTGGTCCCCATCACCTGTCCTGGCCACCCTGCCTCCTGCCACATATATGCTGAACTCTGTGTATTCCTCTCTTCCTGTCACTAGGTCTCTGGCCAAAGCAAGGCCCTGACCCCAGCTTGTTTTCAGAGCCCTAGGACCTCCTTGAGCATCCCTGGGTGGTCCAGTGTGGTCTGACCAATAGTGGACACCCCCCCCCCCAACAAGCTGGGTAGACCCTCCTAGGCCTATACCCAGCCAGCTTGGAAATGGAGCTTTCTGGATGTTTTCTCGGCCTTAGTATTGGCTGTCAGCCCCAAGGGCAGGGCCCCGCACAGAGGGGCCCAGGCTGAAGAAGGCAGGTGAAGCACCCCAACCCTGGCCAGCCTCATCGCCTCCCATATTCCCAGTCCTGGCTCAGCTCCTGGCATCCTCTCCTATCACTGCCTGAGCCCCAGGCCCACGTGGTTCCGGGCTCCCAGAAAGCACCCTCCTTCTGGCCCATTTGGCAGAATTAGCCTGACAAATCCTTGGGGTCAGCTCTGGACCACCCTTCTGAGGGCCAGGGACTGTGAAGGTCGCATTGTCCTGGTCCTAGCTCAGCCAAGGGCTCAGTTTCCTCATCTGTAAAATGGGTGGGATGCTCAAGCCTCAATGTTTTGGTTCCCTATGCCAGAACTACCCTCCCTCCTCAGTCCCTTCCTCCCCCAGGGGAGATGTTAGGTAGTGGGCATGTGAACACCAGTGAAAACAGTGCCTAGAGTTCTAACCATAAGCCACTCTGACAGTGTGCCGAGATTTGGGACCATTTTGGGGGCCACCATGGCTTGGGACCCTATGTGTACAAGGGTAGCTCAGGGTGTTAGAGCTGGTCAGGCCTTATAGCTCCTCTCATTATAAAAGGTAAATTGAGGCCCAGAAAGGGGAGGGGTTGTGCTGTAGGCCAGACAGATGATCAGGACAACATGTGGCTTTCTAGTGCTATACTGTGGCCCCAGAGGGTCCAAGGAAAGCTGGACATGCCTGTCCATGTGGTGTTGAAGCCGTTCAGCAGCCTGCGTCTGTCCTTCAAGGCTGACCTCAGAGTCTGCTTTCTCCTTCCACAAAACCCCCACCTGTCTCCCTGCTGTCAGGTGTGTGTGTGTGTGTGTGTGTGTGTTACTGGGGGTTGAACCTAGGGGCACTGTATCTCCAAACTATACCCCCAGGCCTGTTTGTGTGTGTGTGTGTGTGTGTGTGTGTGTGTGTGTGTGTGTATGTGTGGTACTGGGGCTTGAACTTGGGGTGTTCTACTTCTGAGCTACACCTCCAGCCTGATTTTATTTATTTATTTATTTATTTATTTATTTATTTATTTATTTATTTATTTATTTATTTATTGGTACTGGAGATTTAACCCAGGGGTCTTCTACCTCCAAGCTACATCCCCAGCCATATATATATTTTTTTAATTTGGAAACAGGGTCTCACTAGGTTGATGAGTCTTACTCCTTGCTCAGGCTGTCCTTGAACCTGCCTCCTGTTTCAGCCTCCCAAGTACTGGGATTGCAGTGTGCGCCACCATGCCTGGCCCCTGATTTTATTTAATATTTTAAATTTTCAAAAATTTTATATTTTTGCAGAACTGGGGATTGAACCCAGGGGTATTCTACCTCTGAGCTATACCCCCAGCCCTATTTGTTTTTATTTTGAAACAAAGTTGCAGAGGGCCTCACTAAGTTGCAGAGGGCCTCACTAAGTTGCTGAGGCTGGCTACAAATCTGTGAGCCTCCTCTCTCAGCCTCCCAAGTACTGGGATTACAAGAGTGCACCACCACATTTGGCCCCAGCCCTGTTGTTTTGTTTGAAACAGGGTCTTACTAGGTTGTTGAGAGTCTCACTAAGATGCTGAGGCTTGTCTCCAACCTGTGATTCTCCTGTCTCAGCCTCCCAAGTACTGGGATTACAAGTGTGCACCACCATGCCTGGTTCCAGCCTTGTTTTTAAAGAATTTTTGTTGTTGTTGTTGTTTGAAACATGTTCTCACTAGGTTGTTGAAAGTCTCATTAAGTTGCTGAGGCTGGCCTCGAACCTGTGATCCTTCTGTCTCAGCCTCCCAAGTACTGGGAATACAGGCATGCGCCACCATGCCTGGCTCGCTGTCAGCTGTTGGTCCTCTCTTGCTGTTCTCTGTGGAGTGTGAGCTTTGTTTCTTCCCTTAGCATCTCCCCAGCAGGCCTCACCTATGGCTCAGCACAGGCTAGAAGGAGGTTTGATTGTCTGTTGCTAAGCTAGCATCCCCTACAACCTCTCGACTGTTCTCAGCTGCAGTTAGGATTGCCATTTGAAGCTGAGTCAGGTGGCACATGCCTGTGATCCCAGTACTTGAGATACTGAGACAGGAGGATTGCAGATTCAAAGCCAGTTTCAGCTACTTAGTGTGACCCTACTTCAAAATTTAAAATAAATAAATAAATAAATAAATAAATAAATAAAAAGGCTGGGCCCACGCTTGTAATCCCAGAGGCTGAGACAGAAGGATTGCAGGTTCAAGGCCAGCCTCAGCAACTTAGTGAGACCCTATTTCAAAATAAAATAATAAAATAGGGCTGGAGGTATAGCTCAGAGGTAGAATGCCCATGGATTCAATCCCCAGTACCACAAAAACAAAATAAAATAAAAAGGGGCTGATTGTGTAGCTCAGAGGTAGAACATGCCTGGATTCAATCCCCAGCACCAAACTAAACCAAACAAAAGGATTGCTGCTCTGATGGGTCGGGCAGTTCCTCCCACACCAGTGAGCCCTCTGCCTGTCTAAAGGCCACACATCATACGGGTCCTTCCCTGAGCTACAGCTGGGCTGGAGATAAGCCCCCTGGCTAAAGCTGCAGGTCAGCCCCCAGCTCCCCGTGTGCCAGTGACTCTGTCTGCAAGAGTCCCAGTTGGGCTGGGGCAGCCTGGGCAACTTGGCTCTTGCCCCTCTTATCTTTGTGCTTAACGGCTCAGCACCCAGTGGCCAAGCCACCACTTTCCTCTGCCTGAGATGGCCTCAGCTTCCGGCTCTACGCCAAGGGTTCATGAATTTAGTTCCTCAGAGACTCAGCCAAAGTTTGCTTGGAATTGGTCAGGCCCTCCCAGTCTGTGGGTGGCTGTGAGCCTGGTGTGAGTCCAGGCTGCAGACCCCGGCCTGCACCTTCTGCAGATGTGCTCCCCAGGTGACCCTTCTGTCCCCAGCAGGTCCTTGCCTCTCACTGTGGAGTCTGCCTGAGAGCACGTCTCCCTGACCTGATTTCTTACCAGCAGACATTCATTCCTTCAAGGTTTCTCCCAGCAAGCCTTCCTTTCTGCTCCCATCTCTTGGGGCTCATCCCCCAGCTGTCCCAGGAATGCTGCAGTGGGGTGACCTGCCCTCTGCAGGCTCCCCTCACCCCGCTGTTACAGCCTCAATTCATACCACATCTGTCCATCCATTTGTACTGCTGTACCAGAAAACCACAGACAGGGTCAGTTATGATGAATAGAAGTACAGGCTTACAGTTCTGCAGGCTGAGAATTCCAAGGTGGAGGAGCTGCATCAGGAGGGCTTTCTTGTGGCATTGTCCCACGAGGAAAGGCAAAAGGGAGGGCGAGAGCAAGAGGTCATGCTTGAAGTCTCAAGACTATTTATTTATTTTTGTACTGGGGATTGAACCCAGGGGGGGGTTCTACCTCCAAGCTACACTCCAGCTCTATTTTATTTTTTATTTTGAAACAAGGTCTCACTGAGTTGCTTCAATAAGGTTTCCATAAGTTGCTGAGGCTGGTCTTGAACCTGTGATCCTTCTATCTTTGTTTCCCAAGTACTGGGGTTACAGACATGTGCCCCCCACACCTGGCCTTTTATAATTACCATGAGTCCATTTATAGAGTTAAACCTTCATGATCTTGGTACTTCAAAGACTGAGTCAGGAGGATCGCAGGTTTGAGGCCAGTGCATGGTAATTTAGTAAGACCTTGTCTAAAACAAAAGGGGGTGTGTGGCTTAGAGGTAGAATACCCCCTTGGGTTCAATTCTCAGTCCCCCCACCCTGAATGCACAAAGTGCATTTTTAAAAAGGTCAGTTCATGACATGAGGTGAGGCCTCTCTTGCCATGGGCATCCCTGTCCTTCCAGCCCCCCTAACTCTGATGTGGTCTTTTCTCCCAGCCTGGCAGTGCCTGTTTCAAGATGGGGTCGCAGGTCTCCGTGGACACGGGGGCTCTACATGTGGTGATCGTGGGTGGGGGCTTCGGTGGGATCGCGGCCGCCAGCCAGCTGCAGGCGCTGAACGTCCCCTTCCTGCTGGTGGACATGAAGGACTCCTTCCACCACAACGTGGCATCCCTCCGGGCCTCCGTGGAGAGTGGTAATGTGCTCCTTTCTGGGGCTGCCTTTGTGAGCAGGGTCTTATCACTGCTGGGGGACATGATTTCAGGGTCGGGGGGATTGTCTCCACCTAGGGCAGGTTGCCTCAGTTCTACCAGTAGATGTGTTCTGTCACTGGTCTTCCTGAGGCCCAAACAGGCACTGTAGGAGGTAGTGGGTGTCTGGGTACACCTGCTGGCCCAGGTCTGCCCAAGGACGCCCCGTCGGTATGTGGCTCAGGAAAAGTTCATCTTGTTTCCACCCTGTGACTTCTATGTCCATTCCCCAGGGTTCGCCAAAAAGACATTCATCTCCTACTCAGTGACCTTCAAGGACAATTTCCGGCAGGGTATGGTCGTCGGGATAGACCTGAAGAATCAGACAGTACTGTTGCAGGGTGGTGAGGTGAGTGGTGGGGCTGACCCAGCTGTCCTCTGAGGGCCACGTCTCCCAAGGGTCAGCGGGGAGCCACCATGGCCTTTGTGGTCTCCTGGCGCTGGACAGATAGCAGATTATTTATAAACAAAGGCTTAATCATAGCAGCCACAGAGGATGATAGAAGATCTTTCCTGACTCTGGGCTCCATCCCAAACCTTTATGTCAATTTTATTTAATGTTTTCCATGATAACATAGGGTAGGTGGTAGATCCTCATTTTTATTTTTATTTTTTGGGACTGGGGATTAAACCTAGGGACATTCTATCCCTGAGCTACACCCCCAGCCCTTTTTATTTTTAATTTGAAACAGGGTCTTGCTGAGTTGCTTAGATGGCCTGGAACCTGCCATCCTCCTGTCTCAGCCTCCCAAGTATTGGGATTACAGGCGTGTGCCACCACACCTGGCGTATATCCTCATTTTACAGACAGATTAAATAGTTAAATGGCTTCCCTAGGGTTCCCCAGCTGTAAAAGACTAAACCTGGATTTATATCGAGGCAGTTTCAGACCAGGCTCTGGAAGCCAGTATCCCAGACAAGGCCCAGGCCTGGCCAGCCAAGAGGGTCCTCCTCACTGTCTAGAAGGGAAGGTCAGGCACAGGCCCGATGCCACGCCCACTGTGGGCTGAGGTTTCCTCACTCATCTTTGTGTTCCTCACCCCAGTGAGTGTGGTGTGGTGCCTGGTGTGCACCTGCGAGGACTTGAGCCCCTTTGATCCATGAGCAGCTACCAGCTCACACATTGGATTAAGGGTCAGCTCCAGCTCAGCCCCAATTCTGTATTCAAGGCTAAGGAGAGGGATTGGAAATAGGAGACAGTTCCTATCCTCAGTGTTGTGTGACTTAGTGTGCCTCAGTTGTCCTTGAATTAATTTTAGGCCCAGAGATTCTCCTGGTTGGATATATTACTGAGTGTCTCCTACTCCTGAGGTTTTGGGTCGTGCTTCTCAGAGCCTGGATATCTCGGGGCTCCAAGAGGAAAGTGGGGGATGAGTGGGGTGCAAATCCTCCCATCTTCCTCCCATTGGAGCAACTCTGTTTGTTTGATTGTTTTGGGTACTGGGGATTTGACACGAGGGTGTTCCACCTCTGACCTATACCCCCAGCCCTTTTTATTTTAAAACAGGGTTTCACTGAGTTTCTAAGAGTCTCGCTAGATTGGTGAGGGTGGCCTTGAACCCGTGATCCTCATGTCAGCCTCCGAAGTACTGGGATTACAGGCACAGGCCACCATGTCCAGCTGCATCTCTGTTTGTTAACTTTATATATTTAGGCTCCAAACAAAATTTCTCTCCCTTTTTCTTCCTCACTTTCTTCCTCTTCCCTCCCCACCCCTGCTCTTTCTTTTATTTTGTTGGAGGTGGGAGGAAAGTTCTTCTAAAATATCCCCAAGGTTCTAAAGTAACTCTACATTGGAAGTGTAAATCCTGCTCATTTCCCACCTGGTTTCCTGGTCCTTGCTGACCTGCCTGCTTCAGTGGGGGCCCAACCCTCCTGTCCCTCGGTGGCTGGCTCTGTGGGCCAGGTGTTCTCCGTGTAGGAGATAAAAGCGGCTTCCTTGTGGTTCCTTCCTGGTTCTGGTGCCATCCTTGGCCTCACTGGCCTGGTGATTTTGCTTCCTTCTAATGGGGCTGCTTCCCCAGGGTGCCCATGGGCCTCATTCTGGTAGGATGTGCTGGATGTAGAGTCCCCTCCCTCCATCCCACTCTCATCTTTCTTTTTCTTGTCTCTCACAGGCCCTGCCCTTCTCACATCTCATCCTGGCCACAGGCAGCACCGGGCCGTTCCCCGGCAAGTTTAATGAGATTTGTAGTCAGCAGGCCGCCATCCAGGCCTATGAGGACATGGTGAAGCAGGTGAGCTGCTGCTGCTGATAGGCAGTGAGGGCAGATGAGAACAGCTGGGGCAACAGCTGGGGCTGCAGCAGGAACATGTGAGGGGCTTCAAGCTGCTGAAGCAGCAGGAGAGTTGCTAGGAAGAAACTTCCTGGGAGGAGGTCTGGATACAAGCTCCCTGCCTCACATCTCTTGTCTCCTCATGTTCACATGCCCTCCTCATTGCACAGGGCTTTGGGTTTTGTAGAGCAGGCTTAGCTCCACAATCCCAGTTTTCACAGCGATCCTTCAAGGAGGGCAAGATGAGGCCCATTTGGACCCCAAGTATGGGAAGAGTTCTCTGCTGTTCTTTGGCCACTCGGGGGGCTGGACCACCAGGCAGGGGTGGATGTGAGGGGTGTTGTACATTCCATCTTCTCCAGGTCCAGCGCTCACAGTTCATCGTGGTGGTGGGAGGAGGCTCCGCTGGAGTGGAGATGGCAGCCGAGATTAAAACAGAATACCCTGACAAAGAGGTGAGGCAGGCTGCCTTGGCTTTGATCTCTAAGTGCTGGGCTTCTTTCCCCTTTGCCTCGTGAACATCAGGAATTTGCTCAGAGCCCAGAGCCTGGAGCTCCCCTTGCGTAAACTATGTGCATTTCCAGTCTTGCGCCAAAGAATGAGTCTGTGGGGACTATTCCCCTGGGGAGCCAGGATCTTATGACTTTTGACTTTGTGGAGCTGCTCTGGGTGTTTTCTTTGAGGGAGAGGTCCTGCCCTGCCCAACCCAAAGGATGAAATCCAGAGGAGATAGCTTGTAAAGTTGAACTCTTGTGTCCCTTTTAGCATTTAAACCTTTGTGATAAAACCTAGACTCTGATTACCTTCTATTGCTGATAGCCAGCTTGTACAAGGACACATTCCATTGGCTTCTTAGTCTCTGCCTCATAGGGTAGCCCTTGCCCTGGATGGCCACATGGTGTAACCCCCTGCTCCTTCCTAGTCCATGCTAGGAATGACCTATCAGCAGTGCCTTCTGGAGGGAGGCATCAGCTTGCCCTGACCCCACCAGTGCTCGGAGACAGAGAACCTGCCTAGCACTCTGGAAAGAAAGAGGAAATCTTGTTTTGCTCTGGGCTTGACGAGGGCTGAGTGACAATGGTAATTAGGGGTAAAAAAGAAGTCCAGGGGTGGGCTTCTTATAGCTGATGTAAGTCAGCTTCTGAGAGTCACATGGAGCCTTGGACTGTTCTTTTTTCCTTAGGGAAAATCCAGTTGGTTTTGAAAAGAAAAATCAATCTGAGCTAATTTAACTATATGGCTGTTCTTTCACAAACTGTTGGAAATTATGATGAGTGATTGATATAGTTAAAGATTATTCATAGGAAAACCCCACTTTTTCGCTCTACTTACACTTAACATTTCTGTGATAGATGTGTGGCTTTTTTCCCACACTATCCAATTCTCTGACACCAGCTGGGTGTCCTTTAATTCGATTCAACTCTGACAGTAACTAGATTAGCACAGATACTCAGGTCAAGGGCTTAGTCCCACGATACTCCCTACTTCAGATGCTAGGGGCAAAGAACAGGTTCCTGGCTTGCCTGCATTTCTGTCTGACTTGGCCACAAAGTGGAATTTCCTATGACCCTCTCCTCAGGTTTGATCATTTGCTAGAGTAGTTTATAGAACCTAGGAAAACAGGTTACTCACTACTACTAGTGTACTTATTACAAAGGATAATTTAAGGGATATAAATGTGGTGGCACACGCTTGTAATCCCAATACTTGGGAGGCTGAGACAGGAGGATCACAGGTTCGTGGTCAGCCTCAGCTACTTAGTGAGGCTCTCCACAACTTAGTGAGACCCTGTTTCAAAATAAGGAATAAAAAATACGGCCGAGGTGTAGCTCGGAGATACAGTGCCCCTGGGTTCAATCCCCAGTACTGCTAAATAAATAAATAAATAAATAAATAAATAAATAAATAAATAAATAAATAAACAAACATAAAGGATATAAATGAACAGGTGAAGAGCTTCACAGGGTGAGGTCCAGAAGGGTCCCCAGCACAGTGCTCTGTCCCTTGGAGTTGCGGTATACCATCCTCTGGGCACATGGACATGTTCACAACATGGAGGCTCTCCACACCCTCTAGGGAGTTTCTGGGAGTTTCTTCACGTTAGCGTGATGAATGACTAACTGGTCTCTAGCTCTCCCCCCTCCCTGGAGGATGGGAAGGAGGGCCTGGAAGTTCTAAGTTTCAAACATGATTTGATCTTTTGAAATTACTGAGATCTTAGAAGCTCCAGGTCAGGAACTAGGGTCAGGTACCAAACATTAGAATAAATGAGCCTTCTGGCATCCCTTTCTATAGGGGTTTCTTTTTTTTTTTTTTCAGTACTGAGGATGGAACCCAGGGGCATTCTACCTCTAAGATACACCCCCAGCCCTATTTTTTAGTCTTTATTTATTTTTTTTTTTTCGGTACTGGGGATTGAACTCAGGGGCATTCTACCTCCCAGCTATACCCCCAGCCCTATTTTTTATTCTTTATTTTGAAACCGAGTCTCACTAAGTTGTGGAGTGCCTCACTAGGTAGCTGAGGCTGGCCGCGAACCCGGATCCTCTGGTCTCAGCCTCCCGAATGCTGGGATTACAAGCATGCGCCACCACGCCTGACTAGTCTTTATTTTTTATTTTTATTTTTTGCAGTACTAGGGATGGAAACCAGCCCTATTTTTAATTCTTTATTTGGAAACAGGGTCTCACTAAGTTGTGGAGGGCCTCACTAAGTAGCTAAGGCTGGCCGGGAACCCAGATCCTCCAGTCTCAGCCTCCCAAGTACTGGGATTACAAGAGTGCACCACCACGCCCAGCTTTCTGTAGGGGTTTCAGGAGCTCTGTGTCAGAACCCAAGGCAGAGACCAATATGCATACATACATATATATAATTTCTTGTTATGTCACTGGGATAAGGATGAATCTGAAGTAGTAAATAAGTTCAAATTACTCAGTATATCCACATGCTTATACTTAGTAGGCAAGTAAGAGTAACGTAGGAGCTCCCTTTTATTGAGGAATTAGTATGTACTGAGTTTCCTCCTTTATACATATTCTCCTGTTCATGATTCCAAGATTTCTGAGTGGGACTCTTGTGCCACTTTGGTGAGTCTTTGGGAAGTGTCTGAGCATTAGGGATGGAGTTTCAACACAAGCAGTTGGATTCCAAGCCAGGCTGTGAATATGATTGGGGCCGCCTCCCACCTCCATGTGCTGATAGAGATCGTAAACAGGCACGCCTGGAGTGCTAATTTTAGAACCAGCTCTAATGTTGGCATCACCCTGGTTTAAAGTTGGGATGCCAGTAGCTTATGTATAGATTGTATCATTGTGAGGTACGTCTGTGGCACAATGGCACGTGAGTGTCCTCAAGCCCAGGGGTGTCAGGTGGTACTGAAAGGGTCCCAGGAAGGTGTGGGCTAGAGCCTTCTCAGCAGCCACGGGTCCCAGCACTGTGCAGGTGACTCCTCTGAGCCTCAGTTTCCTCAGCAGTAACCTGGAGGTGGGGAGGTGTGTATTGGTGTGAGTGGAGCCTCGGGGGCTCCCCTCTCAGGCCCTGTGGTTGTTCTGTCCCCAGGTCACTCTTATTCACTCTCAAGTACCCCTGGCCGACAAGGAGCTCCTGCCCTGCGTCCGGCAGGAAGTGAAGGAGATCCTGCTGCGGAAGGGCGTGCAGCTGCTGCTGAGTACGTGTGGCTCCACCCTCCTCGAACCCTCCCTGACCTGCTGGGATGTGGCTGAGAGGCTGGCCACAGCCCCCCAGGCTCCCTCTCTCCCTCAAACCTGGGGTCCAGCACAAAGCATCAGAAACAGTGTTGAGCATCAAAGTCTACTTGAGCCGTGTCCAGCCAGAGGTCCATGTCACAGGGGCAGCAGTTCCCTACTGTTGAGTTGGACACAGGGCACATGCCTATTTGCTGAATGATTTCTTGTTGTTGTTTTGTTTTTTGGTACTAGGGATTGAACCCAGGGGCATTCTACCTCTGAACTCTATTCCCAGCCGTGTTTTTATTTTTTATTTTGAAATGGAATCTCACTAAGTTGCTGAGGCTGGCTTCATATCTGCAATCCTCTTGTCTCAGCCTCCTAAGTATTGGGATTACAGGCATGTGCCACCGTACCCAGCTCAATGATTTTTTTTAAAGTTCATATGAAGGATTTTTCTCGAATTTTATTATATGTGTGATAGAGGGAATAGGTTTGCTGGTTTGTGTTCTAGGAATGGTAAGTGTGACTTTAATCCAGATTAGAAAGAGAACCATCAATATTTTAATTTTATTATTTTATTTTTTTCAGTACTGGGAATTAAACTCAGGGGTGTTCTACCATTGAGCTATACCCCCAAGCCCTTTTCATTTTTTTTAAAATTTTGAGACAAGGTCTCACTAAGTTGCCCAGACTGGCCTTGAACTTGCCATACTCCCATCTCAGCCTCCTAAGTGGCTAGAATTGGAGGCATGTGTCACCATACCCAGCCCACCCAGCCTTTCAGAGGGAGGCTCTCATCCCAGTGGTGTGACAGCCCCACTGTATCACACTGGACCTCAGCCTCGTGTTTTGTGGGGCAGGTGGTGAGGCGTCTGCTGTGAAAGTCCCTCATAGCTGTCACGGCCTCCTTTGGTAGCAAGTTCTGGAGGATTGTTGTGCCTTCCCTTTGGGGCTGTGGGTGCAGGAAGCTGGCCTCTCTGCCTCCCCATGCTTCCTCCTCATCAGTGGTGTGCCAGGAGGCCCCCCGTCCGCTGGGAGGGGATCCTGGCATTCTGAGAGGCGTGCTCCAGGTCTTCTGTTGAATAGCTCTTCCCAGAACTTCTTGGGAAGCTCAGTCTCTCTTCCCTCCAGTGGCTTCTTGGAACTTTCCCTCCGCCGGATCCCATGGGGCCACGTGTCCACACTGCTTCTTGGGGCAATCGAGTGGAGTGAGGGAAGGGCGTGGTGGGAAGAGGGCATGGGGCAGTGGCCTCCTGGACCTTCCCTGAGGTCAGCCTAGGCATGGGCCCCCGCCTCTGCCAGCCTCCTGCTCATGGAACCCCCTGCAGGTGAGCGGGTGAGCAACCTGGAAGAGCTGCCTCTCAACGAGTACCGCGAGTACATCAAAGTGCAGACAGACAAGGGCACGGAGGTGGCCACCAACCTGGTCATCTCCTGCATTGGCATCAAGATCAACAGCTCTGCCTATGGAAGCGCATTTGGTAAGCTGGTGGCTGGCCATGGCACCACCACTCCTCCCCACCCCCTGCCACTCTCTGAGATGCCCACAGTCCTCGCCCTCTACTCAGTGCCCCCTGCATGCCCCCCGAATCCCAGAAGCTCACTTCTCCTGTGAAGGGTGACCTTAAACTTTAAATTCTGGTTAGGGTCCCCTCTTGCCCTGCTTTCCTCAGCTATGATAATGGCTTAGCTCAAGGTGGCCAAGAAGACCAGAATCTTGCAAATTTAGGACTGCCCCCTAGCGGTAGGAGACAGGTCCCGGATTCAGAGAGTTAAAATCATTTCCAGTTACTTTCCTTTTTATGGGAATGTGGAGGAAATTCTGGGCCAGGGCTTCCTCTGTTTACAAGTGCCCACATCTCCCCAAATCCAGATCCAAACATTTGGCTACTTCAGCTCTTAATAACTTTGCGGGGTGGGGTCTCTAATATGATCTCATTAAACAAAATTCAATAGTTACTTAGCTAACAGGAGGGAGGAGGAGGTGAACTGGTGTTTGAGTCTCTGTGTGTGAGCAGGAGACCCAGTGGCCAGGCTCTGTGGTTGCTTTCTGTCCCCAGGTCCCCATCACTTACTCCTGAGCACCCTTCTCTAACGAGAAGCAAGGATCCTTCCTTGTGTCCAGCAGGAAATGATGATTCAAGCCCAGAAGGAAGCCAGTCCAGACGAGGGTGGGATCGAGGGGTTATAACAGAGAACCCAAAATTTCACACCTAAGGGTCCCAATATTGTATTTCCTAAGATAAGTTAAAGACCCTTGAAAAGAAAAGCACTTATCACTTATTATTTTATTTTTTGTGATACTAAGGAGTGAACCCAGGGACATTCTACTTTCGAACTATATCCCCAGCCCTTTTTATTTATTTTTGAAACCAGGTCTTGCTAGGTTGCTGAGAATCTCACTAAGTTGCTGAGTCTGGCTTTGAACCTGTGATCCTCCTGTCTCAGCCTCACAAATACTGAGAATACAGGCATGTGCTACCATGCCAGGCTCCCTCCTTCCCTCCCTCCCTTCCTCCTTTCTTCCTTCCTCCATTTATTTTTTTGGTACTGGGGGTTGAACCCAGGAACATTCTACCTCTGAGCTACACTCCCAGCCCTATTTTATTTTTTATCTTGAAACAGGGTTTCACTAAGTTGCAGAGGACCTCATGAGATTGCTGAGGCTGGCGGTGAACCTTGTGATCCTCTTGTCTCAGTCTCCTAAATCCTGGGATTACAGGCGTGTGTCATTGTGCCTGGCTTCATTTATTTTTATTTCATTTATTTACTTACTGGGGATAGAAACCAGTGACACTCTACCACTAAGCTATATCCCCAGTCTCTTTTATTTTTTGTTTTGAAACAGGGTCTTGCTAGGTTGCTGAGAGTCTTACTAGGTTGCTCAGTCTTGTTAACTTGCTGAGGCCACCCTTGGATCTGTGATCCCCCTGTCTCAGACTCCCAAGAACTGGGATTACAGGCATGTGACACTGTGCCTGGTACCACCAGCTATTTTATTTACTTATTTATTTATTTATTTATTTATTTATTTATTTATTTATTTATTTATTTGGTACTAGGGATTGAACCCAAAGGCATTCTACCTCCAAGTTATACCCCTAGGCTGATTTTATTTCTTATTTGGAGACAGGGTCTCACTAAGTTGCTGAGACTGGCTTCAAACTTGGGATCCTCCTTTCTTAGCCTGTCAAGTACTGGGATTACAAGTGTGCACCACCATGCCCGGCTTTTACTTTTTATTTTGAAACAGGTTCTTGCTTAGTTGATGAGGCTGGCTTCAAAATTGCAATCCTTCTGCCTTAGCCTCCCAAGTAGCTGGGATTACAGATGTGAGCCATTGTGCCTAGCCAGTTTATCATTTATAAAAGGCTTGTGTTTATTTTAAAATTCCAATCTGTGTTCAAAAGGAAATTTAAAGCAGGGTGTGGCATGTTGGCAGCCAGCCTCACAGCCTGTAATCCCAGTACTTGGGAGGCTGAGAGAGGAGGCTCTTAGGTTCAACCATAGCCTTGGCAAATAGTGAGACTCTTATCAACCTAGTGAAACCCTATTTCCAAAAAAAATGGGGGGAGGGAGCTGTAGCACAGAGGTAGTATGTCCCTGGGTTCAATCTCTAGTACCACACATACGCACACAAAAGGGCTGGAGGTGTAGCTTAGAGATATAACACCCCTGGGTTCAATCCTCAGTATTATCCAAAAAAAAAAAAAAAAAAAAAAAAAAAAAAAAAAAAAAAAAAAAAAAAAAAAAAAAGAAAGAAAGAAAATGTAGAATATGGCTAGTCATTGTGTCTTATAAAGAGTTAAAGAGCTCTACCCATGTAGTAGAAAAAGGCTCACTGTATTGGCGGTCTTCGCCAGGGAACCTTGTAAGGTTGCCTTTGCAGGAAGGTCTGAGATGGGGACTTCAGGCAGGAGCATGGCCTCCTGAGCCTGCACTGTTCAGGCCCACTGGACCAGCACCTAGCGCTCACCCCCCTTGTCTGGTGGCTGTTAGCATCCCAGCTCAGGGGCTTGGTTTGGTTGTCGTCCTGCCCGGCAGAAAACAAACTGGCCAGCAACGGTGCTCTGAGAGTGAATGAGTTCCTCCAGGTCGAGGGCTACAACAACATCTATGCCATTGGTGACTGTGCCGACGTGAAGGAGCCCAAGATGGCCTATCACGCTGGTCTCCATGCCAATGTGGCTGTGGCCAACCTTGTCAACTCCATGAAGCAGAGGCCCCTCAAGGCCTACAAGCCAGGTAAGGCAAGTCCAGATGCTTTATGGTTTTTTTTTTTTTTTTTTTTTTTTTTTTAGGTACTAGGGGTTGAACTCAGGGATTCTACCTCCAAGCTAAACCTCCAGCTCCTATTTTTTATTCTTTTATTTGAAACAGGGTCTCACTAAGTAGGTGAGGCTGGCCGAGAACCTGGATCCTCCGGTCTCAGCCTCCCAAGTACTGGGATTACAAGCATGTACCACCACGCCCGACTGCTTTACAGTTTTTGTAGAATTGGGAGCTAGGTATGGGGAAGACCTTTGGGGCTCTAAGGTAACTGCCCACTAGACCAAACTTTGAAAGCTGGTGACAGAAACATCCCCCTTGACCTATAAATTAGGGACTCACCTGCCTTTCTGCAAGTTGCACACATCTCCCTGCCCTGGGTCTGAAGGCCCAGGGAGAGCGTTCTGGTAATTGCAGGCCCACGACTCTTCAGCGGGGTTCCGCTGTGTGTGTGTCTCCTCTGCAGGTGCACTGACGTTCCTCCTGTCCATGGGCAGAAATGATGGCGTGGGCCAGATCAGTGGCTTCTATGTGGGTCGGCTGATGGTGCGGCTGGCCAAGAGCAGGGATTTGTTCGTCTCCACAAGCTGGAAAACCATGAGGCAATCTCCACCCTGATGGGGAGGCAGGCTGGAGACATGGCACTACCGCAGCTGGGTAACAGACTGCTGGACAGAGAGCTCGTGCCAAAGGGCAAAAGCTCTTTCTCGGGAGTAAGATGCCAATGATGTCCTCTCTGGAAGTTCAACTCATGTAAAACCAAAAATAAGAGATAGAAGGAGAGAGGGAGGGAGGCATTAAAAAAGATAAGCCCTAGAGGATTCTTTCTGGGTTTGGAAGCTCTGCTTGCAGCTGTGCTGGCTGAAGGGTCTTGGGGAAGACACAGACAGCCTTCTGCACCCCAGGCTCTTCTTGGATGTGTGTGCGTGTGTGTTTGGGGGGGAGGTTGGTTGTGATATTTAGAACTCTGAGGGTAGGGCAGAGAGTTGGGCTCCTGGTAGCTGGCATTCAATCTGTGAGGACAGGAAGGAGAGCCCGCAGATTGAGACTGGCCAAGGAAAGGGAATTGTGATGGGGAGATGGCCTGTACCCTGATTCTCTCCTTCACACTGGGGCAGGAAGCCCATACATCCTGCAACAACCAGGTTGTTAATAGGAGCCTCATTTTAAAGTCTCTAACTTTTTTTTTTTTTTTTTTTTTTGCGGTACTGGGGATTGAACTCAAGGACATTCTACCCCCAGGCCTATTTTTTATTGTTTATTTTGAAACAGGGCCTCACTAAGTTGTAGAAGGCCTCACTAAGTAGCTGAGGCTGGCTGCGAACCCGGATCCTCTGGTCTCAGCCTCCCAAGTACTGGGATTACAAGCGTGCGCCACCACGCCCAGCTTAAACTCTCTAACTTATGATTTGTGCCTCCACTCTTTGTTTGTTTTCTTTTTGGGTTTCTTTGGAGATGGGTTCATGCTATGTTGCCCAGGTTGGTCTCAAATTCCTGGGCTTAGGCATCCTCTTGCCTTATCCTTCCAAATAGCTGGTACCACAGGTGCATGCCAGTACATCCAGTTAGTCCCTACACTCTAATTTTCATGAACCTTTCTATAGTTCCACTTTTAGATCTTGACTATATACCATAGGTACATTAAGAAGAAAGAATTAGACAAAATCTCCTGAGAGTAAGGTTTTTCTTTTTTTTTGTAGTACTGGGGCTTGAACCCAGGGGTATTCTACCTCTGAGCTATATCCCCAGCTCTGTTTTATTTTTTGTGATATTGGGGATTGAACCCAGAGGCATTCTGTCTCTGAACTATATACCCCTGTTTATTTTGAAACAGGGTCTCACTAAGTTGCTGAAGGTCTGGCTTCAAATTTGTGATCCTCCTGTCTCACTCTCCTACATACTGGGATTACAGGTGTGCACCCCCATCTCCAGCTCTAACAGAGAGTTTTAATGAAACTAGCAGGGTTGAGACTGAAGCCTGGCCTGCAGCTGCTGGAGGTATTTGAGGAAAGGCAGCAGAGTTGTGACTCATTGGTATGGTGTGAGCAGAAGGTTCTGCAGGTACCCCCTAGTATATTTCAAGGTTACTGTCACAGGCAAATTTATTTTTAATTTATTTTTTATTTTTATGGCATTGGGGATTAAACCCAGGGGCCTTCTACCTCTGAGCTATACCTCCAGCCCTATCTTATTTTTGTTTGGAAACAAGGTCTCCATAGGTTGATGAGAATCTCACTACTTGCTGAGGCTATCCTCAGACCTGCGATCCTCCTGTTGTAGCCTCCCAAGTACTGGAATTACAAGCATGTGCTACCACACCTGGCTCCACAGGCAAATTTACAAACGACAAAACTCCAGCACATGACGAGGGTGAGAAGGGGGCACCTGAGAGACTTTGTGGTTTCGTGCTTCTGGTCCTGGCCAACTTCTGTCACTTCTGCAGGCCCAGCTATATTGCAGTAATGTCTTTTGCCAGCTGTGTTAAGGTATATAAATGCCTCTACTGTTTGGGAGAGGTCTGACGATGTGAAGCTTATTTTGGACCACCTCAGTTAAAGCTTTGTGGCAGAAGAGCTTGATGAAACCAGGCACAGTGGTGTATGCCTATAATCCCAGCTACCTGGGAGACTGAGGCAGGAGGATTGCAGATTTGAAGCCAGCCTGGGTAATTTAGTGAGACCCTGTCTCAAAATAAAAAAAATGAAATAGGGCTAGGGGTATAGTTCAGAGGTAGAACAAACAAACAAACAAACAGCAAAAAAGGGCTGAGGGTGTAGCTTAGTGGTAGAGTGCTTGCCTAGCATGCAAAAGGCCCTGGGTTTATTCTCCAGTACTGGAAAAATAAGATAGATAGATAGATAGATAGATAGATAGATAGGTAGATAGATAGATAGCTTCATTTATTGGGCCTGGTAGTACAGGCCCATAATCCCAGTACTTTGATGGCTGAGACAGAAGGATTGCAAGTTTGAGGTCAGCCTTGGCAATTTAGCAAATTGTTTCAAAATAAAAAATAAGAGCTGAGCCTGGTGTGGTGGTGCAAGCTTGTAATCCCAGTACTTGGGAGGCTGAGACAGGAGGATCCGGGTTCGCGGCCAGCCTCAGCTACTTAGTGAGGCCCTCTGCAATTAGTGAGACCCTGTTTCTAAATAAAGATTATAAAATAGGGCTGGGAGATAGAATGCCTCTGGGTTCAATCCCTAGTACAGTAAAAAACAAAATGAAAACAAAATAAAGAATAAAAAATAGGACTGCGGTGTAGCTCGGAGGTAGAATTCCCCTGGGTTCAATCCCCAGTACCTCAAAAAAGAAGAAAAAAAAAAGGACTGGAGGGGTGGCTCAATGGTAGAACACCCCTGGGTTCAATCCCCAGTAACATGCGTGCACCCTTGATTTGTTCATGTGAATGAATTCAGGCCTGACTCCCTGCTCTGCCCTTCCTTGATCACTTTTGATGGTGGCCTCTGGGTTTGGGGTCAGGGTCCTTGGGACACCAGCCTCCTTGTTTGGGCTGTGGCCCATGGTGGGTTCTGTTCCGTTTTGTTGCCCAGGCAGTGAAACAGGCTCACCCTTCCCAGAGGACCCAGGGCCTAGGTTAGCCTGGTGGGAATAGCTAGTTAGTGACAGACCTTGTTCTGTTAGAACATTCTAGAAGTATCCATCCACGGGGTCACAGTTTTCCGAATGGAGGAAAACCTTGCAATAAAAGAATATGATATAAGAAAGACACTGGATCTTTTATTTTTTTCCTTTCATTTTCTTTTTCTTTAAAAAACAAAACAAAACAAAAGCCCGAAGCAAAAACTTTTTAGGAGTAGTTACAGATATTATAGGGGGAGGGGGAGGGGCACAAAAACAGAAGAGAAAAGCACCAGTGAGATGTCTTTCCCGCCTTCTCCACCACGGAATACAGAAGCCAACAAACCCAAGTTACTCATGCCCTCTTCCCTCAGAAGAAAGGAGGAACAAATGATTTAAGAACCTTAGAAGGATTTCTTTTTTGTGACTGTGTGTAAAAGTCAATGCTATAAATCTAAAACGAGGTCTGTTTTTTAAAAAAGTTCTAAAACAGGAAGAAAACACATGGAAAGAAACCCCTGGTGGAGACCTGGTTAATTATGGACCGAGGCCCTTTTTAAGGAGAATATAAAATGCAGAGGGCTCCCTCTGTGGGCAGGACCTGCTCCTGCCACCTCTGCTACCCGCTTCCCTCTCAGTGCCCTCTGCTCCCCTGCCGTCACCTTTTCTCCTTTTAAAAATAAAAGCCTGCTCCTGTGACAGGCTCTTCCTCCGTCTTGCTGGGGCGACTACTTGGTGTCCAGCTTGGCCATCTCCTGTACGTAGATGCCGATGCTCTCACTGTCGAAGAGCAGGAAGTACACGTTCTTCAGGGAGGACGCGCTGGAGTCATCAAAGTGGGCTGAGATCGCTTTGAGGGTCACCTGGGCGGCTGTCTGTTTGGGGAAGCAGTTTCTGTGCCAAGGCAAAAGGAGAGCCCATGTCATTTTTGCCCCTCAGCCTGGGACAACAAAACCCTTGGTTCCTTATTTTGGTCCTGGGCCCTTGTTTGTCCTGTGTGGGACAATACCATGTGCAGGACTGGGCCACATATCATCTCTGATCCTAGTCTAAAGGCTTCCTTGTGACAGGAAGGCAGAGGACATTCTCTATAAGTGTTGCCCCACTGACTGATTTCAGCCAAGGTCATAGGACTGACAGGTGAGGAGTGCCCTGTATTTGAAGCTATCTCACCTGAATCAAGTAAAAGTTGGCTTTAAAAACTAGTGATTCAGCTGGGTGTGGTGGTACATGTTTGTAATCCTAGCACTTGGGAGGCTGAGATAGGACGAACATTGGTTCATGGCCAGCCTCAGCTACTTAGTGAGACCCTATTTCAAAAATAAAGAATAAGCTGGGCGTGGTGGCGCATGCTTGTAATCCCAGCATTTGGGAGCCTGAGACTGGAGGATCCAGGTTCGAAGTCAGCCTCAGCTGCTTAATGAGGTCCTCTGCAACTTAGACCCTATTTCAAAATAAAGAATGAAAAATAGGGCTGGGGGTGTAGCTCAGAGGTAGAATGCCCCCAGGTTCCATCCCCAGTACCGCAAATAAAGAAAGAATAAAAAATAGGGCTAGGGGTGTAGCTTGGAGGTAGAATGCCCCTGACTCAATCCTCAGTATCAAAAAACAAAACAAAACAAAAACT
Organism: Graphiurus murinus; assembly: GCA_004027655.1. Taxonomy (NCBI): domain Eukaryota; kingdom Metazoa; phylum Chordata; class Mammalia; order Rodentia; family Gliridae; genus Graphiurus; species Graphiurus murinus. The sequence continues at coordinate 21,209 of PVLC010000091.1, forward strand.
AGTGATTCAGCTGGGTGTTGGTGGTACACACCTATAATCTCAGTATTTGGGAGGCTGAGACAGGAAGATTGCAGGTTATAAGCCAGCCTCAGCAATTTAGCGAGGTTCTCAGTAACTTAGCAAGACCCTGTTTCCAAATAAAAAATAAAATAGGTCCAGAGGTGTAACTTGGAGGTAGAATGCCTCTGTGTTCAATCCCCAGCATCACACAAAAATAAACAAATCAACAATAAAAAAACTTAATGGCTCAGTATTTAAAATACCTGGTTTCCAAAAAGGTGAATATAGGTTTTTATTTGCTCCTTCAAAATTGGTTTATATGCTAGCCAGATTGTTTAATGAGAGCAAAAGTGTGCTGAGCATGGTGATGCATGATTGTAATACCAGTATTTGAGAGGGTGAGGCAGGAGGACTGTGAGTTTTTTTTTTAAGGTATTGGGGATTGAACCCAGGGGTATTCTACCTCTGAGCTACATCCCCAGTCCTGTTTTTATTCTTTATTTATTTAATTAATTTATTTATTTATTTTTGTGGTGCTGGGGATTGAACCCAGGGGCATTCTACCTCCGAGCTACACCCCCAGCCCTATTTTTTTATTCCTTATTTTGAAACAGGGTCTCGGGTCTCACTAAGTTGCAGAGTGCCTCACTAAGTAGTTAAGGCTGGCCGCAAACCTGGATCCTCCAGTCTCAGCCTCCCAAATGCTGGGATTACAAGCATGCACCACCATGCCCGGCTTATTCTTTATTTTAAAACAGGGTCTTATTAAGTTGTGGAGGTCCTCACTAAGTAGCTGAGGCTGGCCATGAATCTGTGATCCTCCTATCTCAGCCTCCCAAGTACTGGGATTACAATTGTGCACCACCACTCTTGGCTAGGTCTGCAAGTTTGAAGGCACCACAGCAACTTAGTGAAACTCTGTCGTGTGTGTGCACATGCATGTGCTCTCTCTCTCACAGACAGACAGACACACACATACACACACACACACATACAAAAAAAAAAAGAGCAAAAATATTTGCTTAACAGCTTGTCTTCAAAAATTCCTTTTGTGTGCTTAGTATTTCTCTCTCATGAACTCGTATGGATATACCAATGCAGTTTTAGCAGTGATTCTGGGCAGGGCTGGGCTGGAGAAAGTTTGCTAAGAGTCCCAAGCACCAGGGAGCCACTGATAGTGCTGCCCACTAGTCTCCAAGGGCACAGCCGGAGTGGTTATTTGGGGTTAGTCACCAGCCCCTGGTGCTAGTGTTCCAGTAGGGAGCAGCACTGTCTGTGGTCCACCTATAGGAAATGCAGCTGTGGTGCCTCTGGACCTGGACGGTGGAGGCCAGTGCTGCTGGCTGTATCTGAGTTACAATTAGAACAGGAACCCAGGCCTCAGCACTTCACTCTTAGCCTGCCCATGATGGGTCTACAAATCATGCGTGGGTTACACAGCCCAGCTCTATGTAAGTTCATGCTCCGTGATGGCCTTTCACTGCCTGGGTATGTTCGGCAAACCCCAGCCTCCTGGCTCTGTCCTCAGCAGAGGAATCCCCTGGTGATTCTAAAGTTGGTCTAGGGAGGGACCTGAGGTTCCACATTCCGACCAGGTTAAGTCGCTGCTGGTCCATGGACCATACCAAGTAGCGAAGACTTCAAGTCTGGTGTTTCCTTTTCCTTTTTTTTGGTACTGAGGATTGAACCCAGAAGCATTCTACCTCTGAGGTATATTCCTAGCCTATTTTATTTTTGAGACAGTCTTGCTAAATTGCCCAGGCTGGCCTCAAATTAGAGATTTTTCTGCCTCAGTCTCCTGAATTGCAGATCACAGGTATGTACCTATGTATTCAGCTCAATGGAAAACAGGTGGGATGTGTTTTTTTTTTTTTTTTTTTTTTTTTTTTTGTGGTACTGGGGATTGAACCCAGATCTGTTCTACCTCCAAGCTATAACCTCAGCCCCATTTTATTTTTTATTTTGAAACAGGGTCTCACTAAGTGGCTGAGGGTCTTGCTAAATTGGTGAGACTGTTCAAAGTCTATATCCTGCCAGGCGTGGTGGCAGATACCTGCAATCCTCTTGTCTCAGCCTCCCAAATACTGGGATTGCAGGTATCTGCCACCACGCCTGGCAGGATATAGACTTTGAACATGGAAGTCTTAAAAATTAACATGCTCCCTTGCCTCCACCATAGCGTCTCCCTGTGGCCGCCTTTCTGTCTGGGATTTGACATGCCTCAGCCATGGGGAGCAGCTGCCGGGAGGACCAGGGTGGTCTCACTGTGTATTTGGAAAGTGGGAAACGGTCCTTTACTGCCTGGCTAACATGCTTTGCTGTGCTGCAGGCCTTGGCTGTGTCTTCTGGAGCAGGAAGATCAGATGTAAGTAGAACAGCAGCTGGTTCCCAGCAAAAAGGCTGGAAGATTCCACACCAGAGCACCCCATCCTACCTGCCGCTGGGGAAGGGTGGGAAGGCCACGGACTTTAGCTTCTTGTCCTCGGCCGCTGACAGGCAGTTTTTGATGGTCTCTTCAAGCTGTTCTTCACATTTGTCGGAGCCCCACTGGGGGATGTGACAGTGGATGACAAATTTGGCTGCAAGCCCGCTGGATTGGCTGACGGCAGCTTGGACACAGGAGAGAGAGAGGCTTCAGGTTATTTCCTGTCTGACCTAAGCCAGGAGTTAGGCTGGGCCTCACCCATCTACCTGTTAGATCCAGGGGGGACAGGAAGTGAATGGGAATTTGGCTGAACAAATTCCCTGTGTCTGCGAGGACTCTGCCAGAGACGAGTGCTGGTAGGATTGCTCCAACAGCACAGGCTTCAGGTGCAAGCGTTTGATGGCAGTGTGGCAGCACATCACCTCTCCTCTGTAGTCTGCCAACTAGACCCTGGGTTAGGAACCTGCTCACACTAGTTTTGTCAAAGGAACACATCCAAATTCTCTCTGGGGCTGTAGTAGGCTAAATAACGGCCTCATGCAAAAACCCATATCCTAATTCCTGGGACCTGTGGATGTTACCCAACCTGGCCAAAGGGACTTTGAGGATGAGACTAAATGAAGGATCTTGCGATTGCAGATTATCCCAGATTATCTGGGTGGGTCCTAAATGTAGTCATGTGGCTTCTGTATGAGGGAAGCAGGAAGGTCTCAGGCTGGAGAAGGCCAGTGATGATGGAAGCTGAGACTGGAGGGATGTGTCCAGGAACCACGGAATATGGCGCCCTAGAAGCTAGAAGAGGCTAGGGAGGGCCTCTCCCCCGCGCCTCCAGAAGGAACCTGCCCTGCCGACACCTTCATTTCAGCCCTTGAAGCTCACTGTGAACTGTTGTCTGTCAGAGCTTGAAGAGAACAAATTTGTATTGTTTGAAGGTGCAGACGGCCATCAGGAAAAGATACAAAGGCTGTGTGTGTATGTGTCTGTGTGGTACTGGGGACTGAACCCAGGGGCACTCTACCACTGAATTATATACTCAGTCCCTTTTATTTTTATTTTGAAACAGGGTCTCCCTCAGTTGCCCAGGCTAGCTTCAAACTTGCAGTGCTCCTGCCTCAGTTTCCTAAATCACTAGGATAAGAGATATGTACCACTGTGCCTAGCTACAAAGGCTTTTTTGGTGTGTGTGTGTGTATGTATGGGTGTGTGGTGTACCAGGGACTGAACCCAGGGGCATTCTATCTTTTGAGCTATACACCCCAGCCCTATTTTATTATTTATTTATATTTTTATGTGTAGTACCTAGAGTTGAACCCAGATGCATTCAACCTCCGAGCCGCACCACCAGTTCTATTTTTATTTTTTACTTTGAAACAGGGTCTCACTAAGTTGCTGAGGCTGTCTTTGAACTTGTGATCCTTCTGTCTCAGGCTCCCGAGTACTGGGATTACAGGTGTGTGCCACAACGCCCAGCTTATTTTTAATTTTTTGAAACAAGGGTCTCACTAAATTGTGGAGGGCCTCACTAAGTAGCTGAGGCTGGCATAAACCTATGATCCTCCTATCTCAGCCTCCCAAGTACTGGGATTTATAAGCATGTGCCACCACACCTGGCTACAAAGGCTTTTTAAAAAACAGCCACCTTGCTAGGCATGGTGGCACATGCTTATAATTTTAATACTCAGGAGGCTGTGACAGGAGGATCTCAGGTTTGCAGCCAGCCTCAGCTACTTAGGCCCTCCACAATTTAGTGAGACTCTGCTTCAAAAAATTAAAAATAAGCTGGGCGTTGTGGCACATACTTGTAATCCCAGTTCAAACAAAAAAATAAAATAGGGCTGGTAGAATGCCCCTGAGTTCAATCCATAGTACCACAAAGAAACAAAAATCAATAAAAACAAAAACAAAAAACCCATCTACCATTCCCCTCACCACCCCCTTACCCCAGGAGAGCCTAACTTGGTGCTCATGGGCTCTTAGGACCCTCCCTGAGCTGAGGGCCGCTTGAATGTATACGTCCTTGCACTGGGATTGTATTTGATCATCTCTAATATGTCCTACAAATACAGGGCTTCAAAATGAAATTGAATGATGCCAGCCTTGTCTCATAATTTCAGCCATTCTGCCTTGTTTTACTTTTTACTTCCCCTACAATGGATCCTGTCAGCAACAGAGCTGATAAGCACCATGGCTGCTGAGAGGTTCTGTCTGATCCACTGGCCACACTCAGGCCCCTTGGGGCAGCTGCAGCCCTGTGCTGCTTGTCCCTAAGCCTGGCCGAGCTGGGCTCTGGGCCTCCTGAAGTGGCCAGGCCCGGGAAGCCTTAGCACTTTGGAGAGGCCATGGCCAGCAGGGGCAGCTTTTGTAATATACATGTGTCTGCTGAGCTCTGAAGCTATATATGGGGTTGGCTTGCAGGATTTGAGATATACAGTGCCCATCCAGTTTATGAGAAGTATTTCCTAGTGACATCCAACAGTGTCAGAGAGGCTGTGACTGCACTTGTTTGGATGGCCTGAGTCAGTCAGGTCAGGCTGTGAGCTTCTTGCCTCCCAGTGCCCAGCGGGTGCTACACACAAGTCAACCAAGAACAAGCCAGTCCACGTAATACTAATGGGGCAGTGGGCATGACACAGCCCTGTGGGTCCACTCTACCACCTGTGTACTTGTGCACCAGAAGCAGAATGTCCCTGCTTGGCCTGAATGACGGTACCTTAGAACCAGGAGGCTATTCTGCAGAGAACTGGCCCTGCAGAGAACTGAGGACTCTGGGGTTGGGCCCTGCCTGATTAGAACAATTTTCCTGAGGTCCTTACTTCATCATGCGTTGGATTTGGCTCTTCACATCCATGGCTGACTTATTTATTTATTTATTTATTTATTTGGTACTGGGGATGGAACCCAGGGGAATTTTGCCTCTGAGCTGTATCTACAGACCTTTTTATTTTGAAACAAGGTCTTGCTAGGTTGCTAAGAATCTTAATAAGTTGCTGAGGCTGGCCTTGAACCTGTGATCTCCTGTCTCAACCTCTAGGAGGACACCACCCCACCTAGATGGCTGATTTATTTTGTATATATTTAAACTATAGTCATGTTATCAACTGAATGGTATTCGTGTGTGTGTGTGTGTTGCTAGGGATTGAACCCAGGGATGCTCTACCATTGAGCTACATCCCCAGCACATTTTCTTTTCTATTTTGAGACAGGGTCTCACTAAGTTGCCCAGGCTGGCCTTGGCCTTGAACTTGCAATCCTCCTGCCTCAGCCTCCCGTGTTGCTGGGATTACTGACGTGTGCCACTGTGCCCAGCTTCAAAGTCATCTCTTATCTCATCTACTGTGTCCCAGTAAAGCACTTTCACCTGCTAAGGACCTGTGTTCTAAGAATGGCAGTGGTCCCCATCTGACCATGCAGCCATTACTGCCTCTCACTGGTGCTGTCCCAGAAATAGTTTCCTGATCCATTCTTGCTCCCATCTCCTGCTTCAGAACAGGCCTGCTTTACCCATGCTAAAATTCACTTTGAGAAAACATTTTAAATATCTTTTTTGTGAGCCTGGAGTAGTGGCACACACCTGTAATCCCAGTACTTGGAATGCTAGACAGGAGGATTGTAGGTTTGAAGCCAGTCTCAGCAACTTAGTGAGGCTCTCAGCAACTTAGGGAGACCCTGTTTCAAAATAAAATATAGGGCTGCAAAGCTGGGTGTGGTGGCACATGCTTGTAATTCCAGTATCAGGGAGGCTGAGACAGGAGAATCTGGGTTCACCGCCAACCTCAGCTACTTAGTGAGGCTCTCCACAACTTAGACCCTGTTTCAAAATAAAGACTAAAAAATAGGGTTGGGGGTATAGCTCAGAGGTAGAATGCCCCTAGGTTCAATCCCCAGTAAAACACACACACACACACACACACACACACACACACACACACACACACACGCATCTTTTTCGCTGTAACACACACACACACACACACACACACACACACACACACACGCATCTTTTTCGCTGTGGCAGTGTTGGGGATTGAACCCAGGGCCTTGTGCATGGTAGAGATTGACTCTTCCACACTGACCCACATTCCCAAATCATCTAATATCTTTTTTTTTGGTACCAGGGATTGAACCCAGGAATGTTTTACCTTTGAGCTACACCCCCAGTC
>PVLC010000091.1:27893-228707 GCA_004027655.1 Graphiurus murinus
CTGGGGGTTGAACTCCGGGGCATTCTACCTCCGAGCTATACCCCCAGCCCTATTTTTTATTCCTTATTTTGAAACCGGGTCTCACTAAGTTGCGGAGTGCCTCACTTAGGTAGCTGAGGCTGGCCGCGAACCCGGATCCTCCGGTCTCAGCCTCCCGAATGCTGGGATTACAAGCGTGCGCCACCACGCCCGGCTCCCAGTCATTTTTATTTATTTTTAAAATGTTGAAACAGGGCCAAAGACTGGCCTGGAACTCATGATCTTCCTGTCTCAGCCTCCCAAGTACTGGGATTATAGGTGTGTGCCACCACGCCTGGCTGGCCCAGTGAGTTTTACTCAGCCCCTTGCTCTGATCAGTGGGCATGACTTTGGTCCTCTCCATGAAGTGACTAGTACATTATCAAGTAAAAGCCGACCTTCTTGTGGCTCTGCACATTCCCAGCCCTGGACCTCAGGGGCACGGACTGCGACTGCTCCTATGGTGCTATGAGTGGCTTTTCTATTTCCATCCACACATATGCTAATCTCATGTTTGAGTGGGAGCTGTCTTAAAAATAAAAAAAAGGACAGTTTACTCATCATCACATGTATAGGGGAAACTTTAAAGTGTGGATGCATGCTCTGTTGTTGTTCTAACAATCTAGTCTGACCATGATGGACCCCTGTCTTAATTTCAAGGTGGGCTGTCTGGTCCATACAGTCAGAACCCTTCACATAGCCTGTGGGCTCAGCTCACGTTGGCTGCTGTTTCTCTCCTTCCTGCTGGTTCATGATTACAGCCAATGGTATCTTGCCCCCAGGTGGGGCTCCCCACTCCCCAGGAGTCTTCCCCAAGTCCTCCCCCTCTGTGCTCCTTTATGTCTGAGGACAGCGCTAGGTTCCATCGATCTCTGAGGCCCTACGTTAGCACAGCACTTGGCACTGACTAGAGGTACAGTGAGCGAAAGCCCTGGGGACCAGGTGGTGGGAACATGGCTGTGAAGTTGGGTCCGCCTGTCAGAAAGTTACCCAGTAGCCTTGAGGAAGAGATGTCCACCCAAAAACCTGTGCACCCAAAAAATGTGCATAGGAGCTCTGTACACAGTAGCCAAAGGTGGCAACAGCCCAGACACCCATCAACAGATGAATGGACAGAGTAGAACATTGTTCAGCTATAAGGAGTGAAGTGCTGCTACATGCTGCAACCTGAATGAACTACGAAAATATTAAGTTAAATGAAAGAAAGGCACAAAGGGCTACTCGTTCACTGTGTGATTCCATATATATGAAATGTCCAGAATAGGCAAAGTCAGAGACAGAAAGCAAGTTAGTGGTTGTCAGGGTGTGGGGGGTGTGATTGCTTAATGAGAGTAGAGCTGCTGTTTGAGGTGATAAAAAAGCTCTGGGACTAGATAGTGGTGGTGGTCACACAACTCGGTGCCATTAAATTGTACACTTTAAAATGGTTACAATGGCATCTTACTGCACACACACAAAATGAATGAAATGGCTCTAGGCCCTTTTGGGGGAGTTGATGCACACAGGCATGAACTACCCGGACATTTCATAGTCCCCAGAGGATAGGAAACGACCTACATACGCCTGCTGGGATCGTCAGAGAGAGGCTAACATAGCTTCGTGATTACTTACAGCATATTTTGTTGCACACAATGACTATGCATGAAGCGTGAAGCTAGAGAAGGGGGAGGACGAGAACAGGGTGGGCTGTGCTGGGACACGGGCCCAACTCCACACTCACCTTCAGCAACTTCCAAAGGGCCTTGGGATTTGCGGAGCTCCTTTACTGTTTCCAAGAACTCTTTGCCCCCAGCCTTTTCCAAGGCTTTACCTGCAAGGAAACAGTGGGAAGCTGTGTGGTTTCCTTTCAATGTAATCACACACTTAAGCATATCTTAGTAGGCTGGGGACACCAGGAATCCTGCAAACCAGTTCTTGTCCCGGCTTGCCAGTCTTTGTGGGTCCAAGGGTCTCTAGGCCTCTCTGTAGCAGACAGGTTAGCAAGATTCTTCCTCCTCCTCTTCTTCTTCTTTTTTTTTTTTTTCTTTGTGGTACTACAATGGAACTCAGGAGTTCTCTACCACTGAGCTACATCTACAACCCTTCTTTATTGGTACTGGGATTTAAACCTCCGGGTGTTCTACCTCTGAGCTACACCCCAGCACTTTTTATTTATTTTTATTTTTTAATTTTTTTTCAGTAGTGGGGATGGAACCCAGGGGCATTCTACCTCCGAGCTACATCCCCAGCCCTAATTTTTATTCTTTATTTATTTTTTTTTTTTATTTTTTTTTTTTTTTGCGGTACTGAGGATTGAACTCAGGGGCATTCTACCTCCAAGCTATACCCCCAGCCCTATTTTTTATTCTTTTTTTTTATTTTGAAACCGAGTCTCACTAAGTTGCGGAGTGCCTCACTAGGTAGCTGAGGCTGGCCGCGAACCCGGATCCTCCGGTCTCAGCCTCTATTCTTTATTTTGAAACAGGGTCTCATTAAGTTGCAGAGGGCCTCACTAAGTAGCTGGTGATGGTTAGGCTGGCCATGAACCCAAATCCTCTGGTCTCAGCCTCCCAAGTACTGGGATTACAATCGTGTACCACCATGCCCAGTTTCACTTTTTATTTTAAAGAGGGTCTTGCTAAGTTACCAAGGGTCTTGCTAAGTGGCCCAGGCTGGCCTCAAAGTTGTGACACTCTTGTACAGGGTCGCCTGGCTTCCATTTGAATTTTTTTTTTTTTTTTTTGTACTAGGGATTGAACCCAGAGGCATTCTACCTCCAAGCTACATCCCCAGCCTGATTTTTTTTATTTCTTAATTGGAAACAGGGTCTCACTAGGTTGCTGAAAGCCTGGCGAAGTTGCTGAGGCTAGATTTGAACCTGTGATCCTCCTGTCTCAGCCTCCCAAGTACTGGGATTACAAGTGTGTGCCACCATGCTGGCTCCATTTGCATTTTTAATGAACAAAGTCTCAATTCAGAGCTGGGCCACTTTGGGGGTGGGGTGTTGGGAAACTGCTGGGGATTGAACTCAGCCTCATGCATGCTAAACACATGCTCTATCACTGAGCTGCATCCACAGCTCATGATCTTAGCTGCAGGGGATGATTAGTTTGGGTGTTGGTGGTGGAGAATGGAATTATGATGGAAGAGTCTGCTAATAACACAGCAACAATAATAAAAAGAACTATCAAGCTGGGCATGGTGATGCATGCCTACAATTTCAGTACTTGAGGGGCTGAAACAGGAGGATCTCAGACTTGAGGTCAGCCTCAGCAACTTAGTGAGACCCTCAGCAACTTAGTGTAACTCTGTTCCAAAATAAAATAATAATAATAATTATAAAAAAGGCTGGAGGTATAGCTCAGAGGTAGAATGTCCCTAGGTTCAATGCTCAGTACAAAAAAAAGACATTATTATTATTATTATTTTGTGTGTGTGTGTGTGTGTGTGTGTGTGTGTGTGTGTGTGTGTGTGTAACGGGGGGTTGGACTCAGGGGCATTTTATCTCTGAGCTACATACCCAGCCCTATTTTATTTTTATTTTTTGCAACAGTGTCTAGCTAGGTTAATGAGAGCCTCACTATTTGCTGAGGCTGTCCTCGAACCTGCAATCCTCCCATCTCAGCTTCTCAAGTACTAGGATTACAAGCGTACACCACCACGCCTGGCAAGACTATCAGTTATTAAATGCTGATGAGCCTGGCTCTATGCTAAGTCCCAGATGTGTTTTGTTTTTTTTTTTTTTTTTGCAGTACTGGGGATTGAACTCAGGGGCATTCTACCTCTGAGCTACACCCCCAGCCCCTTTTTATTCTTTATTTTGAAACAGAGTCTCACTGAGTTGCGGAGTGCCTCACTAGGTAGCTGAGGCTGGCCGCGAACCTGGATCCTCCGGTCTCAGCCTCCCGAATGCTGGGATTACAAGCGTGCGCCATCACGCCCGGCTACAGATGTGTTTTTTATTTAATCTTCACAGCACAACTATGAGATAAGTGCTATTGTTATCCTCAACTACAGATGAGGAAACTGAGGCTCAGGAAGGTTAAGAAATTTGCTCAAGGTCACACAGCCAGGACACAGACCCAGGGGTTCAGAACCTGCTCTCTAACTATCTGGTCACCTTTCGGCCTATTTCTCCTCCCAGACCCCAACAAGGCTGGCCTTAGACTCCACTGGTGGGATCTGAGCTTGAAGTTTTGCTCCAATGTCAGCGCTCTTTCTATTCCTCCAGCCTGCTACTTAAAAAAAGAAAGGTATCTTTATCGTTTTTCTGATAGAAAAGGCAAACGCCATTGGGCATGTATAAAGCAGGAACATGAAACTTGCTTTGTTTGTGAGAAGCTAGGACATTGACAAAACAGCTCAGGACTGAGGCCCAGGGGAGCCCTTCCACAGTGGGGCAATCTCAGGACAGCTGACAGGGACCAGTGCCTGTGAAGGGTGCAGAGGAATTTTCACTGCCCCTTGGAGTGCAAAAGAAGTCCTGCCCTCTGTAGTGCTGCTGTCCCCCAGCGCCATCTTGCCTCCTCTTCTGCACAGTAAGCAGCCTCTGATGCCAGATGGGAGCCAGGAATGTGCCCAGTGACCTGAACTCCTGGTGTTGCCACCCAGACTGAACTGCCAACAACTGACGAAACCACCGACCCCATAGGCAAGCCCTGCACCCCAGGGACAGCGAGGCCTTTTCTTTGCTCACTTTACTCTTTCAATGGAGAGTTGAAGGCAGTTCTGTCTTGTACAAAAGGTTGAGATGGTGACCATTTAGTGTTGGTTATTTCCAGTCCTTCCACCCCCCTGTCCAGTGGTCCAGTGACAGCAGCCTCACCCACTCATGGGACAAGTGGAAAACCACTGGTAAAAAAGTTCAATGTTCATGATCTTAGGGACCACCCAATCTGTTCTAGAGATCCCTTTCCTCATTGCCAGCAGTATTTTCAATATTTTAAATTAAAAATAAGTCAGGTTAAGCTGGACGTGGTGGCGCACACTTGTTATCCCAGCATTTGGGAGGCTGAGGCCGGAGGATCCGGGTTCAAGGCCAGCCTCAGCTACCTAGTGAGGCCCTCTGCAATTTAGTGAGACCCTATTTCAAAATAAAGAATAAAGAATAGGGCTGGGGGGGGGGCGGTATAGCTTGGAGGTAGAATGCCCCTGAGTTCAATCCCCAGTACTGAAAAAAAAGAAAAAAAATAAGCCAGGTGTGGTGGTGAATGCTTGTGATCCCAGTATTTGTGAGGCCGAGACAAGAGGATAGCAGGTTCAAAGCCAGCCTCAACTACTCACTGAGGCCCTCTACAACTTAGTAAGATCTTGTTTCAAAAATAAAGAATAAGCTGGGTGTGGTGGCGCACGCTTGTAATCCCAGCATTCGGGAGGCCGAGACAGGAGGATCCTGGTTCGCGGTCAACCTCAGCTACCTAGTGAGGCACTCCGCAACTTAGTGAGACTCGGTTTCAAAATAAAGAATACAAAATAGGGCTGGGGATATAGCTCAGAGGTAGAATGCCCCTGAGTTCAATCCCCAGTATGGCAAAAAAAAAAAAAAAAAAAGAATAAAAAACAGGGCTGGGGTGTAGCTTGGAGGTACAATGTCCCTGGTTCATTCCCCAGTACCGGAAAAAAAAAAAAAAAATGAAGTTAATCCAAAAATATGTTCAACAACATTTATAGCAACACTATTCATGATAGCCTAATCTGGAAACTACCATTCAATGGTAGAATGGATGAATGAATTGTGGTATATCTGTACAGCATAATACCATACAGCGAAGAAAATGAACATAGCCACATTCAACAACGTGGATAGGTTTCACAAGCACTAAGCTGAGCAAAAGGAGCTGGACACAGAAGAATGCATGACTTCATTTAAATAAAATGCAAAAGAGATGAAACCCCTCTATGCTGTTAGAAGACAGAATAGTGGTTACTTTTGGAGGAGATGATGGCTGGGAGGTAGATTGGGAGGACTTCTGGGATTCTGTTATGGCCTGCTTCTCAATCTAGGTGCTAATTGCATGGTGGTATTTTTAAGAAAAATTCATCAAGCTGTACACTAATGACCTGTTTCTATATAATACTTCAATATAAGCTGGGCATGGTGGTGCACACCTATAATCTCAGTACTTGGGAGGTTGAGACAGGTCATAGCAGGTCCTAGGTCATCCTCAGGAACTTATCGAGACACTCAGCAACTTAGCAAGACCACGTTTCAAAATACCCAGGGGTATTCTACCTCTGAGCTACATGCCCAGTCTTATTTTATTTTTACTTTGAAACAGGGTCTTGCTGGGTTGATGAGAGTCTCACTACTTGCTGAGGCTGTCCTCCAACCTACAATCCTCCTGCCTCCTGTGTCAGCCTCCCAAGTACTGGGATTATAGGCATATGCCACCACGCCTGGCTTAAAATAAAAAATTTTAAAAAGGGCTGTGGAGGCGTAGGTTGGAGGTAGAATGCACCTGGCTTCAATCTCCAATACCAACCAACCAACCAACCAACAAAACAAAACAAAAATACCTTCAATATAAATATTACAAGATATATGCAGAAATAAAACACTGTTCAATGACATAAAAGACAATTTGAGATGACACCCTGTGCAGTGGAGGGGTGAGACCCACTGGACAGTGATTGAAGAGAACCTGTCTGAACAATGGGCTATTCCAGGCACCTTGACAGAAGTCTCAAAACCTTACCTATATCTTCTTTGAGGTCAATTTCGGCTGTGGTTGGGTGCACAATGCCCTCCACTCTCATGGAGCCAATATGGCTGATGTCACTCTGGGTCAGGGACAGCTGCATTAGGAGGAAAAGATGGGAAAGATTAAATCCCACTAAAAATCTGCATATTCTACCTAGTGTCCATGAACTCTCAGTGATTCACACCGAAGGTCAATATAAGGGCTGTGCACAGAGCAACCCCTCAAGTTTGCCATGTGTTTGGTTTTGAATTCTAGGCTCCTTGGAGCTCAGTGGATTTTGTTTTCACACCGAGGCTACCAGAATGCAACAAATTCGCCTTCCTCTCCCAGGCACAGGAATGGAGCTCTCCTCCTCTTTCTCTTCTAGTTCCTGTCTGTGGTTCCCAACCTGTGGCCTTGGTGTTCTGTGAAACACCCTCTGAGCTGTTCCCATGAAGGTGAGAAGCTCAGGGCTTGCTCTCCCTTCTCAGTGCCCTGCATTGCCCCTGGAGCAGCACGGAACTGATGGGGCAGGGCATGTTGGCCAGTGATCTTGCTGAAGGAAGTAAGGGGTTCCGGGTTAGCGACCTGCCTCCATCTGGCTACCTTGCCTTTTTAATTAATTAATTAATTTATTGTGGTACTGGGGACTGGACCCAGGGGCATTCTACCTCTGAGCTACATCCCCAGCCCTACTTTATTTTTATTTTGAAACAGGGTCTGACTAGGTTGATGAGCGTCTCACTGCTTGCTGAGGCTGTCCTTGAACCTGGGATCCTCCAGTCTCAACCTTCCAAGTGTTGGGATTACAGGCGTGTGCCACCACCCCTAGTTCCACCTTGTCTTTTGGGGACCACATTTTTGGGCTGCCCTATGTGTTGATAGTGGAGTCACTCTCCATGGTGCCCCATGTGGGCAAGAAGTTGGTGTTTCCCTAGATAAGGGAGAGAAAGCTAATCTCCACATAACGGGGGAGAACCCCTGGAGGGACATAATCTCCCTCTTTGCTTCCGGCTCTGCTTCCCCAGAGATGACTTAGGAACCCACCACCTCCATGCTCCTTCTAGAACCTGCTCTCCCAGCTGTGGCATGGCAGCTCCCTCTGTAGTCAGCTGCAAACATTCAGCGACCAGAGATATGATTAACGGACTATTTCTTCGTGTATCTTATTTCAGCCCCGTTGACTTGGTAGATAAATTGTCTGCTCAGTAAACTTAACGCTTGCAGAAATGAATTATTCGAGTGTCTGGCTGGGCTGCTGTTGTGTTGCTAGTGACTGTTCAAATGTATAGCCCTGTTTGTTTTCTTTCTGCAGCCTGGGAAGGCAAGCAGACTGAATTATTGGCAAATAATTCATTTCTAACACCCGGGGTATTCAGGAAACATATATTTCTATTTTCGTTCTCTGATAAATTACATTGAACCATGGAAGACAGGTCTCCCCAGGCCGTCTGAGACGGCTATGGATTTTTTTTTTTTTTTTTTTTTTTTTTGGTGGGTGCAGAAATAACTGGGGCCTGGGGAATTCCCAGCAAAACCAGTAGTGTCATCTCATCTACTGACCAGGAAGAGTACCTCTGGCTGACCAATGTCAGTGCAGATAATATTCAGCACTAAAGGGCTTGTTTGCTCTCAGTGCGGAAATCGCCATAGCTCTTTCGTTTAAAACTGAATAATTCAAGACTAGAGCGAAAGTCCTATTAGGGAGCAAAGGATGAAGGAGACATTGCTGCTTGTAAACAGTAGGTTATAAAAATGTAATCATGTTTTACTATGGCACATTACGGTTCTCTTTATTACCTTCTGCCCTAGAACAAGGCTCTTGGAAGACAGGATGGTGAATCCATCCCCTGGCCCATCTTCAGAGGTGGAATTTGAAGTTCCTTCTTTATCGCTGTCTTTTGGTTTGGACTGTTGGTAAAAATTGGATGGAGAGATGAGAAATAATCCAGAGGAAGCCCAAGGTGGCAGAATTAAGCTCTTCTCATGGCTGCTACCACCTTGGATGTGAACAGCGGTGGTTAAATGTCATGCTCTGGGTTTGGGTTTCCCTTTGCTTTTACTACTGGATATGGAACCTAGGGCCTCGAGCAAGGTGGGCACGCACTCTACCACTGACCTGCACTCTCAGACCTCCGCTGTTCCTTGACAGCAGGAAGCCAGGGGCAGCAATATGCGGAAAAAGACAGGGTACCACAAACAACAAAGTGTTCTCACCCAAACCCGGACCCCATCCATTACTTTTGTCTGGTTGCGTTAACCTGCCTGCAGCTCATGATGGCAAACAACAGAGCCGAGTGGGGTGGTTCACAGCTCACTGCTCCACCTCCCTGCTCCCCAAGATTTCCCTGGGGCCCAGTGGCAGTGGCACAAACTCCTGTATGATCTTTGTGTTATTATGGAAGTCTGCCGAGTGAAAATTTCCACAGCCTCTAAAGCAGTACTACTGTCCAACAGGTCTTCCTATGATGGAGGCACTCTAAATTGTCTCTGCTGTTCAGTGCTACTGAGCCCTTGAAATGTGGCTAGCGCAGTTGTGAGGCGGAATTTCTAATGTGGTTTTCTTGCTTTTGGTACTGGGGTTTGAACCTAGGGGCATTTTACCTCCGAGCTATACCCCCAGCCCTTTTTATTTCTTTATTTTCATTTTGAAACAGGATCTCACTAAGTTGCCGAGGGTCTTGCTAAATTGTTGAGGCTAGAACCTGCAATCCTCCTGTCTCAGTCTTCCCAAGTACTGGGATTACAGGCATGAGTCAACACACCTGACTGTAATGTGGCTTATTTTTAATGTCAGTTTCAATAGCCACATGTGACTAGTGGTTACTCTACTGGACAGCACATGAAAATATTATTCCACAGGTAGTGTCACAGACTAAGCTACTTAGCTTAGCAAGCTACCCCAAATACCTGGAGCCCTATCAGCTGAACCCAGGGAGACTGCCTGTGGGGGCCTGGAGATTGCTCAGCATACAACAAAAGTTCCATGGAGGAACGTGAAGCAGGGCTCCACGCTACTCTCTCACAGTTTTGTTGGGGCCATAAAAGAAATCTGAAAACCACCCTGCTATGGGGTTAGAAATCTCTGGTATGCTCTGTCAGATGATATGAGCTCCAGTCTTCAAAGGTCCTTTATCCTACATACACACTCATCACTTTCTCCAAGCACCAAGCTGCAGAGAGACCTTTGGACATTCTGACTGTACCTCCATCATTTCACCCTTAGACTTTCTTCTCTTTCCTCCCATTCTGGGGGTGTCTCAGTCCACTAAGGCTGATATATCAAAATACCATAGACTGGGTGGCTTATAGTTTTTTGTTGTTATTGTTTGTTTGGTACTGGGGATGAAAAACAGAGGCATTCTACCTCTAAGCTATACCCCATCCCTATTTTACTTTTTATTTAGGAACAGGGTCTCACTAAGTTGCTAAGAGCCTCCCTAAGTTGCTGAGGCTGGCTTTGAACCTGTGATCCTCCTGTCTCAGCCTCCCAAGTTCTGGGATTACAGGAAACACTACCATGCAAGGTTCTAGGATGCTTATAAAAACAGATGATTCTGGGTATGGTGGTACACACCTGTAATCCCAGTACTTGGGAGGCTGAGGCAGGAGGACTGCAGGTTTGAAGCCAGCTTCCACAACTTAGTGAGACCCTGTTTTAAACAAAACAAAAACTACAACAACAACAACAAGAAACATAGGACCTAGGGTATAGCTCAGAGGTAGAATACCCTTGGGTTCAATCCTTAGCACCACAAAACAAACAAAAAAACACCAATACGTATTCCCCACCGTTGTGGAGGCTCTGGCAGATCTGTGTCTGGAGAGGGCCGCTTCCTCAGAGATGATGCTTTCGCACTGTGTCCTCATGTGGCAGAAGGTGAACAGGCTCCCCTAGGCCTTTTTCTTTTCTTTTTTTTTTTTTAGGTACTGTGGGTTGAACTCGGGGGCATTCTACCTCCAAGCTATACCCCCAGCCCTATTTTTTTTTATTCTTTATTTTGAAACAGTCTTACTAAGTTGCAGAGTGCCTCACTAGGTAGCTGAGGCTGGCCACGAACCAGGATCCTCCGGTCTCAGCCTCCCAAATGCTGGGATTACAAGCATGCACTACCATGCCTGACTCCCTAGGCCTTTTTCATAAAGGCATGTAAGAGGGCTCCACCATCATGGCCTTACCACCTCCTAGAGGCCTCACCTCTTCATCCCTCCCTTGGGGCTTAGGTTTCAACAGATGACTTTTGGGAGGACACACATATTGCACCATGGGAATGCCTGACCCATGAAATGCACCTCGGCTCACCTTTTTGGATGTCCGTGGTTTGGCAGCCTTCGATTTCTTGCCCCCCTTCTTGCCTGACGTGGCCTTCCTTCCTCTCTTTTCTGGGGGCGGGGAGAGGATGGTTTCCGACTTGCCTTTGGTCCCTCGTTTTTTGGCCAGCAGTTCGGGGTGAATTCTGGGCAGGACGCCGCCACTGGCGATGGTCACTCCTTTTAGCAGCTGAGGGAGAAATGCATGCATGCATAAGGCCCAGAGCTCACTGGTTCTGGAGTTAATATAGCTCTAAGTGTTGGTGAAACAAGGCTTAAATCTGGTCTTTGCTTTGCTAAAGCAATTGCATAATGCACAATTTAATTGGCTTTCCCGTCTTTCGCTTGTAGAGCATTTCTCCATAGGTATCAAGGCATCCTGTGATCTTGTACAGAAAGCAAAATAAAAGGGTTACAGAAGATGAAAACAGGGATGCTGCCCACAGTTCCGGAATTCCAGATGACAACAGAGTTTAAAGGGCTTCACGTGAGTGGAGCACAGCTGGACAAAACTAGGTTCAAAGGTCAGCATGAGGGCTAGACCCGTTAACAACACACCAGTGGTCCACACTCTGCAACATGCATTCTGTCAGTAAAGTATGCTTCATCATGTATTTTCTGATCAACATGCTTATTTTTCTGCAAATAATTGACATTTCCTACTACATTAATATGATCTGCATAACCTAAACCATCACAGCTCTGAGGGTGGTCTGAGACTATGGGTCGTCTCTGAACTGGTCATTCCCTTCTGTGACAAGAGAAGCACAGGATTGGGAGCAAGAGTCTAGAAACTTCTATAGCAAATTGACAAAGTCATTGTATGACTATCAAATCCAATAACAAGAAATTATGGCCTGGAGTTTGCAAGTGTTTTTTAAATTTTTCTAGGAATCAATTTTTATTGCATGTTTTTGAAATGATCAGTGTCTGAGAGGTTGGCAATAAAAACTGATTCTTCACTACAGTTTAAAGGAATGAAATTAGAAAATGAATATAAATAAAATTTTTGTGTGTGGTACTGGTTCTAATGTTATATTTTTAAAGATAAATTCTTTTAAATCCCTTAAAAAGAATGGCAGTTTGTCATTTATTTTGTTTTATTTACTTTTGTGGTAGTAGGGATAGAACCCAGGATCACTCTATCACTGAGCTACACCTCTACCCCTTTTAAGTTTTTACTATAAAACATGGTTTCACTAAGTTCCCACAGGATGGTCTTGAACCTGTGGATCCTCCTATCTCAGCCTCCCAATTATTAGGATTCTAGGCATGCACCACCACACCCAACAAAAATTTCCGATACTATTTTTACCTACCACTTTGCATATCCTGGGATGGATGGGGGGATTCACTTGACTTCAGAGTCACTTCCAAAATATAGTCAGTTCTAATATGTCAAAAGGAGTCTCCTGTTCTCATTAGAGTAAATCACCAACGTGGGGTTGGGTGGAGAAACTCTGAAGAGAGTAATGTGTGCAACACAGAGCTTGTCTTTAAGGAGGAAAGGAAGGTCTGGCAAGATTCAGCATGCATAACAGGATCTATTCCAGAAGCAACTTTATTTTGACTCTGAATAGTGATAGAGTTAGTAGAATTTGTTATTCTCTTATCCAGTCAGATTTTTTTTTTTTTTTTCTTAGATGGGATTGGGGACTTTCAGGAATGCTTGGTGGCTGGCTGGGTCCATCCACAAAAGTGTGCTTGGCAAATCCATCCCCTCCCTTAGCTGTCTCCATACTTCAGACGTACCTGGTTGAGCTCCTCATCATTGGCCACAGCCAGCAGGATGTGTCTCGGGGCTATCCGGGCCTTCTTGTTGTCCCTTGCCGCATTCCCCGCCAATTCTAAGATTTCCGCTGGAATTATATTGAGGCATTAAAAGACAATCATAGAATTGACCACGTTTATTTATTTGTGATTACTATGTCTGGTCCTGGAAAGAAATCCAGAAAGCTGAAAATGAACTCAGGTTGCAGAGAAATAAGACATTTTAGCAAGACTTCATATATGTGGCCAAGTTTTCTAGGTGTCCTCCAAAATTTATTTAAAAATTTTTGTGGTAATGGGGATTGAACTCAAGGGCATGCTCTCCCGAGCTACACCCACAGCCCTATTTAATTAATTAATTAATTTTGTGGGTATTGCACCCAGGGGCATTCTACCTCTGAACCACACCCCTAGTCCTATTTTATTTTTTCTTTTGAAAGAGGGTCTCACTAAATTGCTGAATCTGTGATCCTGTGGTCTCAGCCCTCAAGTACTGGGATTATAGGCATGTGCCACCACACCATGCCCCTCAAAATTAATTCTCCCTCTTCTTCCTTGGTATATCAACCCCTGATTTTTTTTTTCCTGACCCCATAACCACAGGAAAAAATAACACATTTCCGTTAGTCCCTTGTAAATAAACCTTATCATGTGACTGATTTCAGGCCAATGGAAGACAAGCATTTATGCTACATGGGATTTCTGGGAAGAGTCTGTATCCTTTTCCCCTTCCTACTGGTGGATTGAGGATATCGATGGTGGGAATTTGGGCAGCCATCTTTGACTAAGAAGTCGTGATTAATGAAGCAACAAAATAAAAGGAAATGGAGTCTTCTTACACATCTATCTTTTCTAGACTTCTTTTGTATAAGGTAAATAAACTCTCTTGTTTAAGCTGTTAGCAGAAGTGAATCCTGACTAATACAGAATCCTAAAATACGACTTGAATTTCAGTCTACAGAGAGTGGGACCAACTCTGAAGAGAACAGAGACATAGGTAAAGTCTGTCTTACTGTGTGTTAGTATCCCCTTTAGAGTCTCCTTTTCTCCTCTGCTTCAAGCCTCAGGTCCTGCCTGTCCTTGAGCAAAGCAGATTAGAAGAATGGACTCATCCTGTGAGATGAGGACATTCTTAACCTGAAAAGTACATTCTTAAAGATGATACTCATGAGTCCTGGGTGGGAAGGCATCCCCCAGTGCTTAAGCATGGCATTTGGTAAATGTGAAAATGCTAATAAAGCTGGGTGTGGTGATGCATGCCTGTCATCCTAGTACTTGGGAGACTGAGACAGGAGGATTGCAGGTTCGAGGACAGCCTCAGCAACTCAGTGAAACCCTCAACAACTCAGTGGGACTCTGTTTCAAAATAAAAAAAGGGCTGGGGATTTAGCTCAGAGGTAGAATGCTACTGGGTTCAATCCCTAGTAACAAGGAAAAAAGAAAAACTAATAAAAATGCTAATAAAAAGGAATTTCTCTAAAGCTATCTTACATGCTATCAGAATTTTGGGGTCTATAGAATTGGTTTATACCATCTGTATGCTTTCTCACTTCTTCCTCAGTCTTATTTTGTTATTTTTCTTTCTTTCTTAATTTTAGAAGGATGTTGTGCTGAATCGAATTTGTCTGCTTATAAGAAGTATGAGTGAGCCAGGCATGGTGGTGTATACCTGTAATCCCAGTCCTTGGGAGTCTATGACAGAAGATTGCAGGTTGGAGGCCAGCCTCAGCAACTTAGTGAGACCCTCAGCAATTTAAGGAGATCCTGTTTCATAATAAAAATAAAAAGAGCCGGGGTGTAGCTTGGAGGGAGAATGCCCCTGGATTCAATCCCCAGTATCACCAAAAAAAAAAAAAAAAAAAAAAAAAAAAGAAAGAAAGAAAAAGTATGAATGAGTCTTTAAAGAAAAATTTCTTCCCTCAGAAAAAAGGCAACATGCCAATATGTTGTCTCACTGATAATGAGTATGTGTATGTGTGTTATCATGAATCTGTTATGCATACAGTCATGTGTATGTGTGTGTGTATGTGTGTGTGTGTGCGTGTGTAGGGTATCTGTTGGTACAATGGCATAAATACTAAGCCCTGAAATTAACAGGCAATTCTGTGTAAGTCTTTATAATCAACCTAATTTCAAATAAAATAACACATGAAATTGCCATCATTCATAAAATCTATGGCAATAATAAAAACTTGGCATAAGTATGCCATATTAACTAAGCAAATGTGATTAACCAAAAATTAGAATAAAATAAACATTATAGTTAAATATTTATATGCTACTTCTGTAATGAAAAGTGCTAAGTCATTGCAAATTCATTCTCACATTAGTAGCAATGAATATTGTGTTTACTAACAATTCATTTATTCTGTTGATCATGTTTTCTAAATCAAAGATTGGGGCATTCTAGTTTGAGATGTAGGAGCATGCTCATTGGGACAATTGGACAGGTTATTTGACATTAACACCGTATTTGGAAATTTGGTTTGCTTCATTCAGCTTGTTGTCCAATCCATTTGTGTGTGTGTGTGTGGTACTGGGAATTCAATCCAGGGATATTCTACCTCTGAGCTATACTGCCAGCACTATTTTTTTTTCTTTTTTATTCTTTATTTTGAAACAGGGCCTCACTAAGTAGCTGAGGCTGGTTGAGAACCTGTGATCATCTTATCTCAGCTTCCCAAGTACTGAGATTACAAGCGTGGAGATTACAGTTTCAATCCTTTCTTTTTGATGTACTTTTTTGTGTATGTGTGTGTGTGGTACTAGGGATTGAAACCAGGGGCATTCTACCTCCAAGTTATACCACCGACAGATTTATTTTTTTATTTTGAAACTGGGTCTTGCTAAGTTGTTGAAAGCCTTGCTAAATTACTAAGACTAGCTTTGAACCTGCTGTCCCCTGTTTAAGCTTCCCAAGTACTGGGATTACAAGCAGGTACCACCCTGCCTGCCTCCATGCACATTTCTCTTTGATGTGTATAAAAAAGAAACATAGGCCTGGTGCATTGGGCAAGTCTGTAATCCCAGTACTTGGGAGGCTGAGACAGGAGGATTGCAGGTTTGAGGCCACCTTAGCAACTCAGCGAGACTCTCAGCAACTTAGTGAAACCCGGTTTGAATAAAAATGGCTGGGGGTGTAGCTTGGAGGTAGAATGCCCCTGTGTTCAATCTTCAGTACAAAAAGAAAAAATAGTAGTTATAAAACCTTCACTAATAGGCTTGCTTTGTGACTCTTTCCATGTACCTTTCCATGAGAGGGGAGTTTGCTGCACCTGTTCATCTAGGGGGACTGTCATTTCTGGGGTCCACACTTGGGAGAAGGGCATACTCCACTCATTTTTTCTAGATGGGAGAGGGTACCAAGGAGCCTTTCAATTTTAAGCTTCTGAGCAACTGGACTGAATTTAACATCTTGGACCATCATTTTCCTGCCTCCTGTTACCTGCATTTAGAGAAGTGAAGCACTGACTGGGCGTGGTGCTCTCCTCAAGTTCATCAGAATACCCACCAGTTCAAGAGGAAGGCTAAAGCTAAAGCTAAAGCTCTACAGGTTCGGAGGCTTCAGAGAGCCCCTGAGGAGGAAGATCAGCTTGTCAGACAGATGCACAGACAGTAGATTCACAGACTGGAAAATCTACTGGAATCAAAGCTAGCCCAGCAAGAGACAGAAGGCAGTGATTTAGCACACAGCGCTGTGTAGGGAGCACTGGTGAGGCTCTGGACAAACACCCAACGGGTCTCTTCAACTAAGCTGCTGAAACAATTTATAAGAAAGAAAAACCCCTGATATGTGCTTTTGTGCAAAAACAGAGGTAGGACTTTCTGTTTTTCTTTAAAACTTTTTTCCCCCTCTTTTTGGTACTAGGGATTGAACCCAGGGGCCTTCTATCTCTGAGCTATAATCTCAGCCCTTTTTTTGTTTTGTTTTTGAAACAGGTTCTCATTGGGTTGCTGAAAGTTTCACTTCATGGCTGAGACTGTCCTCAAACCTGCCTCCTCAGTACTGGGATCACAGGCGTGTGCCACTACACCCTGTTTAAAAACCTCTTGCTAATACAGAGTTGAAAATCTAGATCAAGTAGTTCTTATCTCATGGATGTTTGGTCTGGACATCTTAGGGACAGAGAAGTCACCATTTAAATGTCTGAAATAACATCAATCATCATTAATTTTTTTTTTTTCGGTACTGGGGATGGAACTCAGGGGCATTCTACCTCCAAGCTACACCCCCAGCACTCTTTTTTATTCTTTATTTTGAAACAGAGTCTCAAGTTGCAAGCTAAGTTGCAGAGGGCCTCACTAAGCAGCTGAGGCTTGCCTTAAACCTGGATCCTCTGGTCTCAGCCTCCCAAATGCTGGGATTACAAGTGTGTGCCACCACGCCCAACAATCATCATTAATTTTCAAATGTTATTATGACAAATAGGTTCACAGGAATGATATAAGTTTGCTACATTCTTGAGTGATTTTGTTGATCCTCATGACAAAAGAATCCTTTTATTGGCAATCAGTAGGAAAAATGGATTTAAACAAATTTGTTTTACAGCAAATTTTGCGGAAAGATTTATTCTGATAAGTGGTTGAGTTACCTATATGAGCCCATAGACTTTTTTTTTTTTTTTTTCAGTACTGCGGATGGAACCTTCGAGCTACACCCACAGCCCTAGTTTTTATTCTTTATTTTAAAACAGGGTCTCAATAAGTTGCAGAGGGCCTCATTAGTAGCTGGGCCACGAACCTGTAATCCTCCTGTCTCAGCCTCCCAAGTACTGAGATTACAAGTATGAGCCACCACACCTGGCTGGGCCCATAGACTTCTGTAGCAGATCTCTCCCTTCTTGGTGCCATATTTCCAGAAGACTCATCCAGAATATAACTGGGGTCTGGTAGTACACAGAATGATTTCTGCCCAATGAAGTACTGCACACTGTAATGAGTGTAGGTTGGAGGATTGCAAGTTTAAGGCCAGCCTCAGCAATTTAGTGAGACGCTCAGCAACATAGCAAGACCTTGTTTCAAAATTTAAAACAATAAAAAAGGCTGGGAGTGTAACTCAGAAGTAGATTGCTCCTGTAGTAGAAGTAGATTGCTAGTACCAAAAAAAAAAAAAGGAAGTTTCTTTAGCCAAAAGAGATGTTGTAAAGCTCACTCACATTAGTTTTGGAGAGTCTGTGTTCTTTCATTTTGTGCACAATTTAAACCAACACTGATCTTCCAGTCGACAGAAGACAGGAAGTACCACACTAAGTGTAGGGTTGCAACAGGGGATTCAGGTCAGCTGCCCCTTCAGGACTCTGCTTCCCTGGCCCCTTCGTCCTTGTCCACTAGCCCATACAGTGCAGGTGCCCCAGGACTGTCTGCACCTGCCACTCTGTGCTTCTGGGAAAATCCCATTCAATCCATGGCCCCAGTTTCCACCACCTGCCCCACCACGGTGCCACCAGGACCGCCTCCCCGATGGTTCACAGTGATTATACTCACTGCACCCCCAAATCAAATCGTCTTCCCAAACCAGGTCCTCCCATCTGTCTTGGGACTGGCAGCTCCATGCACATGTGGCTCCAATGAGATCTGGAAGTCATTGCCTGCCCTTCCTTGCCCCTTCTCCCTCCTCCCAGTCCTCATGGGGTTCACGGGCCTCATCAATCGTACACACTTTTCCTCCTCTTGCTGTTGTTACCAGAGTTAAGGCTCCCTTCTCTTCCAGCCCAGGTAATTGTAATGCAGCGTAATGATTTCCCCACCCCTGGTTCTGTCCTCCTCCAGATCCATGCCTATTACTGGCCCTTAGATACTTCTGTGCAAATTAGAAAAAGACCCCCCCTTCCCCAAGACACTTTACTGCCATCTGTTGGAAATTCCCACAATAAACATACAAATCTTTGCAGTCTTTGATGTAAATGATACTCTCTTAAATGCATGTCCTTGGCAGCATATGACTTGCACAACCATAAACATGACTCTGGCTATCAAAATGATCTTTTAAAAACACAAATGTAATAAATGAAAATCTTTGGGTAAGAAAATGATGGGGACTGAGCATGGTAGCACATGCCTGTAATCCCAGTGCTTGGGAGGCTGAGGCAGGAGGATCATCATTTGGAGGCCAACCTCATCAGTCTAGCAAGATCCTGTTTCAAAATAGAAAAGGGATGGAGGTGTAGCTTAGTGGTAAAGCACCCCTAGGTTCAATCTTCATTCTCTCTCTCTCTCTCTCTCTCTCTCTCTCTCTCTCTCACACACACACACACACACACACACACACACACACACACACACATATGCTTGGTAGTAAATGGAGAGACTCAATATCTAGAAATGGTGTGTAAATGATGGGTTTCTATGTTACATAGTGAATTAATGAGGTACCCTGAAATTCAACCCTGTTTTAAGACTTATTTGCTCTGTAAAAGTATTTTATTTATTTATTTTGGTGCTGGGGGTTGAACCCAGGGGAATTCTACCTCCAAGCTACATACTCAGCCCTATTTTATTTTATTTTTTGAAATGGTCCCACTAAGTTGCTGAAGTTCTTGCTAAATTGCTGAGGCTGGCCTTGAACCTGAGATCATCCTGTCTTAGCCTCCCAAATACTGGGATTACAGGCATGTGCCACCATGCAGACTGTGCACCCAGCCTTTTCTCACTGGCCGTCCCCGTGGCCCAAGGCTGCCTTCTAGAGGCAGCAGCCTTTTCAAACTACAGACCTGGAAACCAGAGAGAAGGTAAGCTGATAGGAGCAAGCCCACCAGTCATGGCCTGCTGGCTTGAACATCAGCAGGAGGACCCAGTTCATGAGGGAGAGGAGTCAAATGCTGCCACTTTATAGTTGAACTACGATGACCACCTGGGAGAGTCTGTGCCTGTGTGTGCCACGAGGGTGTCTGGGACGCTGTGGTGTGAGCACCTATTCCCAGCTGTCCCTCCCCTCTGGCAGCTGGAGGAGTTGCCTCCCACATGGGCCAGGCTGTAGTCAGCTCTGGAGTTCCTGGGCCCTGCCTTCACACTGGCTCCCTGTCCCTGGACTCCTCCCTCCAGCAGGGGCCACACCATGCCGGTGCTGGGAATCCCTTGTGTTGCTGAGTGATTTCTAGCCTCAGTGGGCTGTATCAAAGCTTCATAGACCTTCCTCAAAGTCCTTCCTCCCTCTCCCTGAGCTGGGAGTTTTCCCCATTAGATTCCTGGGCCCCACCTCAGAACCTGGGGGGCAGCAGGAACCTGCATTCTAAACAAGCATCCCCCAGGTCTGTGGGCTTGTGTGTGGCTAGAAGACTCACTACAATCTTGCTACTCAGAGTGCGGTCCCTGGACCAGCAGCCTCAGCATCACGGTCTTATGGCTCACCCCAAACCAGGAGTCGATGAGACTCCCTTCCCCTGGTGGTGGGAATGGTGTCCCCATTTTGAAAAGCACTGCTCTACAACACTTGAGTGGACTGAGGTCTGGAGTGCCCCTCCACACACCCTCTCTCCAACCTCCTAAAGGATCTGGAAGGGCGCTCAGCCAGGGAAGGAGCCTCCGTTTCACAGTGGGTCAGGTGCCGAGGCCAGCCTGGCAGAGGCTCCTGGGGAAAACCTGCCCATGCGTGGACCAAGGCAGACCTTTCATCAGTACATGATGACGGGGGTGGAGTAGGAAGGGAAGAGATCACTCCCAAGGGAGGAATAGGAGGGACGAGGACACTGAAGATGAGAACAGGGTTGGCATGCTGCAGTGTGAGGGCTGGACTTGCCAGGACACAGAATCTGGGGAGGTTTGCTTTTTAACCTGGCAAAATTCCCAAGGCACTTAACCTTAGTGTTCTGGGAATTTGTTAACTACAAGGAACTAATTATGCTTATTTATATATTTTAACAAAATATAATACATATATTTTTTCTTTCTTTTTTTTTTTTTTTTTTTTTTTTTTTTTTTTTTTTTTTTAGTACTGGGTATTGAACCTCCGAGTTACATTCCCAGTCCTATTTTTAATCTTTATTTTGAAACAGAGTCTCGCTAAATTGCGGAGGGCCTCCCTAAGTAGTTGAGGCTGGCCACAAATCCAGATCCTCTGGTCTCAGCCTCCCAAGTTCTGGGATTACAAGTGTGTGCCACCACGCCTGGCTTATAATACATATTTCTTAGAAAGCACTCCTGATATTGTTAAATTTGGTTTCCGTATAACTATGAAAGAGGATTAACCACAAAATTTTAAAAGAAAGAAAAAACAAAGCAAAAATCCCAAAATCCTGTGTGTGTGTGTGTGTGTGTGTGTGTGTGTGTGTGTGTATGTGTACACACACAGAGACTGATCCCAGGGGCATTCTACTTCTGAGCTATATCCCAAGTCCTTTTTATTTTTTATTTTGAAATGGTCAAAGCCTCACTAAATTGCTGAGGCTGGCCTTGAGCCTGTGATCTTCCTGTCTCAGCCTCCCGAGTACTGGGATAACAGTTGTGTCACTGCACCAGCTACGTTAGTAAAACAAACAAACAAAAAATATAGGAACCCATTTCCTATGTGCCCATAGATACAGAACACCATCTAAGTAAAGGAGGGCAAAATTAAAACATTACATTGTCTCCACAGAACCACCTGAAGATGCCTGTGATGTTCAGATAAATGTTACTGATGGATGTTGAGTCCTAGTTTAAATATACCAGAAAAACTGATGCTTAATGGGCAGTCTGCTGTAAAGTGAAGACTCTTTTACAAACTTCTCCCTGAATATTCTCTTCTTCAGATGCCTAGGTATTTACCCATTGCATTTGCTTAAAGCAAGACACACCTCGTTTGGCAGAGGCCTGGAAGAGCCATTTCGAAGTGGGTTCTCAGCCTCCCCTGTTGACCATCTGTCCTTCCTATGCCCTCTTCTCTCTCCTAAAGCCTGCACAAGCTGACCTTGGCCATAGAGGCCAGCTGGAACCCTGTCGCCACCCACAGTCGCCCTGAGCAGGCACAGGGTGATTGGGAGCACTACCTGCCCCAGCCTGTGTGAAGGGGCCCCAGGAGGGTGGGGTCTGGGAGCCAGCAACCTCCTCTGCGTGCTCACGTTACCTGCCAGGTACTCAATGACTGCCGCCATGTAGACCGGAGCGCCCACGCTGATCCGGTACTTGAATGTTCCTTTCTTCAGGTAACGCATCAGTCTCCCCACTGGGAAGATGACACCGGCCCTGGCTGACCGGGACAGCTTGGACATTTTCTTCTTGCCGCTCCGGCCCGACATCTTGCCTCAGTTTCTCTCTCAGCTTGCTGACACACTGGCCTCCTGGCACTGACACAATGCTGAAAAGGAAAGAAGGCAGGGATGAGGAAGGACAGTAGGCGTGGCCATAGGGCACCGCTGTGACCTGCCTGACTGCCTCACTAAGGCAGTTGAGACCTGGCTACAGGCACAGAGCTAGGCCTGGGGTCTTTGAAGGGCAATGGAGGCCCATCTACCAGCATCCCTCCCTTGTCAAGCCAGCAGGACCTCCAGAGGAGAGAGAGGTTATGGGCCTGTGGCTAGCTGAAGGGTGATCCCCAAAGATGTCCGTGGCCTCATCCTCAGAGCCTGTGAATGATACTTTATTTGACAAAGAAACTTTGTAGCTGTGATTAACTAAGGATCTTGAGATAAAGAGATTATCCTGGATTATCTGGGTAGCTAGGGTCCTTATGAGAGAAGCAGGGAATCAGAGTGAGTGGTCAGAGATATGAGGACAGAAGGACACAGGTTCTCCTGAGCCTCCGGAAGGAGCCAGCCCTGCCAATACCTTTGCTTTAGCCCACTGAGACTGACTGCAGACTTTGGACCTCAGATATGTAAGATAACAAGTTTGTATCGTGTCTGTGTGTGTGTGTGTGTGTGTGTGTGTGTGTGTGTGTTGAGATGGGGTCTTGCTATGCTGCCCAGGCTGGCCCCAAACTCCTAGGCTCAGACAATCCTCCTGCCTCAGTCTCCTGAGTAGCTGGGACTGTAGGGGCACACCACCATGCCCATCTGTATTGTTTGAAACTACTTAATTTGGGGTAATTTATAAATCAGCAACAAGGAAACAAATATGATTCTTCTTTGCCCATAAAACCATGCCCATTATAATAGCTTTAAGCCAGGCATGGCAGTGCATGCCTGTAATCTGAGTACTTGGGAGGCTGAGACAGGAGGATCACAGGTTTGAGGACAGCCTCAGTAGTGATACCACTCAGCAACCTAGCAAGACTGTGTTTCAAAAACAAACAAATAAAATAGAGCTAGGGGTGTAGCTGGGAGGTAGAATGCCCCTGGGTGCAATCCCCAGTAAAACACACACACGCGCACACACACACACACACACACACACACACACATGTTAGCTTTGACCACTATAATATGAAGCTGATGTGTGTCTCTCAGATGGAAACAGTTTTCTAAATTCTCTAATAATGCAGCATTCTTGAAAACAGGCAAAACGGGGCAATTTAACTGAATATGCTACTACAGAGTGATCAAACATAGCAAATGAAAAGCCATAACAGAACCCAAGCTTTTACCCCTTGGAATGGGGAATCTAGGTTGATTTGGAGGAGAAATTTCAAGTCACATGAAGAGGTGACTTTCCTACAATGCAAGAAGAGGCAGGCATGTAGTTCATTGTTACTTAGGGAAGTGATCTTTTGTGTGACGATTAAATAACCATATCCTCCTGGATGAAGTTTCTAAGGCTAAAAATATTCCCAGGATTATAATAGAGTTTGGGTGGCCTGGAACTGTTGATTGAAGGAGTATTGTGACCAAACAAGGCAATATGATTCAGAATAAGTAAAAGTAAATTACAACCTGGGTGTGGTGGTGCACGCCTGTAACCCCAGTACTTGGGAAGCTGAAATAGAAGGATAGTTTCACAGGGGAGTGGTGGGAGCCCAGCTGGGCCCTCTCCCCTCAGGCAGTTGCTATCTTCTTATATGAGTAATTATACTGACTCTTCTACTATGGCTACATTGGCGTTTCAAAGTCTAGAGATTGCTCTTAAGATTCTTAGATGAAAGACCCTCCCACTTCTTAGAAAGTAAATATATGACCCTAAAGGACTATGGTTTTATGACTCTAGAAAATTTGCTTGACCAGGCTATGTTAAGAATGTGGGCTATACGTGTAAAACAAAGAAATGGTGCTATTTGTGTTCTGACAATGATTGATATGTCATAAATGTCTATGTAACCCTGTTGTACTCAAGAAACGTATAAAAATCTGTGCTGAAAAATAATAATAATAAAAAAAAGAAGGATGGTTTCAGGCCAACCTCAGCAATTTAGTGAGAACCTCTGTAATTTAGTGAGACCCTGTTTCCAAAAAAAAAAAAAAAAAAAAAAAGGGCTGGGGATATAGCTCAGAGGTAGAATGTCCCTGGGTTCAGTCCTCAGTACCACACACACATACACAAAAAAAGTAAATTACAAAGGACAAATAAACAAGGCCAAAAAAAAAAAAAAAAAGGAGATGGATTTTTTTTTTTTTAAAGAAATGTGTTAATGAATCAGAGCTCTCTGCTTCAGGCAATGACATTCCTTTGGGGGTGGAAAATGAGAAAATCCAAATAAATTGAAATTGCTTCTGTTTATTGAGGCAGCCATCTCAAATTTCAACTAGGTTGTCTTACTTACAACCAAGGTAGAAATGCAGAGGTCCAACAATGGGGCTAAAACTATAAGGGGTGAAAAGGCTTTGAAATGAATGTACGGCTAACGTGCAATACATACAGAACTGGGATTTGCTTAATCTGGATGAAAGAGTGAACAAAAGTTCAATTTTTTTGCAGCATTTGATAACTCTTTCATGACTGAGAAGTTTTATATAAAAACCATGGGATTAGCCCCAAGCCCCATTCTCAAAACCCACCTATCTTCGAGGTGAATGAGGCATGTTTAGGGTATTTTTATTAATACATTGTTTTCAAATGTGCACGTGTATGTACTATTCTCCTATTTTATATGTCATTTGCCACCAAAGCATGTAGATATTCATCAGTTAAGTACAAGCAAAAGTGTCCTTACAAATGTTACCTCTCTGGCGATAAGGAATAAAACAATGGCTCATGTTTAGAACTTCTGTTTTCTGTGCTCCCAGTGTCTGAGGCTGCTGGCTCTTGTAAATCCACTTGCGGAGGCAGTCTTCTTGCAGAAGCAAGCCACTGCACATTGGGAGTATATGCAGGAGTAGTGGAGGAAACTGAGGGCAGGATGGGCAAATGCATGAAGTGCCTGCTGTTGGTTAGTGCTGTCCTGGGGGCTGGGGGACACTCACGGCAGTGTTAAATAGGCCCTGTCCTCATATCACATGTGTTTGCTAATTGGGGGATGCTCAAAATGCAGGTGGCTCTTGGGAAAGTGGAGAGAACCCAGGACCAGGAGCAGGAAGCCCTGGTGTGGTCCCACTTCCACATAACTGGTTACATGAACTCCCTATGCCATTTTCCTGGGCCTCTGGGTCCTCATCTGTACAACAGGGGAGGTGGCTAATTGATCCTTAAGGTCCTCCTGGTTTTAGACTTTGTGATTTTTCTGAAATGCACTTTCCAATGGTTTTGGAAAAGAAGCTTAGTCTCCTTAAGATGGTTCTCAAGAGTCAATAGACTGCAGGTTTACAAAGATGTACTAGTGAATTCACTAAGCCAATTATGTGCTTTGCTCAGTTACTGGTAAGTGTGTGTCTCTGTATGGGGAGGATTAGTAAGTCCGGTTGCCAAGGAAACCACCTGAAAAGCCCAGCTCAGGGTGACATGCCCTGTGGATCCGGTGTGTGTTGAATGGTCATCCCTCCCCCACTATTCATCCACCAGAGAGTGAGGCATGATGTGCAAATGCCACAAGGGCAGGGATACTCCCTAAACACACACACACACACACACACACACACACACACACACACACAGTTTTTCTCAAACAAATCAACAACAATGGCTAGGTTGCCAGATTAAAGTTACCTAAGGACTTCTCCAACATTGCCCTAAAAATTAGAAATTAGGATTTGTAGTAGAAGAAAAAAAAAGTGACTTCAGGGACAGATGCCTAAACACTCATGAAGATAAAAATAGCCAAATAAGGAAAACCAAGGCAGGATCAAGTGGAGATGCACGCCAGATTCGAATTGTAAAAGTGCACCTGGCTGTAGGGAGCATCTCAACCATGGTACTTTGCACCAAATCTTCCTTATGTGACCAAGACCTTCCTCTAGGTCAGGGCAGGGGGGATGCAGTGCCAGGAGAGGTCTAAGTGTGGGATGGGCTGAGTGACGTCCTTTGGCTAGCTCTCTATGCTGGGGAGCCCATCTTTTCAGACATGCTGCTGCCTTCAAGACACCAGGCACCTGCCTCCTGGACCCTGGTTGGGTCTCGGGGCCGTGAGGCCCCATCCACTATCAGTAAGTCAGACCACATCCAGGAATCCCCAGGGGAAGCATGGAGGGGCTGACATGTTACACCTACCAGGTGCTGCACCTCCTGCCCCCTGCCTGGACCACTTGAGAGAAGATCCTGCTTCCTAAGACCAGCTCTTCCCTAAGCCTGTGCTTGGCTCTGCCTGGAGTCAGGAGAAATTATAACCCTCAGCTTCCCACTTTTCCAGGCCACCCTTTCCTCTCACTCTATACGGACTCAAGAAGTCAGGAGTTAGCCGGGCGTGGTGGTGCACATTTGTAATCCCAGTACTTGGGAGGCTGAGACAGGAGGATTGCAGGTTTGTGTCCAGCTGCAGCTACTTAGTGAGGACTTCTGCAACTTAATGAGACCATTTTAAAATAAGGAATAAAAAGATAGGGCTGGGGCTGTATCTCAGAGGTAGGATGCCCTTGGGTTCAATCCCCAGCATCACACACACACAAAAAAAGAAATCAGGAGTTAAAAACTCGAATGGGTGTTTATCTACAGCTTGTGAATTTGAGTTTGCTATAGGTCTACTGTCTAAAGAGAAAAGAACCACAGAAACAGGAAATTTATTTCCATTTGACTAATACTTAAATGTTTACATTTATTTACCTTCTGCTCTAAAACAGTTTTGCTCTGATTAGGCAAAACTTAACGACAACAATACATGTTTGTTTACATGCTTGAACAAAGAATAGGGCTGATGAAGCTCTTGGTTACACACACCGCCAGGCTGTGTCAGGTGACCCCATCCTCCAGGCTGCCCATGGCATACCAAAGGAACCAAATAAAGCCAGATCTGCAATGTGCCTGTCCACTCACAGCTGAAAGACCAAAGGATGAGATCTCATAATTACTCTCAAAGTCATCGAAGAGTTTAAGTATGTTGTCAGTGGGAGACAGGGAGCCAAACTCCCAACTCAGAAGAGGAGAGAGAATGTGCTGTCTCTTCCTTCACACCCAGGGTGCAGCAGTCACTGTATGCCACTGGTGTGTGTGCTGGGGCAGAGGGTGAATTCAGGCTCTGTTGTTTTAGGATTTATTTTTAGGATCAGGTTTTAAGCCCCATAAGGACATGGAGGAGTTAGATTTTATAGATAACACAGGGTAAATATTAAATTGCTGCACCAACTCAGACACAGGCAATAAACTCACACCAGCCTCTCTCAGTAACTACTGTATTTCACTGCTTTTATGATGTACTTAAAATTTTTTTATTATCTTTAGAAACTGGTATGCATCTTTCAATCAATGACACAGAGTGTTAATAAAGACACTATTTATGGAGCATTTGTTATTGAATAAGAAACTACATTAGATGTTATGGAATTCACCTGACCCTTGTCCTTAAATATTTTCCAATCAAGTTGCATGGGAAAATAAATAAGCCATAATACCATAATAAAGGTAATAATAAACCATAGAGAAGTTTCAAATAGATGCTAGAGTCATGGCTTCCAAACTCACCAAGCATCCTGAGCACCCACAGGAGCACTTCAGGAAGGCTTGCACGTTAGATTCTTTGCATGCGTGAGCGCGCGTGTGTGTGTGTGTGTATGTGTGTGTGTATGTATGTTGCTAGGGATTGAATCCAGGGGTACTCTACCACTGAACTCTACCCCCCCAGCTCTTTTTAGTCTTTGTTTTGAGACAGTGTCTTGCGAAGTTGCCTAGGATGACCTTGAACTTGTGATCCTCCTGCCTCAGCCTCCCAAGTTGCTGGGATTACTGATGTGCCCCATTGTGTCCATTTTATGCTTTGGATTCCTGATCTCTGTTGGACCCCACCACTAGCAGCTCATGGTGGTTCACTCTCAGATTCTATTATGTTCCTTCTGATGATGCTGTATCTTTGCAACGCTGGGTTTTGGACTGTTGCTCTGATTTAAAGTGCTAGGTGAAAATCAATGTGGAACAGAAAATGAGGGTGGCAGCGTTTCATCTGACTCCACACCATGCTCTGAGAACTTGTGGAGTGCCCAACAGAGGCACACATCCTATTTGTCACTCATTGTGGTTATTTATTTATTGATTGATACTGATGATTGAACACAGGCCATTCTATTTCCAAGCTACACCTGTAGCCCTTTTTATTTTTTATTTTGAAGCAGGGTCTCACTAAGTTGCTGAGGTTGGGCTCGAAACTGTCATCTTCCCCTCTCAGCCTCCCAAGTACTGGGATTATAGGCACGATTCACCACACCAGCCTCATTATGGTTAAGAATAGAACGAAAATAGTCTTTTTCTTTTAACTCATTATTTTTTTTAAACAGCTAGTACAGTGGTAGGACACAAATATGCATGAAGTTCTTTGGATGTAATCCCTTAATAAGTGGAATTGACAAGCCTTTCTTCTGGCCTCATGGCATGAAGAACACATGACAGAGACACTAAGAACTCTGAGTTGAGAAAGTTTGGGCCGGGCGTGGTGGCGCACGCTTGTAATCCCAGCATTCGGGAGGCTGAGTCCGGAGAATCCGGGTTCGCGGCCAGCTTCAGCTACCTAGTGAGGCACTCTGCAACCTAGTGAGACCCAGTTTCAAAATAAAGAATAAAAAATAGGGCTGGGGGTATAGCTCGGAGGTAGAATGCCCCTGAGCTCAATCTCCAGTACCGCAAAAAAAAAAAAAAAAAAGAAAGAAAGTTTGGGAATCTCTGTGTCGGGGCTGACCATCTACATAAACTTAAACATATACCAAGGACCCTCAACTTAACAGTGATTCGACTTAAGATGTTTTTACTTTACAATGGAATTCAGTAGAAACTATGAATTTGGGGCTGGGTGTATAGCTGGTAGAATACCTGCCTGCCATGTTCGAGGCCCTGGGTTCAAACCCCAGCACCTCCTCCCTGAGTTGTGAATTTGGATCTTTTCTTGGCCTAGTAATATGCAGTACAATGCTTTCTCACGTTGCTGGACAGAGCCAAAGCTCCCAGTCGACCACATGATCCCGAGGAGAAATCAGCAAGACTCTACAGTGTGCTGTGTTGCTAAGCTAGGAGGTTGTCATTCATCGTGGTTATTGATTGATTGATTGGGTATATCAGGTGTATTAAATGCAATTTGGATTTAGGGCATTTTTCAATGTATGATGGGTTTATTGGAACATAATTCCATTGTAAATTGAGAAACACCTATAGTTATGTTTTGTTCTAGGTCACCCTGAAGCAAGGGAAATAAGAAAGTGAAAAGAGTAATTTTAAAAATTTGAGTTTATTTTATCTTTAAATCTAAGTAATACTTGCGCACAATTTTTTAAAAAGCAAAAAGGTATAGAAATGCAAAAAATTAAAAGCAAGTTTCCCATTCTACTCTTTATATCCCTATCCCACTTCTAGGGGCAGCTACATGTAATAATTTTTTATTTTAGCTCTTGTTGGCTACCTTCAAACTCTAGTTTGTACACCCATTTCTTGATCTATTTTCACTTTTCAACAGTCTCTTAAGAAAGATGAGAACTTACTCATCTTTCTTCTCTATTTTCCAACTGTTGACAGTTATATCTTCATTTTAATTTCTTCCACTGACTGCCCTGGAAGCATTAAAATACAACTCCATCTCTATTTCTTTTTTAAAATATGCTTTCGTTGGTACATTGTAACCATACACAATATTGAGGTTTAGTGTGATAAAAATAAGCATGTGCACAGCACCTGGTGTATTTCCCTCTGATCCCTCCCTGCTCCCTCCCCTCCCCCTTCATAATATTTAAACTGGTATTGATAGCTTCACAAATGTATATAGGATTGTTTGAACTGTTTCTTTTAAGTCTCCCCTTTCTTGTCCCCAATAACTCCCTCCTCTCCATCTCTATTTTCTTTCTTTCTTTCTCTCTCCCTTTTTTTTGGGGGGGGGGGATTGAGATTGAACCCAGGGGCTTTCTACCTTTGAGCTACACCCCCAGCTGTTTTTATTTTGAAAGAGGGTCTCACTGAGTTGCTGAGGGCCTAAGTTGCTGAGGCTGGCCTTGAACCCACAATCCTCCTGTCTCAGCTTCCCAAATACTGGGATTACAGATATACATCACCTTGCCTCTCTATTTCTGACTCCATCAGTTTTAGGCTTTTTCACACCAATGTCCTGTAAGATGAAGACCTCATCTTTCTTGACCCTCTCTCCCCATTTCGCCTCACTATTTCTACCTCCATCTTCTGTACTTCCCATGGCTCTAGTTCATAACATTTTATATTTTGTTCTATAATCACAACAAAATCGTCCACACTTTCCCTCGAGGCTTATTTTGAAAGGCAAATGCTGATAGGCAGCACTTTATGCGATTGAAACTTTATCGGCGTTGTTTCCTTCAGATTCAAGTGGGCTGGGAGTATCACGTTTCCTTTTCTGGTCCAGCGTTAGGATCCTTGTGTCCTAGCCTCAAGAAGAACAGATTCTCTTCTAAAACCGTTTGCATTTTACTTGGCTTCACATTTGAATCTTATCTTTCTCACATAATTCTTTCTCCAACCCCCGAAGTTACTAACTACAATTGACTCTTTTTATGTGTAGTAGTTATGTTCTAGAAAATAGCCAGAACATAGAATTAATCATTGCTCTTAAGGGGAAATAAAAGGTCAGGTTTCTGTAAAGATCTGGTCACATTTTAGCCAACCAATCTTGTGTTGTTTTTTTTCCTTTTGTGTGTGTTGGGGATGAAACCCAGGGTCTCACATATGCTAGGCAAGTTGTCTACCACTGAGCTACATCTTAACCTCATAACCTTGTTATGTGTGTGCTTCTGTTTAAAGACATCTTTATCTATTTCTGGTTTGTTAACATTGAGCTCACGGTCAACAGCACTGTGCCTCATGCCTGAATGAAGCTTATCTAACACTCGTATTTTCCCCATATGGCACATCCAGCCTCCTTTGCTTAGGAGACAGCTCTTCACTGTGCTTATCGGACATTTCAAACAGTGCACACCAACAAAAAGCACAAAGATGTGATACACAGGGCACCAAATAGACAATGAAAAGGCTCCTTATTCACAGTGCAAGAGTCGAAGCAAGAATTGGGAGAGCCTTGCTTTGCTCACTCTCTGCTGGGAACCTGTGCATCAGGAGATGCAAATTTATTTATTTTTAATTTTTATTTATTTATTTATTTATTTATTTATTTATTTATTTATTTATTTATTTATGGTCTTGGGGATTGAACTCAGGGGCGTTCTACCTTCGAGCTATACCCCCAGCCCTATTTTTTAGTCTTTATTTTGAAACCAGGTCTCACTAAGTTTCGGAGTGCCTCACTAGGTAGCTGAGGCTGGCCTCGAACCCGGATCCTCCAGTCTCAGCCTCCCAAATGCTGGGATTACAAGCCTGCGCCACCACACCCAGCAGGCGATGCAAATTTATTGCTGCTTTGCACACATGTGTGCCCTTGAATGACAGCAACAGTGCCATGAGTATTGATGGGGGAAGGGGGGTTACAAATAAATTTTAGCAAGTAAGAAAATTTGCAAAAACGGAATCAGCGAGTAATAAGGACGAACTGTATTTTGTTGTTGACAGAAGGAAAATGTGCTGTTATTACATCCTTAAAATCACTCAGCTTCTCAATTATCCTGTTCTCTGCAGGGACTGTGTTCTTCCCTGAGACCTTGTTTCTGCCGGCTTCTGACCTCCAGCTGCAGTTTGGAATAGAAGTTGTTTGATCCAGTGGTCATCCTGGGATCTGTCTTCCCTGCCCATTCTTGACCCCATCACTTCCTCTTTCTTAGTTTTCTCTTGTTTTGTTGGTATCCATCTTATACCCCTTGGTACCTCTTCTGGAAGTGTACAGAGAAGTAATTTTTGTTCTTACACAAATGGCGCCGTCTTAATTGAATGATCTTGGAGTACTGTTCACTGGGGTGTGTAGTCATTGGCCTCCAAATCATTTTACGTCAGCATTTTAAAGTCCACCCTATTTATCCTGCTCAGCACTTGGCAATACGACAGTTTAATCTGGACTCTAGTCTTCTTCACTTGGGGGATTTCCCCCTCTGCTATGTTTGAGATTATTTCCCCCATCCCTTTATTTCTCCCATGTCACCCTTTACTCATCTTTTATTGGGATGCCTGAACACCAGGTGTTGGATCTCTGGGGTTGCTCCTCCAAGTCTCTTATATCTGTTTTTCTATTTTTCCTGTCCTTTCAATATATAATTTTGGTAATTATATTTTTAATTTCTAAGAGATCTTTCTTGTTATGGTTGTCTGTTCTTTTGTGAGTGCACTATGTCTTCAAATCTCTCTGAAACTAATTAGAATGTGTTAAAGTTACCTTCTGTTCTCTGAATTGTTTTATCCAAGCAGTTGTTCTATCTATCTATCTATCTATCTATCTATCTATCTATCTATCTATCTATCATCTATTTTATTTTTATCTTTCCCTTCCATGTTGGCTTTCCTTAAATGTCTGGAAATCTTTGGTTAAGCACTTGTATTTAAGAATGAAGGACAGAATTGATTATTACAGATAGATAAACACCTTTCCCCAATTATTATTTGGCAGGCTGACCCCTGCTTGGAGGACGTGGTTGGTGTGTGGGGCACACTAATTAGTGGGTATTAGAGTTTCCCATTAGGAAATGAGAGCCCCCAAATGCCAGAATGAGGAAGCTTTACTTTATAGAGCCATATCATGTTTAGTAGTTGTTTTTTCTTTCTTTCTTTTTTTTTTTTTGTACTGGGGATTGAATTCAGAGGCATTCTACCTTTGAACTACACCCCAGCCCAATTTTATTTCTTATTTTGGAAACAGGGTCTTGCAGGTTAATGAGAGTCTCACTAATTGCTGAGGCTGTCCACGAACCTGTGATCCTCCTGTCTCAGCCTCCCAAGTATTGGGATTACAAGCATGCGCCACCATGCCCAGCTTAGTTATTATATTTCTTTAGATAAGAACCTTTAGATTTTTAACTTGGAGAATGAACATCAGATTTCCAAAAATTCAATTAATTCAATTAGGAGCAGGGGAGGGAGAGGCCAATCCACCTAACTATCCTGGAGACAGAACATCAAGTCCCCACCAGTCTCCCTGCCCACCCTCACTGCAGCCCTCTCTTGCATTCACTTAGTTGTGGCTTCCCCTGCAACAGTGTACACACATTCCTCTGTCCTTCTGGCCTTACAGAAATTTCTTGAAATTGCCAATTTGCTGATGACCTACACCAACCCCTGTTCCTTTGTAGCTAAGTGTTTGTTTACCATTATTTCTGTGGGCTCCAGAGAAGGGAGGGGTTGAAGGAAGTACTTGTGCTCACTCCATCTTTTTATTTTCTATTTGGTGGAACTGGGAATTGACCCCAGGAGCATTCTATCTCTGAGCTATGCCTCCAGCTCCTTTATTTTATTGCTTATTTGAAACAGGGTCTTGCTAGATTGCTGAGAGTCTCACTACATTGCTAAGGCTGTCCTTGAACCTGTGATCCTCCTGTCTCAGCCTCCCAAGTACTGGGATTACAAGTGTACACCACCATGCCCAGCCTCAGCCCATCACTTTGAACTGGAAACTAAAAGAAAGTGTTATTTTCATTTAACATCTTAACAAACCTCATTTGCATATTAGCCTAGAAATGAAAATATTGGTAAGCAGAAATAGCTCAACTGTCTTAAAATGGATTAATAATGTAATATTAAAATTTTAAGATCACTTCCATCATCAAGTGAGTGGAAACCAACTGATTTGGAGATAATGAATAATATAAAATTTCTTGCCAAGAGATTACATAAGACTCACTAGTATAACAGAATCCAATTTAGTGTGCCTGTATTTACATGATTGCAGCATATGGGAGTCCCATAAATAATATTTAATATTATAATGTTATCCCAGAAGAGAGGAAAGGAAAGAAAGGAAAAACCCTGAGCATTTGCCCTTATTGCATGAATTTCTTTTGGTGAGAAATAGCAAACTTTATTTAATATCCTGATTGCCTATATAAAAAGGAAGTCTGGATTTTTTTTTTTTTTTTTTTTTTTTTTTTTTTTTTTTTGGTACCGGGAATTGAACCCAGGAGAGTTCTACAGTTTACCCCCAGCCCTACTTTATTTTATTTTTTTAGTCTGAAACAAGGTCTCACTAGATTGCTAAGTTTTGCTACAGTGTCTAGTTTGCCCTTGAAACTGGGATCCTCCTGTCTCAGCCTCCCAAGTACTGGCATTACAAGCTTACAAGCATGTGCCACCAGGCCTGGCTGAAATCTGGATTCTTTAGGCCAATATTTTTTCTTTAATTCAAATGAATTCTTTTTCAGGTATAAAGAGATGATAAAGGGTGAACCACTTTTTATGCCTCAAACAACTTCTTCTTTTTTTTTTTTTTTTTTTCCAGTACTGGGGATTGAATTCAGGGGCATTCTACCTCCAAGCTACACCCCTAGCCCTATTTTTTATTCTTTATTTTGAAACCGGGTCTCACTAAGTTGCAGAGTGCCTCACTGGGTAGCTGAGGCTGGCTGTGAACCCATATCCTCCGGTCTCAGCCTCCCAAATGCTGGGATTACAAGTGTGTACCACCATGCCTGGCTCTCAAACAACTTCTTGATATTAATTGTTTTTTTGTAGTAAATAAATGAAGACTATCATGAGATAAACTCTCAGCCAATCAGCATGATGATCCATTAGAAGCCTCCAGTGTCCTGATTTAAATGAACATTTTTTTTGTACAGTCAAGCTTCTACATAGAGGTATTTAAAAAGGAGAGAGAGAGAGAGAGGGAGGGAGGGAGGGAGGGAGGGAGGGAGGGAGAGAGAGAGAGAGAGAGAGAGAGAGAGAGGGAATGAATATGAATTTACTTTGAGGATTGAGGATTGGAGCAGTAATTATAGGCCAGTATATCTCAGGTAAGATTTGGTTATACGGATGAACCATCTTGCCAGAGGCTCTAGAATGACAAGACAGCTTATTTTGTTATTTGTTTGGTACCTGGGATTGAACCCAGGGGGCTCTACCACGGAGTGACACTCTTGGTATTTTAGTTTTTTTATCCAGAAACAGAGTCTCACCAATTTGCTGTGGCTGGCCACGAACCTACTATTCTCCTGCCTCAGTTTCCTAAGTACTGGAATTACAGGTGTGGGCTACTGCACCTAGCTCAAGCTTAAAGTATTCTTTTGAGATAATTCTTTTCAGAAGTATACAAATCAAAATTCTTATACATAGATGTTATTTTAAACCTAAGAGGTCTTATAGCTTAAGGATGGAAATAAAAATTTAAAAAAAAAAACAACTATTGTTTTCTGAAATGTTCATGAACATGAAACTTATAGTGCCATCTCCTAATGGATCCATGTACTGTCTTAAAGTTGCAGAAAAAAATTCAGTTTATTCACTGTTAGTAGCTATACTGTTTCCCTCATCTGTAGTATTGTGCTTCAGAATATCTTTATTGTAAATATTTATGAAAAATAAAGTAGACACTGTAATAAAGCATCTTTACACTGTCAGTTCAAAACCATCCTTTGGGAGAATAAGATGAGATGAAATAAAACTAAGTAGGACATAAGGGAATTCAATATAAATATATTAACTATAGAAATACATTTTAAAAGGTATGAAAACAATCTCTTAGCTTCACACCCAATAGAATTCTAATATATTTGGGTATGCTACCCTAAGTACTGTATTAAAATAATAATAGTTTGTTAGCATTATTTTGTAGCTGTAAAAACCATTTTCAGTAATACTAGCTAAATCACTTGCTCTATTACACTTCCATTTATGAACTCCAAGGGCAAATCATTATTGCACAAGTAATACTTTCCAAACCATTTTCTTCCAGGGCCACCTTTAAGTGAATGAGAATAGTCAATAATTTTATCATCATATATGTTAAAGCACATTAACAATTTATAATGTAAAGAGCTGTATCAAATGCAATTTCATCAAAATGACAGGAGGATCAAATTAACCAAATTAACCAACCATGAACGTGAGAACCAAGCATTAATCCAATTTATTTAAATTATACTATTGGATAACAAATCACTCCCTTTTTAAAAAGTATTTCAATTCATGTCGTGGAGGTGGAAGCTCAGCCACTGCACATTCTTTGTAATTCTGAGGCAGCGAATGTGTGGCCGTGTTGGCAATTCCAAGGAGCTGAGAAGAGATGGGAGTGAGTCCTAGGGGATTTAACCCATCTTGGCATTCAGTACACGGAGACTTTTAAACGTGTTTTGTTATATTTATTGAATCTGAGCTGTGATTTATTTTCTTATCTTTTTTTGTGTGTGTGGTATTGGGGATTGTACCCCAGAGGGGAATTCTACCTCTGAGCTATATGCCCCTAGCCCTTCTTATTTTTTATTTTGAAACAGGATGTAGCTAAGTTACAGCACGCTGGCCTTAAACCTGCAATCCTCCTTCCTCAGCCTCCCAAGTATTGAGATTACTGGTGTGCACCTGCCATCCTTGGAGAGCTACAGTTTTCTTTGGAAGAGAAAATCAGAGGTTGTTGCTATATAGTTTGTTTCTTCATTTTTAGCATCATTCTTTTCCGATATAAATATATGTGGCCAGTCGGGCGTGGTGGCACACGCTTGTAATCCCACTATTTGGGAGGCTGAGACAGGAGGATCACAAGTTTGTGGCCAGCTTCAGCTACTTAGTGAGGCCCTCTGCAACTTAGTGAGACCCTGTTTCGAAATAAAGAATAAAAAATTGGGCTGGGGATGTAGCTCAAAGGTAGAATGCCTCTGAGTTCAATCCCCAGTAACACACACACACACACACACACACACACACACACACACAAAATGTGCAGCCACCAATGGTACTAATTGGATAAGAAATGGACAATAAGTTTAGTTTTCTTTGTATCTGAGTTAGTAATGCATCCCAGGAGAAAGTCAACCAGAAAATGAACTTGTTTGCTTTCTTGAATCTGTTCACTCATGTGAAAAAACCAAAAAATAAATAAGAACAAAATCCTCATTGGGTCCAGATTGGTCTCTTCTTGTCCTTTTGTGCTTTGAGAATTGACAAATAGGCAAACTATTCTGTTTGCTCATAATCTGACAATTTCCAATAAGTACTTGAAGCAGTGGGTGGGATGAAGAATGCAGGGCTGTGGGGTTGGGGTCTGGGTACCAGGAACAGACAGCAGGTGTCTCTGACCCACCAGGGGTTTCTAGAGACATCCTTGTCTGCTGGGCAACTGAGCACACTGCTGGGCCAGGTGTTCTCGGACCTCAAACAATAGACTTCTCCGAGCACAGGAGGCTGCTCCAGAACCCTCTTCCCATCCCTTTCCTTGCCTGCACTTCCCTACCCTGTCTTCCTGGCTGTCCGCCCTCAGGCAGTGCTGTACCATGGGGAGAGGTGGCTGGGGGCTTCCACTCCAGCTGT
The DNA here is from genome assembly GCA_004027655.1 of Graphiurus murinus. NCBI lineage: Eukaryota > Metazoa > Chordata > Mammalia > Rodentia > Gliridae > Graphiurus > Graphiurus murinus. The sequence goes on from PVLC010000091.1 coordinate 65,348, forward strand.
GGTGTTTGTGAGGTTGACAGGCAGGGTCGCTCCCTGGTTATGCATATTTGGGTCCCTCGTGGTCCCTGGGTGCTGGCACCAGGAAAGGCCTACCACTGGCCACACGGCATCATTCCCTCTGTGGGCAACACCTGCCAAACCCTGAGGGGATACCATGGTAAAATGGAAGAGGTCGTGGACTGTGGCGGAGGATGGGGGGGGACAGGACTTCCACGTTTGCCCTCAGGCAAATCAGTCAATTTTTCAGAGGTCCTCTTTGACTTGAACAAAAATTTATCGGAGTTCTCATACATAACAGAGTGGGGAAGCTGAGCTGATGGGAGTGGGGAGGGGCGTGGGAACTGGGATGGCTTCCTGTCCTGTGCTCTGTGGAGCTCCACCTGAGAACACAGCACTTGCTGGCCCGTTCAGCTGAAAAGATGCAGCTGTTCCACTGAAACACTCAACACGTGGCCCTTTCTGACCCCTGCCTGTTACTTACGTTCACAGAGATGCAACAACTAGGAAGAGTAACATCTAAGAGGTCCGTCCTTTTAAGTCATTCTTTATTTGTTCTTTTGCACTGGAGATTGAACCGTGGGGCATTCTACCTCTGAGCGCTATACTCCCAGTATTTATTTATTTATTTATTTATTTATTTATTTATTTATTTATTTATTTATTTATTTATTTAGAAACAGGGTCTCCCTAAGTTGTTGAGGCTGGTCTAGAACCTGCAGTCCTCCTGTCTCAGTCTCCCAAATACTGGGATTACAGGCATACACCACCATGCCCGGCTTGAAGTCATTATTTCATCAACCATGATAATCATAGAAAAGAAAAACTGAGAAGCTGGGCCTGGTGGCACATGCCTGTAATCCCAGTACTTGGGAGACTGAGATAGGAGGATCACAGGTTCGCAGCCAGCTTCAGCTACTTAGTGAGGCCTTCTGCAACTTAGTGAGACCTTGTTTCCAAATAAAAAATAAAATAGTGCTGGGGATGTAGTTCAGAGGTAGAATGCCCCTGGGTTCAACTCTTAGCAACACACACACACACACACACACACAAACAAAAAAACTAGATGTGAAAAATCTGCCAGATTTTGCTTCTAGGCTGCCTGTTCTCTGCCCCACTATAGAACAGCTGAGGTAAAAACTCAGTTTGCTGGCAAGGGATGGGAGAACACTCTAATCGATTATCACTTCACTGAAATTCTGCAAGACTGATCAAGTTTACCACTCTGATGGGGAACCCAGTGTATTATCATCTGACCTAAACTATGTTTATGTTGTAGATCCTATAAGCTATTGGAATTTACTCCTCCATACTCCACCACCACTATTTAATTTTAATGCCTTATTAAGCAGCAAAGGCAGCTCAAAATCCGAGTTACATAATTCCATATATATATGCCATTAATAGAGCCAGCCCAGTAAATACGGGGCCTGGGTTCCAGGATAAGACTGATTTTGTCTTATATTTTTGTCCTGTTGTCATGGAAATATCCCAAATTTAGGCATCTAAACGATATCATTAAAATTGCCTCTCATATCCAGAAACAGTCCCAAATCTTTGGTCAGACCATGTGTTGTCATTTCTGGTTAAAAAATATGGTCACTGCAACTAACTCTTTAGCCATCACAGAACAAGTGGGAGGATATGTCCCTAGGCTGGTGCTGATGCGTATTTCCACACACATTTCTGTCAAAGCACGAGAATTTTTACTTGAATTACTTACTCCATTCCAGGTCCAAATTGGCAATGCCAGTCAAATAAATCGGGCAAAGTATGATGGATGGTGAGATGGATAAATGAACAGTAAGGGCTTCAGAGAAACCACCAAATTTATCTTATTTAATACTTTGTGACAAGACAGTTTAAAGGACAGCGTTATGTGGCTCAATCTAATACTCTTTATCTTTCATTTGTCATCGTCAGGGAAACAGTGATGCAAATAAGGAGATTTTAAAATAAAAATTTGCATACCCTAATATTAAAACATCACTGGGATGGTGGCTGCTTCTTGCTCTTACTCCAGGGACATAGTGGTGTATGGCTGAGGACTCAGGCTGTGTGGGCTGGAGTCCCCTGTGTGGTGGCCCTGAGCACGTCCTTAATCTCTCTTTTCTGTAAGATGGGTATAACAATAGTACCCACTTGAAGGTGTCAGAAGTAAATGAATTAATCCATATCAAGTGTTTAGAACAGTAGCTGGCAGGTAGTAGACATTTACTAAACAATAACTAGTATGATTTATTTCTTGAAGAGAAATCATTATAGAGAACTGCTTTTGTGGAATGCAGTTCTCTAACATCTTGAGCAAATTTCTGTCTATTTGCCCCTCCAACTCGAAGTCAACTACAATACAATTGTGCTTGAAGCTGTGTGTGCAATGCATGAAGCTTAAAATCAGCAACACCTAGTTATTTCCCTCACCTACCTTAGGAGCTGGTGCAGAGGGGTGTGGATGATTTTAACCCTATGGAAACTCTGAGTGCCACATAATCTACACCCTCATGAGAGTAAATGCTTTGCTTTCCCTAAGGCTTGGCACTTCTGGACCCCTTCTAGTCTAATTCTGGATTTTCCAGATTCCATCTGCCTGGAACTCACAAACATGACAATGTTAGAACCATAGGATTTCACAAAATCATAATAAAAAACTGGATGGGACTTGAGGGATTAATCATGTAGTAGCCTCCTTGCTAATCTTGCCAGCAATGAAAGTGTGGTTTAGAAAGCACAGAGGGCATTGAATGACCTGTCCATGGCCACACAGCCTGCGTGAGACTGTACCTACAGACCCCAAGCCCTGGTCCAGGCAGCTTTTCCTACACGTCATACCTTAAGGCACCTTGCATGGTGTTAGGTACATAGTCAACATGCAATAAGTATTCCTTAGATATGTGAATGAATAAAGGAAATCAGCATTTAATATTTTTCTTCAAAAGCTTTTTAGGTTTCTTTTGTGATTTTTTGGGGGGGAAATAAATTATCTTCTCAAATGTTCTTCTTTCCCTCTAACCTAATTCCCAACTGCATCCTAGTGAGTACCCAAGGGAAAAGAAATTCCCCATCCTCCAGCTGTCATTCACTCCTTAAAATACCATCTTCCAATACCATTATCAGTGCTCCTCTCCTTATCTACTGGCTCATCCTCCCCTTTCTTCTAAATATCTCATTAAAGACATTCACAGGATCATAGCAATGAAAGAAATCGTGAGCTACCTGCTTTCTTTCCTTTTCCTTTCCTCCCTCCTTCATTCCCTCCCTCTCCCACTCCTTCCCTCCCTTCCTTTCTCTTTCTTTATTGCAGAGGCATTCTACCTCTAAGATACACCTCAGCCCTTTTTATTTTGAAATAGGACCTCAATAAATTGCTAAGGTAGGCCTAGAATCTGGGATCATCCTGTCTCAGCCTCCCAAGTACTGGGGTTACAGTTGTGTGCCACCACACTGGGCTGTGAGCTTTCTTTTAGTTCATCCAAATCCTTGGTAGGGAAGGCCCGGTTCAGCCTGGCAAGGAACCTTCCCTATTCATGTTGATGAAAAGGGAAGGGATGAGAGCGCAGGGTCTGCATCAGCTTCCTCCTCCCACATTTTGTGACTTTCAATGCACAGTATCTATCAATCACTTCTAAATTATTAATTGCATTCAGTTAATCCAAGCAATATATAGATTAATTAAAATTGTAAAATTTCAAATATTCTAACAATGGTTAGGCATGGGTATGAATAATGATGAATAAAGCCCTTCTTGAGAATTCCTCCAGTTCTCATCTCTTTTAGTGGGTGTCTTCTTTTATGCCTTTTCCATCCATTTATATGGAATTTTTTTTTTTTTTTTTTTTTTTTTTTTTTTGCGGTACTGGGGATTGAACTCAGGGGCATTCTACCTCTGAGCTATACCCCCGCCCTATTTTTTATTCTTTATTTTGAAACCGAGTCTCACTAAGTTTCGGAGTGCCTCACTAGATAGCTGAGGCTGGCCGCGAACCCGGATCCTCCGGTCTCAGCCTCCCGAATGCTGGGATTACAAGCGTGCGCCACCACGCCCGGCTCATTTATATGGAATTTTAACTTACTGAAATTTAAAGTTTTGTTTTGCTTTTGCATCAATGGTATGGTATGTACTGTTCTGCAATTTGCCTTTTTTTTCATTAATAGTATACCTTCTGTCTTAATGTGTGTGTGTATATATATATATGTGTTATATAGATGTGTTACATATATATGTATACATATGTGTGTATGTATACACATGTTTTATTCCTTTTAAACTGCTGCTTAATGTTCTACAAGATAGATGTACCAGTGTTTATCTAGCCATTCCCTGTTTATGACTGTTAGGTTGTTTTCAACTTTAGAACTACCAAAACTCTGCAATGATTTACATACTGAGCACATGTATGCCTGCTTCTTTAGGATATATACCAAGAAATAGAATGCTGGGCCACAGAGTATGCACATTATTAATTTAATAGTGACAAGTTGCCCTCCAAATTGGTTATGTCAACTTACACCCATTGGCAGTGTATGAAAGTACCTGTTTCCCACTAGCTTACCAACACCACTTGGTTCGCCTGCATTTCTGTTTTATCCCCTAGGCTTGGGGTGGTAAGCTCAGTGAGAACAGGCAATGACTTCCTCATATTCCTTTTTCCACCCAGAGTGTTTAACAATTGTTGCTTGGCAGGTGTGGTGGCACATACCTGTAATCCTGGTATTTGGGAGGCTGCGGCAGAAGGATCCCAGGTTTGTGGCCAGCCTCAGAAACTTAGCAAGACCTTATTTCAAAAATAAAAAGTGAAGTGCTGGGGTGTAGCTCAGAGGTGAATGCTCCTGGGTTTAATCCCAGTATATACAGTATATATATATAATTTATCAAGACTGTATCTGACATCGAGGTTCCTTCCTTCCTTTTTTTTTTTTTTTTTTTTTTTTTTTTTTTTTTTTTTTTTTTTTTTTTTGGTGTGGTACTGTGGATTGAACCCAAGGGCATTCTACCTCCGAGTCACACCCACACCCCTATTTTACTTTTACTTCGAAACAGGGTCTATCTAGGTTGATGAGATTCTCATTACTTGCTGAGGCTATGCTCAAACCTGCAATCCTGTCTCAGCATCCCCAGGTACTGGGATTACAAGCAAGTGCCACCACACCCAGCTGAGGTTATTTCTTAAGAATGTTGGTTATTTCTTAAGAAAGTTGATTGGATTTTTGCACATCCCTCCTCCTGAACCAGTTACGGATATCTTTCATTTAAAGTCGACTGTGACTGAATTGACCTCCTGCTTTGCTGGCGAGAGGTAGAGAAAACAGACTTGGTTGTCTCAGACAATAGCTAGCAGGGTGTCCCACCCACTGGGAAACAGCAGACCAAAGGCATCTCACCAACCCTGGGAATCCCAGAAGATGGAATGGTGAGGGAAGAGGGTCAGAATCTTTGGGACATTCTGGATCCAAGGAGGTAAATTATTTCATAGAGTTTAAAATAGCAGAAACCATTAATAATGTCTAAAGCCTGACGTGGAATGGACCCAGGTGAGGGAGAACTGTGTTAGGGTAGGAAAAAACCAGAGGAAAGGAAAGTTGGGCATGTTTTAAGAGGAAATTTGAATGCAAGAAAGACGGGGTTTGAATATGTGAATTATGTAATTCAAGATAAATTTTCCCACTGGGCAATGTCTATATTTATTTATATGATAACCTCAGGCTAAATCAATTCTAAAATTCACAAGCACAGTACCAAATCTTGAAGCGCTTAACATTTAGTTTGAATATGAGAAGTTTGCTAATGGAGTAAGAGATAACTTTCAGTTAAATATGAAAGGACTGAGAATAATGTGTAGTTTAATACGTGTTTTGAAACAAATAAAAGACATTCTCATCCTTAATATTTCCTTTTTCTCTCACCTATTGAACAGTTTCAGTAACAACTGTGCAGCCCAGTGAGGGCACAAACGTACTTCAACACAGACACAAAAGAGAAAGTGAGGTCACCATTTGTTATGGTGGATGGGTGGCCCCAGGCCTGCTGGGGTCTTGTGGACCCTTGTTTTGAATCCCGAGCTGGACAAGGCTGGCCTGACAGTTCCCCAGCATTGTTCTACCAGGGGTCGGAGCTTGTTGTAATCAGGCTTCGGAGTTTGAATTCCATTGTGCCCGGGCAAACACACAGGGGCTCCCTCTTTGGCTTCTCGGCCCATTTCTTCTTTTCACTCCTTTTATCCCGTCACCCACCTCAGAGCCATTGCCAAAAAAAGCTCCAGCAAGGACCAGACTTAAAACAGGCCCACAGTGGCCATTTCACCCAGGAACGAGAAGCGACGCCAAACTCTTGGAGAAGGAGTCTCATTTGGCCTTTTGGGCACCAGCGCACCCTTGACCATTGTTGAAAGGAACAAAGAGGGCAAGAGCGAAGAGCGCCCCCACGAGGAAAGGTGGGGAAAGACACCCGCGGGCGCGCCGCAGGGGCTGGCCAGGCTGGGACCAGGGCACACCTGGGTTGCGGGCTGGGAGCCAGGGGAGGCAGGGCTGGTCCCCACCCGCCGCGATTCGCACGGTGCCCGGCGCAGCCCTTTCCTGCGCCGCAGTCACTTTACTTCTATTCTTTTTTTTTTTTCCTTCTTCTTCTTCATATTATTATTATTTTCCCGCGCAAAGCGGGAAGCCGGGACTGCCCGGGTAGCTGCGGACCTGCCGCCATTTCCCGGTGAGAGCAAAGCGCGCGTCGGCACCGGGCGCCCCGGAAAGGGAACCGGAGGGGAGTGCCCGGCCCCGCGCCCTCCTCCGCGCCGGCTCCGAGGCGTGCGCCCGCCCGCGCACAGCCCCCGGCCCTCGCCCGTGCCGCCCGGCGTCCCCGGCCTGACCTTCCCCGGCGCCGCCCGCCCCCGGACCGCGGTCCCTGCGCCAGGCGCCTCCGCCCCCTCCATTGTCAGCCCGGGCACCCTCCGAGGCCCCGAGCGGCCCTTCCCCGCGCCCCGGCCCTGGCGCAGACCCCCGCCCCCCGCGCAGTCCCCTTCGGCGTCTGGGCGCCTCCCTCCTCCCTCTTCGGCGCCCCAAACTCCGCATCCCTAGGAGCCCTCCGCTCTCTCCGGGACCAGCCTCGCCCCGGGCCCGCCGCTGCACCCCGCGTTCCTCATTCCTCCCTCCCCCATTGCCCGAGACGCCCCCGGCCCCTCGCCGGCCGCAGGAATTTTGCAGCTTCCTTAGCAACCTCCCCCCTTTATTTCCCGAGGAAGCAAGTTGGGCAGCTTGGTTTATTAATATTTTTTGCAGAGGGTGGTTCGGCTACGGGGGGTGGGCCCGCAGGGTCTGGGGGGGAGATGAAGGGGTGGCTCTCTCCGGCCCCAGCACTGCCCTGGCAGTGCGTTTTGTTTCCAGACCCCGGAGCCCCTAAACAATAATGCCATCGCCATGGCGGGCTCACCTGGTGCTGCGCCGCCTGCTCCGGGCGCCCGGTGCCCTCTGCGCGCCCCTCCCCGGGCGCAGGTTCGGCCCGTGCGGCGCCGGTGCGGGGCAGGACTCTTTGCCTTTCTTTGGGTTTTATCTGTGCGTGTCAATGGCGGCAAGCGGCAGTTCTCTGGGCCGCGGATAGTAGCGGGGGGAGGAGGAGGAGGGAGAAGGGATTGCTCCTTCTCCACATAACCACCTCTAGGAGGAGTCGCTCAGCCTCATCCCCCGCCAGCCCAGGCTCCGCGATGGGTCTGGGGCTTTCGGTGGGGCTTGATGAGCTATTGTCCTTCAGGAGCATTAATGATGAAACGGCGGGGCCTCCGCAGCCGGTGGATCCGCTGCATGCGCCGAGGGCCTCGCTAAGATGAGCCTGGAGATGGGGACAGAGGACTCTGGTCACCATCCAGAGTTCCCTGCTAGCCAGATCCACCTTTGGTGGGAGAAGGAGGCGTGGGTGTTCTGGTAGTTCTGGGGAGAGCCTTAGAAGGTGAACGCGGAAAATGCCGCCTTCCATGCTCTGAAATAATAAGCACATTAGCGTGCGTGTCCACCACTGGGAAGAGGGTATACGGTGGCCCCAGCCGCGAGAACTGAGAATGTATATCCATGCCTCTCCGCTTTTTATTAATTGAGACTGATTTAGAATCGGTTGTTGTGTCATATTTGGAGTAGCAGATGTGTGTTTTGGTGGACAAGGCTGTGTGCATAGGCATCATTTTTAATTGGGTTGATTTGCAATGTGTTAATTTGTTATATCCAACGAAGTTAGCACGAGGCTATTGTATTAGAACCCATTTTTATTAGTCTCCAGAAAACGCATTTTTATGGGGTCGGGATGGACAGTATCAGGTGTGGCAAGGGGGATTCATAGTTGCTCTGTTCCTACTGGAAGCCAGGTTCTCCTTTGTATTGAGAGATGTTGACAAGGGCTCATGGCTGGAGGGACATTCAAAGGAATTCGTTTATTTCAGCAGGAAATGCTAACTTGCTGTGGACCATCCATGTTTCCTCTGATTTCTCCTTGATGAATCAAAGGATTCTGAGAGGCAACATTTCGATTTCTTCAAAAAAGAGAAACCCAGATGAAAACAATTCTCCAGTGTTGGCCAAATGGATATTTTTCAAAGACTTACCATTTGGTAATATTGTATGTATTTGCTGCTATAAAATTCTAACTGTTTGGGCAATGGGGACTTTGGGGGAGACTGAAAGCCTCTGATGGCCTGAGCGGGAAGAAGCCAAATGTCCCATCTCCCTTGTCTATGGACAGGTATTGCTAGCATTTATAGATAGCGTTTTAGATGTAGAACATGTGCATTTTAAACAAGCGCTTTTGCTGAAAAATCATCCGTCTTCCTCTGACACCCCCCCATCATACATGTATCATAAAGGTATAAATAAATCTCCTTCATTTAAATCTTACAGGGCTTCTCAAACTCTCCTGGACCTTGTAGTCTCAGCTGATTGCGACTTCCTTCACTCTTCTTTCTAAGCCTTTCGTGCTTTCTGTGTCTGACCTCACCGTTCTTTGTTTTGGGACTTGCCCAGGAATACTTCCCAGCAGGAGAAAGTCCTCTTGTCCTGAGACGTGTACTTAAAAGACTTCAAATGATCTCCTGTGGCATCTCCTAATGGTGTCTTTTCCCATTCCTAAACGATGTGCCTATCTTCCTTCTTATTTCTTCCAGAAATAACCTCAGGCCAATGTTCAAGAGAGTTCTGTAGCCTTCTAGGAGTGCGTGAAAATTATTCTGACTCCGTCCCCTAATCAACTAGGCCAAATGAAATATAGTTGAATGATTCATCAATATATCTTAGATTCATATTTTCCCAATAAAAATGGTACACCTGGTAATTTTTATGTGACTTCTATGTAACTTCTTTCATCCTAGTATTTGGTTACATGCTATCCTGAGAAAGGCTGGGCCTAGGAAATTTATTAGTCAGGATTCTCCTGTTTCATGTTGGCTGGTTTCTTTAAATCCAGATATGCCTCCCACTTAGGATACGGTTCCCATAAACCCATGGTAAGTTGAAAATACGGTAGATGGAAAGGGAAGTGTTCCTTCCCTACTGAGCATCCTAGCTCAGCAGTAGCGCAGTGTGGTTGTTGGCTGTGGTGGTCTCCACAGCAAACACTGAGAGCTGCTGCCTGGCTTGCCGCCGCTAGCCTGGGGGAAAGGTCAAAACACAAAGCTCAAAGAATGGTTTCTACTGAATGCTTACTGATTTCACACCATCAGAAAGTTGAAAAACCGTTTAAACCCTTATAAGTCAGGAAGTACCTACTCTAGATGCTGCAGTCACAACTCAGAGAATCCAGGGGGATGCCAGGTCCAAAATATTCTTGTTCTTAGACAAGAAGGGGACATGGAGGTCACTGGACCCAAACCTTTTATGTTATAGGAAGAAATCTGGTACTCTGGTAGGTGCAGTGACCCAGCACTGGGCCCCTCAGGTCATCAGAGGGAGGCACAGTCTCCAACGCATTTCCAGATACCTGGCCAATGCAGGGCTCCATGAACTCCAGGCCTTTCAGGGTGCCTATGGATAAATATGCCACTTTATATGCAGATTGAATCAGATTACGTAGGTTTAATACTGAACATTTAACACAAAAATCTAACAGTAAGATAATATTGGATAATTAAAATACACTTAAAATAGTCGACATGATTATAAAGTTCATCAGTAATCTTAAGTTCTGCAGTGGCCTCTAGCTCAGAGAACCTTTGACAAGTGGGGCAGTAAAGAGCAAGAAGAGCTCACACTTACCAAGGGCTGGGCTGGCTGTGCACACTGCGCCAAGCACTTCACCCTTATAGCTCATTCAATTATCACAAAGTTCTATGGGGGTAAACTCTGTTTTTCCTTTTTATAGATAGAGAAACAGGGTGGATGAGAAAGTTGCCCACAGTTAGAGAGTTAGGAAGCAGCAGGTTCATGCTCTTAATCACTGCTTTAATCCAATGGTAGGGAAGTACATTTGCTTTTGCAAAGAAATTCTACCCTCAGTAACATGATGGAAAGCCCCTAGGACCCCTCCTGATACAAAAATCCTCAAGGAGTCAGCCAACAGTCTAATTACAGAAGGTTTGGTTGATTACAATTGCACTGAAAACATTTTCTTAACCCTTGACCTGTATGTGTGTATAACATGAATAATATGTATTGATTCTGAGTTGACTCCATTAGCAACAGGGATGTCTAGTAAAATTTTATTGAGATGCAAGATGGATTGCTTCTCTATTCAGAGACAGGCATGCAGCATAACTTAGATGAAAAAAAAATGAGTCATCTGTGCAACCAGATTCATATCCTGTTGGATTTACTAGTAAGTCATCCAGAAAATTATCCATTAAAAAAAATAGCTTTGTTGAAGCCAGGCATGGTGAAACATGCCTGTAGTCCCAGTGCTTGGGAGGCTAAGACAGGAGGATTGCAGGTTTGAGGATAGCCTCAGTAACTTAGCAAATCCTTCAGCAACCTAGTGAGACCCTATTTCAAAATAAAAAATAAAATAGTGCTGGGGGTGTAGCTCAGAGGTAGAATGCCCTTAAGGTCAATCCCCAGTACCAAACACACACACACACACACACACACACACACACACACACACACACACAGACTTCACTGATTTTGCCACCACACCCTTTTTTTCTTTCATGTGATCCAATGTATGATGTTGTGTGAATAGAGTGGACTTTAATTTTCCATGATTATATCTAATCCAGTGTATAATACACATTATAAGTTGTGATCATTTTACATTTCTAGGACCTTGGTAAGCAATTACCCCCATTAATTTCCTGACTTTGCATTTTACAGAATGAATATGAATATTCATGATATGAATAGATATAATTTAATGTATTTATATTTGGCACATGTGTGTATGTGTGTGAGATTCATAAATCCAGATTAATTTTGTTTGAGAGTTTCTGATCTCCTTTGAAGTTACCTGAGATGAGAGTCCCTAGGGGTGTCACGAAAGCAGATGGAAGCACTGGCTTTATCTCCTCTTTGGATGTAGGTTGGGCCACTCTGGAAGCTGTATGAATTCCATCAAAGCACCAACTGGCATAGCTCTAAATAGCAACTTGAGGGTCTCAGGTTATGAATTCAGACAAACTCCACAGTAAATAGTATCTCATTATTTTAGAGAATAAATAAAGCTTCTGAAAATACCTTATTGCTGGGAAGATACTAGGCAATTAATCTGGTTTTAAACAATTTTAGCTAGAAACATGCAAAATCTTTCATGTTGTTCTATATTTATAGTGAACATCATAAATGTTCAATTTTTATTTCCCTGATCAGGACTGTGGCTTTAGGATCTTAATCATTTATGGAGGGAGATAGTGTCCTTAGAGGACACATAGGCAATCATTTTGCCAACAAAGCCCATACTTAGCATCTCTGGCTGAAATGAATATCTTAGTCTCCTAACAAAAGAAACAGTTTATTAGTCCTGGTTCTGAAAAACATAACAAATCTGTCCTTTTGGATACTAAATCCTCATCATTGGTTCTAGAAAGAGAATGTGCACAAATGAGTGTGTGTATGTATAGATGCATACCTATTTATATTCATCTATGCAGGAATGCTTAAATATTTATGTATACGTCACATGTGTGTAGTTGTAAGGTAGGTTGTGACTGAGATTGCAGTAGGCTCAGAGTTAAGGCTGGTCTGGACTTTAAAGGAACCTACCAAGTGTTTAGTATTTAACTGATGAGCTGTATTGTAAAGGAAGATGAAATATTCTCGGTCTTTAAGACAAATACACTGTCAGCCCCAATTATGCAAAGTGTTGATTGGGAAAATAAGGCATGTCGTGTCATTAAGTTTAATGGAAACAGAACCCTGGGCTAAGGAGAGTGTGCCAGTTGGTATCTTGCTCTGCCCAGTGATGCTGCCTGGGAGATCGTCCCGTTACCTCCAGACAGGGCTCCCTACGACAATTGTGATAGCAAGTAGCACCAGACATCTAGAGAATTTGGACCTCAGCATCTGTGTTGGCAGATCTGTGCAACATGACCTTACACCTAAACCAAGTTGCTCTTTACAATTTAGGCCTATTCTAAAGAAAGGGGGCATTGATTTTCCAAATCCACAAATGCAGAATACCATAGTAAAACTATAATTTATTTATTTATACAAATGGTGTGTTTTTACAAAGGCCATCTGTCAGTTGACTCTCTGATCTAAAACAAATCTGTTTGTTCCCCAGAAGAAATAACATGTCTGTTGAAAAAGGATTTATGGACGACAGGCTGCCCAATTCACCAGCCATTGGTATAATAGTAACTATTTATGATATATTTACTTCTAAGGGAGTGTTATGAGTGGAAACTATTACTTGTAAAGTATGGTAATTAATTTTTCATTACTTCAAAGCCAAGAAATGGTGCCCAGTTGCATCTATTAAGATTGCTGCATGAGAAACATGTTCCCTTCTGGAAAAAATATTCAAGTAAAAGCATTTATCTAGCTGTGGTCACACATTATAGCTCACTGTGTGACTGAGGGGGATTAACCATGGGGTTGATCTCAAACCCCTTGATTATTTTCCCAGGACAAGAGGACAAAACCACTCTTGAATGACCCTGGCTACTTGAACTCTAGGTGCCATTGCTAGCCCTCATTGGAAATAAGATCTTCCTGTTCATACTGAAAGAAAAGAGAACTCTGGGCTAGGAGAAATAGAAATGGAGAAGGGACAGGTGTAGTGGTGCACACCTGTAATCCCAATACTTGGGAGGCTGAGACAGGAGAATCTTAGGTTTGAGGCCAGCATGTGGTAACTTAGTGAGACCCTATTTCAAAATAAACAGTAAGAAAGACTGGGGTGCAGCTCAGTGGTAGAGTGCACCTAGTTCTATCCCCAGTGCCGTGCACATGTACACACACGCACACACACGTACACACACGCACACACACATATACGAAGAAAAAAAAAGGGGGAAGGCTCCTTGCCCTATTGCCACCTTCCTCTGCTGCCCCCTCAACAGAGATACTGAAGAGAGCATTAATTAATTAATTAATTCATTAATTCATTAATTCATTCATGGATTTATTCCCTTCCCAGCTTTATGGAGGAATAAATGATGAATAAAATTGTATATATTCAAGATGTACAACATGATGCTTTGATTTATGTATCGATGTGAGATCTCCTGTCCTGGTTGCAAAGCAAAAGGTCCCCATGTCCAGATCTAGGGAAATCCTTCACAGCAGGTGTCAAAATGTGTGTGAAAGGTAATCCAGAGACAGAGCTGCACTGAATTCCGCGTTGACTACATCTCTCAGGCTTACAGCTGTGGTAAGCCTCCCTTTCCTCTCATTACCCTCCGTGCCAGCTACCGCTCTGCTTTGCTTCCCACAAATGCTTCCCAGTGGTGTGTCAGTGATGGTGTGGGCTCTGCGCAGGGGCTCTGCGCAGGGCCCTGTCCTGTGGGATGGCTGGACCGAGCCTGCTGGCCTCCAAGCTGCAACAGTATCTTCACCCACTTGAGTTCATGTCCTGTGAGGCCCTGGAGACGTGAGGAGCTGTCCCCTGACACACAGCCGGCCCAGTGCCTTCCCTCCATTACAAGCAATGCAACCCACCAGCTTGCTGGGCAAAATGTGGCTTGTATAATTTATCCCCACACTCATCACAGTGCTCAAGGATGCCTCTCAACAGGGTAAACCAATCAGGCAAATTAGCAGTTGTTGCTCCTTGCTCTTCCTCTTCTTTCTCCCCCTGCCCTGTCCCCGGCAGCCCTTTGTACTTTTATTTTTTATTTATTTTTGGCACTGGGAATTGAATCCAGGGGCACTTTACCTCTAAGCTACTCCCCTAGCCCCCCTTTTTTTATTTTAAAAGAGGGTCTTGCGAAGTTGCTAAGAGTCTAAGTTGCTGAGGCCAGCCTCAAACCTGCAATCCATCTCAGTCTCCCAAGTACTGGAATTAAAAGCATGCACCACCATGCCTGGCTTAATTATGTCTCTAAATATTTGTTTTAAAATAAATCTAAAATGAGAATCTTTAAAATGAATGTTACTTAATATGTAAACTTACATGCATTATCATAATATTAATAGCTGCTATTTATTAAATGTTTTCTATGTTTCAAGGGTTGTAAAGCACTTTAATAATAATATTGATGATAATAATAATAAACTGTTACTGCATATAACTTCTTTGTAAGTATTAGCTCCTATACTCCTTAAAGCAATCCTTTATGTTAGTTCCTTTATTAAGGCTATGAGGAGGGAGACTCACAAAAGTTATAAAACTTGCCTAAGACCAGGACCCACGTCCACCTGCAGGCTGACGCCAAAGTTTTTGTTCTGAAGCTGCTATGATTCTTTAGTTCTTTCCATCCTACAGTTTTATCTTATTCTTAAGTAAAAAAATTATTATAATAAGTAGGTAAGATTAGAGAATTACAAAATGGACCTTAAGCAAAATTTGCCTCCACTTTGAAATGTGTCTTTATTTATTTATTTATTTATTTATTTATTTATTTATTTATTTATTTATTTAGCAGAACTAGGGATTGAACCCAGGGGCATTCAACCTCTGAGCTATACCCCTAGCCCTATTTTTTGTTCTTTATTTTTGAAACAGGGTCTTACTAAGTGGCGGAGGGCCTCACTAAATAGCTGAGGCTGGCCACAAACCTGAGATCCTCCTGTCCCAGCCTCCCAGGTACTGGGATTACAAGCATGCACCACCATGCCCGTTGAGTGGTTGCATTTTTTGATAGAGACTCCAAGGTTCTCTCTAGCCACCTCACTGCCCCACTTATCTACCATCCTTTTATATGTGTGTGTATATGTGGAAAGGATTAAAGAATCATAGCAGCTTCAGAACAAAAACTTTGGAGTCATGTATCTACACACACATAAATATATACATATATATATACACACATATATATATAAATGCATACATACAATTGGCCCTCTGCATCTATGAACCCAATCAACCACTGATAGAAAATATTAAACAAATCTTTGTACTAAATGTGTACATTTTTTTCTTGTCATTATATTTCCTTAATAGTACCATATAATAACTGTTTTTGTAGCCTTTACATTGTATTAGGTATTATAAGTAATCTAGAGATGATTTAAAGTGTATGGGAAGATGTACATGGCTTATATGAAACACTATGCCATTTTATATAAGGAACTTGGGTATCCTTGGATATTGGTATTCCTCCACAGACAACTGTATACATATGTATGTATGTGTATGTGTATATGTATATGTATATGTGGAATGTATTTCATTTAGCATTGAAGGCTAAAATAGACTTCAGAATGACTGAATATAAGAATTTTTGCAGTTGCATTTTATGTGGAGAAGTTAATATGGCCCAATCTCTTTATTACACGTTTGTTTTATAAAAATTCTCTCTATAGTCTGAATGTTAATGTCTCCCTCAAATTCATGTATTGAAACCTAACCCCCACTGCCATAGTAAGAGGTCTTTAGGAGGTGATTAGTGCCCTTACAAAAGAGGCTGGGGGGAGCTTGTATTCTCTTCTGCCATGTGGAGGTTAAGCAAGACGGGACATCTGTGAAGAGCTGGCCCTCGCTTGACGTGGAACTGGCTGACACTTTAATCTTAGACTTCCCAGCCTTCAGAATAGTGAGCAATAATTTTTCATTGTCTATGAATTACCTAGTCTAAAGTGTTCTGTTATAGCAGCCCAAATGGGTTTTGGATAAATCCTCTTAAAAGAGGCATATTGAATAGATCTACCTAGAATCTTAAGGGCATATTCATAGGTCTTAGAACTGCCTATTTTATTGATAAGTTACCAATACAAGGTCACCAAAGCCTGTTCTTGGAGTCAGGTCTTGTCAGGAGGTGCAGTTTTGTTGTTGTTGTTGTTGTGTTTTTCTAATATACTGTGTGGCCTGCCTCTCTCCCTGGTTCTTTTTTCCAGCTCATTAGATGAGGGTATTCTCCCTTTTGTTCTGTGTTGTGATAATATTGAGTGCTCCCAAATTATATGACAAGTGAGCAAGAACACCCTTTCTTAGAGCTACAGGGGATGGTCACAATGAAGATCTTTAAGAGCTTTGGAAAGACGTCCCTGCAGAGTGACTCTGACAGCTGCTGCTCATTGAGATGAGAAGCCATTGGCTTGGAACCAGCCAGTGCTGAACAGCAAGGCTGCTTGCTTGACTCCAGAGTGGTATTTCATTCCACAGTGGCTGCTGAAATGCAACCTCTAGGAATCCAGCTTTCAATGTGCCCCCGGGGACCCTGAATTATTAGGGGTTATTGCCAGGGGTCCCCTGTCTAGGAAATGCTTCCAGTTCTCCGTTATACATCTCTGAGTTGGCTTGCAGGATTGCACATTATTACAAAGTGCTGCAGTGATGTGTATGTTTGCTTTGGTAACTCATAGAGTCATTTGTAATGAAAATTATGTTGGAGATGTTATAGTGCATAAATAAAAGAAACAAATGTTCACTCGTCTTTTCTTTTCTTTTTTGTGGTATTGGGGATTGAGCCCCGGAGCATTCTACCTCCAAGCTACACTTCCAGCCCTGTTTTTATTCTTCACTTTAAAACAGGGTCTCACTAAGTTGTAGAGGGCGTTAGTAAGTTGCTAAGGCTAACTTCGAACCTGCGATCCTCTTGTTTCAGCCTCCCAAGTACTGGGATTACAAGTGTGCGCCACCACATCCGGCTCCCACCATTAAAAAAAAAAAAACAAACCCAAAAAACTTCTTTTTTTAGAATAAACGTTATAGAGTGACCTTCACATGTGCATGTTCCTATTTTCCAAGCAGAATGAGTGTCCAAATAACCTTTAGCTCACACTTACATTTCCTGAAAATGTTTATATATATTCGTGATTCAGTTGGATTAATAACTCCCAGTGCCTCTTCTGGAAGTCTTTAAAATTTTCTTACATTTCTCAAAAGTTATATAAAATCCCAATTTCTGAATTCTGTTATCATGAAACAAACCCTGCCTTATACTCGGTGAGGGCAACTGACACCCCACATACCCTACCACACTCCTGTTCGCATTTGGAAATGTTTTGTGAATCAATAATCAGGCTGAGTGTTACTTTTTATTTTAAGTGCACCACACTCCCATTGCTGACCTTTAGAATGTGCGAGGCATTTTCTTGGGAACTGCAAGAGGGCTGGTATTCTATGTGGCTAATCTTACTTGACCCAACCCTAGTCATTCATAAACAACAGATGTTCACGATATATTTTTCACTTTCCTGCTTGCTCTGTATGCAATTAATTTTGTAGTAGGCTGTGTCTTTATCAGGTCCTCAGATTTCTAGTCAAACCTGGTGTTTTCCTTGTGCTGATTTCTCCTCCCTTGGGATACCGTCTTTTGGTGATGTTAAAGGTTTGTGGCATCTTCATGTAGATTTGTTCTTGTTTTTGGGTACAGCTAATGCAGGCATAAGGTTTCTGTCAGATGAAATTTAGAGGCACTCCATTTTTTCATTTGAAATATTAAAAGTGTAGGGCTCTTTCTACAGCATTTGCAAATGCAATACCTCAGTCTCTTTGCTTGCAAAAACAACCGCAAAAATCCTTTGAACCATGCCAGGATCTCCTGATGAAATCCCAAGGGCAACAGATTGCCAGTTCTGGCTGTGGGATTACTGTTCCTCACCTTCCATCTCTCATCTAAATATTATTATTAACTAGAATAAGAAGTTCTTAAAAACAAACTTTTAGCTGCCTCTAGTTCAGTTCTGTACATACATTTTTTGAATGCATGCTGTTTACCAGATTCTGATTGTTAGCATGTACCACAAAGCAATTAAGACAGGAATGGGCAGGGCCGATATGATCAAGGGAAAGGAGCAAAGAGAGTGAAATGAGCCCAAAGGGATGAGTTTTGTTCCCAAGAAACAGAGATGCAATTTGTGGACAAAGCATTTCCAGTCAAGATATTTGTTTATACTTATTTATCCTAATTACAAATCTAAAGATATTCATTGGAAACATTTTGGAAAAAATAGACAATTAGTTACCATCCTTCATACCAACATCCCCAAAGCAATCCCTGTTAACTCCTTGTTTCATATCTTTATCTTTTTTTTCCTATACATGTCTATGTAGTTCACAAAATGGGAAGATTCCCTTTATAATTACTTTAAAAACTTTGACACTGTAAGTTTATTTATACAGAAAACAACACAAATGTATGGATTAACATGAGTTATCACAGGTGAACATTCTTGTAACAAATACCCATATAAAGAAATAGAATTTAAGGGGGAAGGTGGGGGGGCACCAAGTGCTGTGTGCATGTATGTCAGTGTCAATATGATTTACATTATGGTGTGAGATGATAATGCAGCGATAAAAGCACACAAAAATAAGAGAATTCATAATCTGAAAAAAAAAAAAAAAAGAAATAGAATTTACCGGGTCTGGTGGTGCATACCTGCAAACCTAGTACTTGGGAGGTTGAGACAGGAGGATCATAGGTTTGAGTCCAGCCTCACCAACTTAGTGAGACTCTGCAGCAACATAGCAAGACCCTGTTTTAAAATAAAACATAAAAAAGAGTTGGGGGTGTAGTTCAGAGACAGAATGCCCCTGGGTTCAATTCCCTAATACCAAGAAAGAAAGAAAGTGAGAAAGAAAGAAAGAACTATTTCAGCCACACCAGAGGTTTCCCCTCTATCCTCATCCCTACCTCAAACCCTTGCTTCTCATCTTTATTATCAATCATGTCTACATTTTATCATTTATAACATCTATGTATATTTTAACTCCACAATGCATTGTTATTATTTTTCCTTTAAACTGTCAATGATTTTTTTTTCAATCTGGGTTCAGATGGAACCCAGGAGGAGCATTCTACCTCTGAGCTACACCCCCAGCCCTATTTTTTATCCTTTATTTTGAAACAGGATCTCACTCAGTTGTGGAGGGCCTCGAACACTAATCCTCTGGTCTCAGCCTCCCAAGAATGGGATTACAAGTATGTGCTATCACACCTGGCTTGTCAATGATTTTTTAAAAGTATTTATTTATTTTTGTAGTACTGGGGATTTAAACCAGGGGTGTTTTACCTCCCAACTACACCCTCAGCCCTTTATTTTTTATTTTGAAACAGGGTTTCACTAAGTTGCTGAGAATCTTGCTCAGTTGCTGAGGCTGGTCACAAACCTGTGATCCTCCTGTCCTCGCCTCCCAAGTACTGGGATTTTAGGTGCATGCCACCATATCCAGTTTAAAGATTTTTTTTTTGAAAAATAAAAACACACTTTTATATTTACTCAAATATTTACCATTTTTAGTATTTTTCATTCTTTGTATAGATTTAAAATTCTGTTACAATTTTCCTTCTGCCAAAAGGGCTTCCTTTAACATTTTCTAGTATGAAGGTTGACAGCTAATAATTGTTTTCCCCATTTTTCTATCCCTGAAAAAGTCTTTCACTTTTTTTTTTGTAAGATAGTTTTGCTGGATATAAAAATCACATGATGATAACTTTTGTTAGTGGTGTCTCTCAGTATTTAAAATATGTTGCTTTTATTGGCTTCTGGCTTCTGTTATTTCCATCAAAGAGTTGATAGTATTTTTTATCTCATAAGTTCTGGCTGTTCATAGGATTTATCTTTATTGCTGGTTTTAGGCAATTTTATTTTGATATGCCTTGGTACAGTTTACTTCTTGTTTCTTGTGCTTTGGGTTCATTGAACTTCTTGAATCTAGGGACTAATAATTTTGATCAGATCTGGAAAACTTTCAGCCATTATTTCTTAATTTTTTTCTGGGTATGGTGGCACATGCCTGTAATCTCATTACTTGAAAGACTGAGATAGAAGGATTGCAGGTCTGAGGCCAAACCTAGCAACTTAGACCCTCAGCAATTAGTGAGATCCTGTTTCAAAGTAAGTAAGTAAGTAAATAAAATAAATAAATAAGGCTGGAGGTGCATCTCAGAAGTAGAATGCCCACTCCTCTTACTTCCTCTTACCCCTTTCCCCTCACTGGGTACTTCATTATACTTTTTTTTTTTTGGCGGTACTAGGGATTGAACTCAGGGACATTCTACCTCCAAGCTATATCCCCAGCCCTATTTTTTATTCTTTATTTTGAAACAGGGTCTCACTAAGTTGCGAAATGCCTCACTAGGTAGCTGAGGCTGGCTGAGAACACGGATCCTCCGGTCTCAGCCTCCCAAATGCTGGGATTACAAGTGTGCACCACCACTCCTGGCTTCCATTATACATTTTTATGCTGCTGGAAGCATACCATAGTTCACCAATGATTTTATTTTTTTAGTCCTTTTTTCCCTGTCTGTTTTTCATTTTGGATAATTTTGTTGCTATGTTTTCAAATTCATTAACCTTTTCTTTTACAATATGTAATATACTCTTTTTCCTTTCCAGTGTGTTTTTAAAAATCTTAAATACTGTATTTTCCATCTCTAGAAATTCACTTAGGTCTTTTTAACAATGTATTTTTTCATGTCTCTGCATGCTCAATCTTTCCTCTACTTTATTGAATATGTGTACTAGAATTATAATAATTGCTTTATACCTTTGTCTACTAACTCTATCATTTGTGTTATTTCTCTTTCTCTTCATTATCAGCCATATTTTACTGTTCCTTGTCATGCCTGGTAATTTTCTATTGGATTCAGACATTGTGGAATTTACCATGCGGGGTGACGGATGCTTTGCATTCCTGAGAACATTCTTGAATTTATTTCTGGGATGTAGTTAAGTTCCTTGGGAATGGTTTGATCATTTTGAGGTTTGCTTTAAAGCTTTGTGACGTGAGATCAGAGCAGCTTTTGTTCTAGGGCTTATTTTGCCCCACTACTTAATGCCTCATAAATTATGAGATTTTCTACTATATTGGCTGAGGCTATGGACTTTTCTTGGCTTTATTTATTTATTTATTTATTTATTTATTTATTTATTGGTATTGGGGCTTGAACTCAGGGACATTCTACTTCTGAGCTATATACCCCCAGCCCTATTTCATTTTTATTTCGAAACAGGGTCTCGCTAGGTTGATGAGAGTCTCACTACTTGTTGAGGCTGTCTGTGAACCTGTGATTCTCCTGTCTCAGCCTCCCAAGTACCAGGATTACAGGTATGCACCACTACTCCCAGCTTGACTTTTCCTGCTTCTATGTGAGCTCTGAAAAATGTTCACCTTGCTCATTTTGACTAGTTCTTTCCCAAGCTTTGCATGGTTTCCTTAAACCACATGTTTAAGAATGTCTAGAGCTGATGAGCTCTAGACATGCTCTCTGCGTATCTCTCGAGCTCTAGTGTCACCTCAATTCAGACTGTTGAGTCCCCTCTAAGTTCTGTCCTATGGATTCTCTCCAGGAACCAAGCTGGGACAATTTTTGAGCTTACCTCCTTTGTTACCCCTCTCTCAGGGACCACTCTTCTATTCTATTCTTTGAAGCCAGCTATCCAATGTCTGAAAACAAGGTGTTTTTTTTCCCTCCCTTCATATATTTGGTCTAGTATTTTAGTTGTTTTGGGCAGGAGGGTAAATCTTGTCCCTGTTGCTCCATTTTCATTAGAAGCAGATGTTCTCATCCTGAATTTTATAGTGATCACTTCCTTATGTTATTTTGTAGTTTTATTACCTAAGAGTACATCTGTAGATACTACAGCTTAGTCTTGCCCTTTCTTTTCTTTTTATTTTATCTATAGAACTACTCTGTTTTACCTACAGTTTCCCACAGTCTGGATTTTGCTGATATGTGTGTGTGTGTGTGTGTGTGTGTGTGTGTGTGTGTGTGTGTGTGTGTGTTGTGCTGTTTAAGTGCATTGTTCTAGTCTGTTTGTTTTGTTTTGGTGCTGGGGGTTAGACCCAGTGCCTCATGTACACTAGGCAAGCACTATAACACTGAGCTACATCCTTAGCTCTGTAGTAGTCTTTCTTATTTTCAGCAAATGGGCAGTTAGATTCAGAAATCCGACTAGAATTGGATTCAGTACCTTTGGGAAGACTACAGTGCAACGTGGTTTTTTACTAGGAGGCACATAATATCCAATTGTCTCTCTTTTCGTGATGTTAGCAGCCATTAATGCTAAATGCCTGAATTTATTAATTCATTGGGGATTGAAAAATGGTGCTATTCTAATTCTTTAATTTCGTTTTCATTTATTAGATAGAGTACCTTTATAAAGAGACATGTATCCTCATTACTATTTGATTGCCCGTGTTACAGTTTATATGGGAAGGCAGAATAAATGCTTTTTAAAAAGATAATGAATTGGCTTCATATTATTCCATCAAGATTACCCATTAGTTTTTAAAGTAATTTTAAAAATAATTATTAATGCATTGATTGATGTGTTTTAATCAATTGCAATTATCCTTTTTGAGACTCAAATTGTCCCATCTCTGGATGGTGGAAGCCTCTTTAAGTTTTCCCTGTGTTCTTTTTACATCTTAGTAGCTTGATAACTTCCTTTAATCTATTATGACAAGATGTTCCATGCCCATCTTCTACATTTTCCTCCTCAAACAGGAATCAGCAAGAAGCCCTCATTTCGTTTAGTGGGAAATGGCTGTTTCAAACAATTTGTATGCTAAATGATCAATGCTACTAGGTTGGTCATTGTATTCATAATCTATTAGTGCACAGAGCTAAGATAGTGTGAGTGCATGCGCATGTATGTGCGTGTGTGTGTGTACATTTTTATTTTAAAAGATTAAATATTTTGTGAGATATATTAATATTTGTAATTCTAATTCTTTCTTTCTTTTTTTTGTAGTACTGGGGATTGAACCCAGGTCCTTGTGGATGCTAGGCAAGTGCTCTACCACGTAGCTACACCCCCAGCCATTACTTCTAATTCTTGACTACAGCATTATAAAAGTCAACCTCTTCTGTACTGCATCTGTATCTTTCTTCTACACCAAGAATCTTGTTTCTCAAGGACACAAGACATGATAGAATTGAAATATGCCATAATTACTCATCACATTCACACAAAACAGAGTAATAAGATGTTAATAACCAATGTTATTAATGAAGGCAGTTAAATTATTACAGGGCCAAGGATGTAGTGTGGTAGTAGATTATTTACCTAACATAAATGAGGCCCAGCATTGCAAAAAATTACAGGTTGTTTATATTATAATTTTTCCTTTTAGTTCTCATTGAGTATTGGTTATATAAGTAACTATATGCTTATTATTTATCACCAGTCCTTAAGTTAAATGTTTCCTTAGTCATTTTGCTTGACTGAAGGTCATTTTTTTTCCTGGTACTGGGGATTGAACTCAGGGGCATTCTACTTCCGAGCTATACCCCCAGCCCTATTTTTTATTCTTTATTTTGAAACAAGGTCTCACTAAGTTGCAGAGTGCCTCACTAAGCAGCTAGTGAGGCCAGCTAGGCCAGCTGAGGCTGGCCGCGAACCTGGATCCTCTGGTCTCAGCCTCCCAAATGCTGGGATTACAAGCATGTGCCACCATGCCCGGCTTGAAGGTCATTTTAAAGTATATTTCTCAAGAAGGGCTCATGGGACCAATATTCCATCCATATATATTTTGCATATATATATGTATATGGATGGAATATATGCAAAAATATATAGATATAGATATATATATATGTTTTGCATGTTGATAACAGTCTATACCCTTTATACTTGAATGTCAGTTTTGCTGCCTATGAAAGTCTTGGCTTATATTTTCTTTCTTTGTGTATCTTAAATATGTTCTCCATTTACTTCTAGAGTACAATTGGTATAGAAATGTTTCATGATAATCTAATTTTCTTGCTGTTATTATTTATTTACTGTTTTGCACCTTTGGGATAATTCCTTCTGTCTCTTTTAAAAACATCAACAGAAAGTCCAGCATACCAGGCTTATTTGCTAAAGGCGGCTCTGCATGCCATCCTCTTTCAATGGATGCCCAGGCTGCTTTGGAACCAGGGACAGCCCTGCTGCCCCCTCACCACGTACCCTGCCCAGCTGTCTGTAAAGCCAGGTGAGAATGACATCAGCTGCCTAGCTCAGGTCCCTCGGTCCCAACAACTGGGAGTGAAGAAAAGGAGAACAAGGACAAACTCTCAGAGCCTTATGGACCACGAGCCTTTGTTGCAGACAGACCAACAATCATCCAAATACCTGTCACCACGTGGGGTGAGTGATGAGCTGTCTGCCACCTCGCTTCTGATTCATTCTAATTTTTACTTATGTTGTTATTTCATATCTTGTATCACGAAAAATGCCATTGACTGTGTCTACAGCACTTGGGAGGTTGAGGCAGGAGGATTGCTTGAGCCCATGATTTTGAGACCAGGTCTGGTCAACATAATGAGGCCTATCTCAAAAACAAAACAAGACAGAATTACCACAGAAATGCCATTTAGCTAAGGTTGAAACAGAGGATGACAGTTTTGATCACTTGAGCACTCTGTTGTCTGTAGGGATGTTATTTTATTTCTTTTTTTTTTTTAAATAACATTATAAGGACTTTGGCACGCATACTTTTTTGTTACTCATTTTCATGTGAAGTTGGTTTTCTTGCACTTTTGGGAGGAGGTATGATTCATTCCCTAAGTTTTATAGCTCCCTCTTCTGTTGCTTTGTGGAGTGTTGAAAAATATGGAGACTGTGTGTCACCTCTATTTTAATCTGGATCCTCTCTTTTCTTTTCTATTGCCTTGTAAGGTGGGTCCCTAGGTCACTTTTGAGAATTCATAAGGTATATACCTGGTGGCATATCAGGTGGCACCTGGTCCTTCATACTTTCCTGGGAACCCTTTCCACTCTCTAGCAATTGTGTTGTATAAAGCACTCTCAGCTGCCAAATTAAAACTGACCTACTATACTTTCCACCAGTATCTATTGGATATTTTGGGGAATCTCTTGTTTGGGGGATTATAGAATCAGATGTCCTGTCTCGTTCCTCTGCTCTGTCCTGTATTGGTGCTGGTGTAGGATTTGTGGTCCTTATATATATTCTGGTGTTTGTGGGGGATTGTTTATCATCCTCAAGCTGAAAGGGACATCTGCAAAAACAAAACAAAGAAACAAAAAACCCCCAAAAACCTTAGTTTATTTTTGGTGTGGTGTGTGTGTGTGTGTGTGTGTGTGTGTGTGTTACTAGGGTTGAACCCAGGGGCATTCTGCCTCCAAGATATACCCCCAGTTCTATTTTATTTTTTATTTGGAAAGAGGGTCTTGCTAGGTTGCTGAGATCCTCACTAAATTGCTGAGACTGACTTCAAACTGCGATCTTCCTGTCTCTGCCTCCCAAGTACTGAGATTACAGGCATGTGCCACCACACCTGACTTAATGGTGAATATAAAGCTTTCCCCAACAGCAGGTGCAAGAAAAAGATGTCTATTCTCACTACATCTTTCAATATTGTAATGGAGGTTCTATCTAGGGCAATCAAGAAAAAATAAAATAAAAAGTAAAGAAGAAAGAAAAAGGAAGAAATATATAGATTAGAAAGGGGAAAAAACTATATGCAAAGATTTCTCTATTCAGATATTCACTTATACAGTCATATGCCACATATTTCCATCAACGATAGACTGTGTATATAATGGTGGTCCAATTATATTGCCTACTGATGTTATACCCATACTAACATCTGGAATTGCTTTTAGTCAGTTTTGTTTGGCCTTAGTCCTTGGATCCATATCTTGATTTTTATTCCCAAAGGGATTCACTTGGCAACTGTTCTCTCTGACTTGGGCTCAAGGCTTTTCCCTCTCTTTTCTTCCTCTCTTCCAGCTTTTGGCTGTCTTGGGATGTGACCCTGGCATTAATCTCCCTTGGCCAATCCTAAAATCTACCCCTATTTTCTTGGGATGGATTGGTACTAGAAGAGACTAGCCATTTAGCCATTGAAACCTGTGACTTTCTTCTTGTATCATGGAAGACAATGTTAGAGGTTAAGGATGAGATGCTTATAAAGATGAGTGATATCATGAGAATATTCATATGTGAAACTAACATTGATGTTTTTGAGTGAATGGTAAAGAAATGGAGAGAATTGGCTAATAATCAGTAAGATAACGAAGCTATGAGTTTTAAGCAGAGAGGGCTTATTTTAAAAAAGTTATATCAGGCAACAATTTGTAGCTTATTTTGATAGTTTTTAAATTAGAGGAGATGCAGTAGATGTTATATGCATAAATGTTAGCAACACATTTCAAACAATGTTTGAAAATTTTACTAGTAAAATTGAAGATGGCTTGGAATTAGAAACAGTCACATGGTTTGCAATCTGCTTGAACGACTGCAAATTGCAAATGGCATTGTTTAGTATGTGGCTGAGAAGTTTAACAAAGGTTGTAGAGTTTGAAAATTATTGCTGGAAGCTGGGCTTGGCGATACACACCTGTAATCCCAGTACTTGGGAGGCTGAGACAGGAAGATTCACAATTAGCCTCAGCAACTTAGCGAGGCCCTCTGCAACTTAGTGAGACCCTGTATCCAAATAAAAAATAAAATAGGACTGGGGGTGTAGCTCAGAGATGGAATGCCCCTGGGTTTAATTCCCAGCACCCCCCCACCCCCACAACAATTATTGCTGGAATCTATAAGGGTTGTTTTTTTTTTTTTTTGTAGTATCTGAGATTGATTCCAGGGGCATTCTATACCTGACCTACATCCCTAGCTCTATTTATTTTTTTTTTATTTTGAGGCAGGATCTAACTAAATTCCTGAGGTTGGCTTTGAATTTGTGATCCTCCTTTCTGAACCTCCTGAGTAGCAGGAATTTCAGGCATGTGCCATCACATTTGACTGAACTCTATAATTCTTAAGAAAGTATCTAGGAGTTTTAGGAGTTTCTGAGCAGTATATCTGTGGGAAAAGAAATATCTGTTCTTCTAGAGATCTTGTGCTGAGAGAGCCAACTTAAAAAAAAAAGATAGAAAGGGAAGTACTTGATGGCTTGATGGAACTGCACATTTCATGTCCAGCTGTGAAACCTAGCATTGTCTTAAGAGTTGTTTTGTAGAAATTAAATCTTGTTGTAGGGCTCCATGGTTTCCTACTCTGAACGTTGTAGGATTCAGAAAAATTTTCCTAAAAAATATTGTTGAAGCTGGGAATGGTGACACACGCTTGTAGTTACAGTACTTGGGAGGCTGAAGCAGGAGGACCGTAGATTTGAGGCCAGCCTCAGCAATTTAGCAAGACCCTGTTTCCAAATAAAAAATAAAATAGGACTGGGGTGTATCTTGGAGGTAGAATACTGGTCCCCAGTACTCCCTCACATATGTGAGAAAGAAGATTGTATTCCAATTTTTTTTTTTTTTTTTTGCATTCCCTAGGATTGAATCCAGGGGCATTCTACCTCTGAGCTATACCCCCAGCCCATTTTTTATTCTTTATTTTGAAACAGGGTCTCACTAAGTTGTGGAGGGCCTCACTAAGTTGCTGAGGCTGGCCGTGAACCTGTGATCCTCCTGTCTCAGCCTCCCAAGTACTGGGATTACAAGTGTGTGCCACCATGCCCGGCTCTTATGGCTTTTTTTTTTTTTTTTTTTTTTGCAGTACTGGGGATTGAACTCAGGGGCATTCTATCTTTGAGCTATACCCCTAGCCCTATTTTTTATTCTTTATTTTGAAACCAAGTCTCACTAAGTTGCGGAGTGTCTCACTAGGTAGCTGAGGCTGCAGCGAACCTGGATCCTACGGTTTCAGCCTCCCGAATGCTGGGATTACAAGCGTGCGCCACCATGCCTGGCTCTTATGGCTTATTTTATGAACATTATGCTAAGTGAGATTAGTCAGTCAGAAAAAGTAAAAAATCGGATGCTCTCCCTAATATGTGGAAGCTAGGGAGAGAGTGGGTCATAATAGGGACTGTAGATGAAGAAAGAGAAACCTTAGATGAGCAAAGAAGGTGACTTAACTGAAGGTGATGGAAGGCGGGGAGGGAAACTCCCTAATGCATATGATGCACTTTCACAAACATATCAAAGTCAATCACTAAACTGAACTTGAGAAGGAGGGAGGGAGAGTGAATGGGGCGGGAATGGGGAAGGGTTAAATGAGAGATGTGTGCATGTATGCCTTTACCAGCTTGTACCTAACAAAGATGTATGATTACAATGTACCAATAAAAAAAATAAATAAAAAAAAGAAAAAGAAAATTATGCCATTCATTTTATTGAATAACATTTGGTATTGTTCTCCCATTGAATTAATGTTTTTCAATGATTAGAAACAACACAATTTTGTCACTCAGGAATGGAATGTATTGTTTTCTTTAATTCACCCCAGAAATGGAAATGTTTCACAGACTTCCTCTGGGAATGCAATTATCTGGTTAATCTGAGTATATTATAGAAAGGAGATTACAAAGCCTTTTTAGACTCATGCCTTCAAATCTGATTCCAAGAAAATGCCTCCCTAATTCCACATTTCTAATAGAAAAGAGATGTTGCGAGACATATATGTATATATATATATTTTTCAATTTAATATATATGTAGATATATATTTATATATCTCACAACATCTCTTTTCTCTCTCTCTCTCTATATATATATATACATATATATTAGATCGAAAAATATTTCAAAGTCATACAAACTTAATTTCTAGAACCATGATCAGATTTTTTCTGTTTTTACTGTAATTGACGATACCTCTGTATTACAGGGAATTTGTTTCCCATTTATTTTCTGCCTGGTTTCTCCCCCCACCTTTGATTTTTATCTATTATTAGAACAATCTTAAAGGAAACATTGGCTCCCTATCCTGAAAACAAACCCATTCATAATCACAACTCTGTATCTCAGAAACATTTGTGAGTTACATTTTCTTTGAGTTACACTTGTTAATTTTGTCCATATGCAATTAGAGTCTATAATTTTGTTTCCTGCTTTCTTAAAATTTCACTTAAAGCTGTCAAGAACATTTCCCCATGTAGCTACAAAGTCTTTCATCATCTTTATCATCATCATCTGAAAAGATGAAATAGCAAATTTATTTAACTGTTTTGTGGAAGCCACCCTAATGTGCAGCAGAAATATCCTCCCCTGTCTCCCCAGAGATTCACAGGGGTCTCTTGGCCTATGTTCAGAAGACCCTGTCTACTGTTCAGGATGTAACTTAGAGAAATACCAGGCACTTAGTGAGTCTACTGACAAGTTCAGAGACAAATTAGAAAGAAAAAAAAATTTTTTTTGTTCTTTCTTTTTTTTTGGTACTGAGGATTGAACCCAGGGACATTCTACCTTCAAGCTACATCCACAGCCCTATTTTTTAGTCTTTATTTTGAAACAGGGTCTCACCAAGTTGTGGAGGGCCTCACTAAGTAGCTGAGGCTGGCTACAGACCCAGATCCTCCGGTCTCAGCCTCCCAAGTACTGGGATTACAAATGTGCGCCACCACACCTGGCTAAAAAAAGTTTTTTTTTTATTCCAAAAGCAAATCAATCTTGTTAAAAAAAATTGGGGGAGAGAAAGAGAAAGGGAGAGGGAGAGAGAGAGGAAGAGGGAGAGGGAGAATATGAGAATGAGTCAGTTTTAATCCTACTGTATTATGGATTATCTTCCTCCAGTTTTTTTTTTTTTTTTTTTTTACTAGTACATCCCCTTACCCCCCGTCCTATTTCTTGTCTTTTGTTTAAAAAAATATAAGCCAGGTGTGGTAGTGCATGCTTGTAATCCCAGTACTTGGGAGACTGAGACAGGAGGATTGCAGGTTCCAGACCAGCCTCAGCAACTTAGGCCCTCCATAACTTAATGAGACCCTGTTTCCAAGTAAAAAATAAAATAAGGCTGGGGGTGTAGCTCAGAGGTAGAATGCCCCTGGGTTCAATCCTCAGTGCCTCACACAAACGTGTGCACGTGCACACACATACACACAAAAAAATACAGAAAAACACACAAATATATTCTTACTGAAAAAGATTAAAAAATTATTAGAGAGGAAACAATAAAATTCCCTTTTCCTCTGGCACACTCAACTGCCCCTCTAGAAGTAAATTACTGTTAACTATTTTATACACATACTTTCAACTGTATTTCTAAGTGGCTACATACATATAAGTACATCTACAGTTATTTGTCTTCCTACAAACAAGGTCCCGTCTATTTCATTTTGAATCTTAGTTTTTAAGTTTACAGTATATCTTAGGGCAAGTTTCATGTTAGTACTAAATTATTCTCTTGCAGCCATTTAGTATTCTATAGATGAGATTATGTCAAAATTTGAAAATATTTCCTCTGGTGATGGACATTTAAGCTTATTTTTTTCTTCCTATAGCAGACAATGCTGTGATGAATACTTGTGTGTTCTTTTTTAGAACACAGTGAAGAAATTCCTATGTAATAAGTCTCTTGAAAGTAGAATTTCAAGTTCATATAATAGATATATTAAGTTAGAGAGATATTGTCAAACTTTCTTGAATTAACACCTCTAATAGTATATTGGTGTGTCTGTTTCCTCTTATCCTTGTCAATTTTCATACTACAAAACTTAAATTTTTTGACAGTATGATTGGCAACTAAAAAATTATTATTATTACCTTTTGGCACTGGAGATTGAACCCCAAGGGCATTCTGCCTCCAAGCTACACCCCTAGTCCTTTAAATTTTGAAACAAGGTCTTGCTAAGTTGCTGAGGCTGGCCTCAAACTTGAAATCCTCTTGTCTCAGCCTCCCAAGTACTAGAATTATAGGCATGTGTCACCACATCTGGCCTTAAATTATTTTAATTGGTATTTCTTGGCATTATGGGAAATACCTCTAACTGCTCTCCAGTATCTACCTTCTTCCTTTTTAGTAAAGACCACATTTCCCAGCTGCCTTTGCAGCTTGCAGGGGTCATGTGATTTGGTTCAGCTCAGTGAGATGTAAGCCAATGTGATATATAGACTTGTCCTTCATCTTCTCTTCCAACAGTTTGAAGCATGTTGACCAGAGCATTTTTGAAGGCCATATAGTAAGAATGGCAGAGCCTCCACCAGCCCAAATGACCACCATACATCACGGAGCAGAACCCATGTCTTACATGAGAGATAAATAGACACAGAATCTCCTGAGATACCTATTTGTATTGAGAATGTATCTTTTGAGATCTCTTTCTTATAGCAGCGTGCCCTCTATACTAAATAATACATGCACGCTTGTAATCCCACTACTTGGGAGGCTGAGACCAGAGGATCCGGGTTCAAGGCCAGCCTCAGCTACTTAGTGAGGCACTCCACAACTTAGTGAGACCCTGTTTCAAAATAAAGAATAAAAAATGGGCTGGGGGTATAGCTCGAAGGTAGAATGCCCTTGAGTTCAATCCCCAGTACTGCAAAACAACAACAACAACAACAAAAAAATATGCATCTTTTCAAATGTTTTGGACATTCATAGTTTTTCTTCTATGACTTCTCATTCAAACGATTTGCTTATTTTTCAGTTAGGTGTTGGTAATTTTAAATATTCTAATGGGTATTCGTCATGTATTCTGAAAATTTCCCCAGTGTTGAAAATATAAAAAAAATTTTCGGTTACTTTTAAATTTATTGTGCTTTTCAAGAGAGAGCAGTTAAAAAAATTCTTTTTTTGGTGGTACTGACTCAGGGCATTCTACCTCTAAGCTATACCACCAGTCCTTTTTATTTTATTATTTGGAAACAGGGTCTCACTAAGTTACTGACAGCTTCAATAAGTTGCTGAGGTTGGCTTCCAACCTGTGATCCTCCTGTCTCAGCCTCCCAAGTACTGAGATTATAATTGGGTGCCACCACTCCCTACTAAATTTTTTTTTTAAATGAGCTTAACTCATTTTAAGTGGGAGAAATGGTATCACAAATTGTTCAAAGGGTAGTCTAAATAGACATGTTAATAGACCAGGAATATTAAAATAAATGTGAAAATGGAGGGGAAACTGACTTCTTGTAGAAGGGAAGACAGAGGCCAATCGAACCTTCACTGGATAAGATTTCCTTTCATGCAAGAATCATTTTGCATCAACATCAATTATCTCTGACTTGCAGAGTTGTGAAATAGCTCAGAGGCAACGGTGGGGCTAGATTCTGGTTACCTGGGAGAATGTGCATGAAAAATGTATAGCTTGCCACTGGGGACGCTGTGGTACTTTCCTTTTTTTTTTTTTTTTTTTTCCTTCCTAAACTCTCTCACCCATCGCAATGCTCTGGTTGACAGGCTGCCTATTTCTCTGCTTGTTTTCTGTCTGTGTATCTTTTCCCCTCAACTAGGGATTGAGCTTCTTTGTGACAAAAACTGTCCAGTATAATTTTTGTTTCCCTCAATTTTTCTCTATGTGGTGTTTGAAGAAAGACTGGCACTTCCTAACTAGTTAGTAGAATTAATTTATCAAAACTGGGGGTTATTGGTCAACTGGAGTGGACATTTTTCTTCCTGACATGTAGTCCAACAGTGCACAGTGGGGTTGGGGAAGGCCTTGGAGTCCTATAGAAAGTGAAATTAAAAAACTTTTTTATAGTACTTTGAACCCAGGGGCATTCTACCTCTGAACTACACCCCCAGCCCTATTTTATTTTGAAACAGGGTCTCGCTAAGTTGCTGAGGCTGGCTTCAAATCTGTAATCCTCCTTTCTCCACCTCCCAATTACTGGGATTACAGGTGTGTGCCACCACATCTGGCTGAAATTAAAAATTTTAATGGATACAATTCTGTAAACCTTTACTTTATAGCATCTAGGTTTTATAAATTCTTTGAAAAAGCTTTGTTAGCTTTATGGTATAAGTTAGAAAACTTTTCATATGTTTCTATATACGTTTAGAGTTTATGTAACATGGCAATTATTCATTTCTTGAAAATTTGGCAGTGCTTGCCTATAAAAATGTTAAAGTGTTGTGGTAGTTTTTATTAATATAACTTTGATGAAGCTTTATAATTTATTTTTATAATTATCTTGTTTATTCATGCCGCCTCTTGTGCCAATTCTAGTACACTTTATTTTTCTTAAAAATCATCAATTTCCTATGGTTTATAAAGGTTATTGGTATAAAATTATACATATTATAAATTAAAATTTATTTATTTATTTATTGGTACTGGAGACTGAACTCCGGCATTTTCTCTCTGAGTTTTATTTTTCACTTGGAAACAGGGTCTCTCTAATTTGTTGAGAGTCTTGATAAGTTGCTGAGGCTGACCTCAAACCTGCTAGCCTGCTGTCTTAGCCTCCCAAGCACTGAGATTACAGGTGTGAGTCATCATGCCTGGCTTATCACTAAATTTATAATGTACTTTTTTATTTTTATATTCTTTTTTTTTTGCTTATGTTTTGTCTTGTTCCCCCCCTTAACTATGTAGCTTATCAGATTTTTGTCTATTTTATTGGTCATTTCAAAGAACCAGATTTTAATATTACTGAATAATTACTTTTTTCCTTCATTTTCTTATAATTTAATTGATTTCTGTTCTTAATCCTAGCTTCTTCCACTTCATATAAGGTTTTCAACATCCATCCATGTAGCATTATAGATCAGGACTTTTAAAAAATATTTTCTTCTTTTTTTGTGTGTGTGTGGTACTGGGGATTGAACTCAGGGGCTTTCTACCTCCAAGCTACACTCCCAGCCCTATTTTTTATTCTTTATTTTGAAACAGGGTCTCACTAAGTTGTGGAGTGCCTCACTAGGTAGCTGAGCTGGTTGTGAACCAGGGTCCTCCAGTCTCAGCCTCCCAAATGCTGAGATAACAAGCGTGCACCACCACTCCTGGCAGTCTTTTTTTTTTTGCGGTACTGGGGATTGAACTCAGGGGCATTCTACCTCTGAGCTATACCCCCAGCCCTATTTTTTATTCTTTATTTTGAAACCGAGTCTCACTAAGTTGCAGAGTGCCTCATTAGATAGCTGAGGTTGTCCTCAAACCCAGATCCTCCGGTCTCAGCCTCCCGAATGCTGGGATTACAAGCGTGCGCCACCACGCCTGGCTTGATTTTAGTAATTTTAATTGTTTCCTTTCTTCTTCTGTTAGTCTAGCTAAAGATTTATCAATTTTATTGATATTTTAAAAGAATCAACTTGTTTTCAATGCTTTTATCTTGTTTTCTATCCTCTATTTCTAATATAATCTTTATTTACTTTCTTTCTGATCTAATCTTTATTTCTTTCCTTATGATTTCTTTGAACTTAATTTGCCCTTCTTTTTCTATTTTCTCAAGGTAATTGACTGAGATTTTTCTCTTTGATTCATTGGTTATTTCGGAGTCTATTGTTAATTTCCACATGTTTGTGAATTTTCCAGTTTCCTTCTGTTACCAATTTCTAATTCATTTCATTGTAGTCAGGGAACATACTTTGTATCATTTTAATTTTTATTATCATTATTTTTTTCAGTGGGGATTGAACCTAAGGGCATTCTACCTCTGAGCTATACTCCCAGCCCCATTTTATTTTTTATCATGAAACAGGATCTAGCTGAGTTGTTGAGAGTGTTGCTAAGTTGTTGAGGCTGGCCCTGAACCTGTAATCCTCCTGTCTCAGCCTCCCAAGTACTGGGTGTTTCTTTCCTTTTCTCCTCTCCGCTTTCCCCTCTCCTCTTTCCTTTCCTTTCTTCTGTGGTATGCAGGATTGAACCCAGAGGCCTTCTACCTCTGAGCTATACCCCCAGCCCTTTATTTTTTATTTTGAAACAGGGTCTCCATAAGTTGCTGAGAGGCTCCTTAAGTTGCTGAGGTTGTCATTGAGAACCTATGATCCTCCTGTCTCAGCTTCCCAAGAACTGGGATTAATGGCATGCACCACCATACCTTGCTTCATTTAAAAAAATTTGTTGTTGTTGTTGCGGTACTAGGGATTGAACCCAGGAACATTCTACCTCCAGGCTACACCCCTAGCCCGGTTTTATTTATTTTTTTTATTTTGAAACAGGGTCTTGCTAGGTTGATGAGAGTCTCACTACCTGCTGAACCTGTGATCCTCCTGTCTCAGCCTCCCAAGTACTGTGATTACAAGTGTGCACTACCATGTCCGGCTTCATTTTAATTTTTAAAAATTTACTGATACTTGCTTTGTGACCTATGATATGTTTTGTCCTTAGGGATATTCCATATACTCTCAATAAGAATGTGCATGTTGTTGCCATTGGGTGGAGTGTTCCATCAGAATCTGGCACATCTGGTTGGTTTATAGTGCGGCTCAGGTCTTCTGTTTCCTCATTGCCCTTCTGCTTTGTTGTTTTATGCATTATTGAAAGTAGAGTATTGAAGCTGCCAACTATTTATTTATTTATTTATTTTTGGTACTGGGGATTGAACCCAGGGGTATGCTACTCCCAAATAATACCCTCAGCTCTTTTTATTTTTATTTTTTTTTAATTTTGAAACAGTGTCTTGCTAAGTTGCTGAGGCTGGCCTTAAGTCTGTAATTCTCCTGTGTTAACCTCCCAAGTACTGGGATTACAGGTGTGCATCAACATTCCTGGCTCCAACTATTTATATTTTATTTTTTCCAATTATGTATGTATATATGTATTTTTGTATGTGTGTGTGTATGTATGTATGTAAGTATGTATGTATGTATATATTCATTCATTCATTCATGGTACTAGAGTTGACCCAAGGGGCATTCAACCTCTGAGCTGCAACTCCAGCACAATTTTATTTTTTATGTTGAAACAAGGTCTTGCTAAATTGCTGAGGCTGGTCTTGAACCGATGACCTTCCCATCTCACTTCCCAAGTACTGGGATTACAAGGGTGCACCACCACACCTGGCTATTTTTTAAGAGTCTGTTTTCCCCTTCAATTCTGTCAGATTTTGCTTTGTGTATTTGGGGATCTTGTTAGGGGTTTCTGTGTTTATAATCGTCATATTGTCTTCTATTATTTTAAAATGTCCTCCTTTTTCTCTAATCATGGTTTCTGCCTGTCTCTTTGCCTTCGATGAAGCAGACCCTTTCTCAGCTTCCATCACTTTGTTCCTGCTCTTCAAGTTCACAGCTTTGGTGAAATGGGACATGCTCAACTGGTTTTCCACCTTCATTACTCCTTAATCATTTTTTATTTCGTTTCCAGGCCACTCACTCAATGTGGCTTCTTACAGATAACGTTTGCAGTGGGTTTTGCATGCTTAGAGGCCATGGTAAAGAAAGCAACATGAGATTAAATGAAGCACAAGAGAGAAAGATCCAATTAAGAGACACTGAAAACACAAGGTCAGATAAGAAACTGGAACAGGATCATATGGCTGAAGAAGAGGCAAGAGAAAAGAAAACTGCAGAAGAAAAAGAACCCCCGAAAGAATTCATAGTGAAGGATGCGACTAGGAAGTGACCCACGGACAGTTTTCTGGAAGCCTGGCTTGGGATTGGGAGCTCCAGTCTGGTACCATCTGCCACGTTGCCACTCCCACTCCCCAACCCAGTGGCTACTGGGCTGTTGATTTTCACATTTCCAAGGCTACTGCTGGGCCCAGGAGCAGGAGAGGAAATAGGGCAAGTTCAAACTCTACAGACCTCTCTTCTTACCAAGTTTCAGCCAGTTTTCTCAAATAGATTGCAGAAGTTTTTCATTAATTTCCAGAGTTCTGAAAAAGTTCCTTCTGACACTTATTGGTCATTGTTCCGATTGGTTTTTCTGAAGGACAGAAGGAGACTCCTCACTACTCTGACATTCTCAATGTTTGTCATCCTGGATACATTTAAATTTTTAGCACGCAGTGTCTCCTCCATGTGTCCACAGTTAATCATTATCTATTGCCTTTATTCAGAATAAGGAATGACCTGCCCAATTTTATTTCCTCCAAGGTTTCTGCTGGGAGTTTTGATTGTTCTAGATTCCATCAAAATAACAACAACAATTCAACAAGAATTATTTAGGCTGAGCCATACATTTCACTAATTTAAGTACATCATAGTTTCTTCTATCCGTCTTCTTTTTCTGCTGGAGTACATCTTCTGGTACTAATTTCAGTGAGGGTTTATGGTTGAAGAAATATTCTAAGTTGGGCATGGTAGTGCACGCTTGTAATCCCAGCATTTGGGAGGCTGAGACAGGAGGATCTCAGGTTCTCGGCCAGCCTCAGCTACTTAGTGAGGCCCTCCATGATTGAGTGAGACTCTGTTTCAAAATAAATAATAAAAAATAGGGCAAGGGGTGTAGCTTGGAGGTAGATGCCCCTGGGTTTCATCCCCAGTACCGCAAAAAAAAAAAAGAAATATTCTGAGTCCTATGATCTGAACATGTATTTTGTTCTATTACTTGAATAATAGTTTGGTTGCATATAGAATGTCAGTTCAAAATTATTTTGCTTTTAACTTTGAAGTTATTTCTATATTGTCTTCTTTTAAATATATTTTTGAAGTAATTTCAAATTTCACCCAGACTTATATATGTTTTATTATTTCCCACAATTGTCTTATTTTCTCTTTATCACTATATATTTTTCTGATCTACTTGATTTGGAGGGTACTAGGAATTAAACTCAGGGGTGTTCTCCGAGCTACATCCCCAGCCCTTTTTATTTTTTATTTTGAAACAGGGTCTTGCTAAATTGCTAAGGGTCTCCATAAGTTTCTGAGGCTAGCCTCAAACATGAAATTCTCCTGTCTCAGTCTTCCAAGTACTGGGATTGCAGTTGTGGACCACCATGCCCAGCTTCTTTGATCAATTTGAGAAGAACAAGTTGTAGACTTGTAGACATTCTTTCCTTCTCCTCCTCCTCCTCCTCCTCCTCCTCCTCCTCCTCCTTCTTCTTCTTTTTTTGCGGTACTGGGGATTGAACTCAGAGGCATTCTACCTCCGAGCTATACCCCCAGCCCTATTTTTTATTCTTTATTTTGAAACAGGGTCTCACTAAGTTGCAGAGTGCCTCACTAGGTAGCTGAGGCTGGCCGCGAACCCGGATCCTCCGGTCTCAGCCTCCCAAATGCTGGGATTACAAGCATGCTCCACCACACCCGGCTCCCTTACTTCTAAATACTCAGTGCATATTTCTTGCAGGCAAGAATATTCACTTATATAACCTCAGATCACATTCAGGTGTTGCCAGTTGCCGTATAATGAGCTTCAGAGCATTTTTTGTTTCCTGGCTTAGGATCCCTTTAGTTTCCATGTCTCTTTGGTCTTTTTGTTAATTTGGGACCACTTCCTCGGTATTTTATGACACTGATGTTTTTGTAGAGTACAAGCTGGTGTTTTTGTTGACTTTCCCTCCATTATAGTCTCCCATCCAATGTTACCAGTGAGAATTTGGAAGTAGAGGGACTGAACAAAAGTAGATTTAACTCCAGCATCTTCCAGCCTCACTCTTGAAAGCCAGAGAGATAAGGAATCTGCTGTTGGTATCTCCAATCCCAGAGGCCTGTTCAAGCTCAGAATTCCTATAGGTGCCATTTAGTATTTCTTTTTGGGGGGATTTCCTGCTTTCTCAGGTGAAGCGTGAGCTAGGAAAGATAACTCTATATGGTTGGAGTTATCCAAGCCAGTCTCTTCCCAACCCTTACAGTGCAAGTCTTATGTCTGAGAGACTGTATGCTGCTACTGTGAACCACACTTAGAGTGGTCAACAGTAGTGACTCCAGCCACTTCACATTGAAAACGCCAGTCATCGCTGTAGAACATGATAGTATCTGAAGAGATTTAGACTTCAATGTCTTCACGGTTTTTTTTTTCTTTTTTCTTTCTGGTATTGAGGATTGAACCCAGAGACATTTTACCTCTAAACTACACCCTCCGCTCTTTGAGCCCTTTTTATTTTTTGTTTTGAAATAGGGTCTCACTAGATTGCTGAAAGTTTTACTACATTGCTAAGGCTGTCCTTGAATCTGTGATCCTCCTGTCTTAAATTCCCAAGTGCTGGGATTATAGGCATGCACCCCCATGCCTGGCTCAATGTCTTTACTTTTATGAAGTAGAAGCATTGGGAGATGAAGGTCTGGTGAAGGCCACAGAACTTGTTAGTGCCACAGCCACATCTTGAATTAATATTCTGATTTATTACTTAAACTTGAAGTGATCCAGCACCGCTAAGGAAACCACTATTTAGCAAAAGCAAGAATACATTGGCCACATTAATTAATACTGGAAAAGGGGGGTGGGAGAGACAGTTCATGTCTCCAGGGCTAGGATGCTGTGGTTCTGCCAGCCCAATTAAAAACACCAGGTGGATAATATGCATGAAGTAGTATTGGATGGGCTCTGAGGTCCAAAAGAGACACCACAATCCATTATCCTAAGAGCATCTTAACTGTCAGCACATTGAATTAAAGGGCTAGTAGCAAAGAGATTCTTCCCATTTAACAGCCACCAATGTGAAGGGCCAGGGGTCTTTAATTCAGCGGAAAGACTCTAGCCATATAAACTTGGAGATTTATTGCTGAGCCCGAGATGAGTGCTGTGAGATCGAGGCTCAACCTCCTTTCTACATCTGCTTTTGATCAGCTCTGCAGAATTAGTTATTTATGTCAAGAGTTCTTAGCCCCAGGCTACGTGGGAATGGGGAGTGGGGGAAAACAGTGAACAGAGAGAGGGAAAGAGGTCAGAGTTCAGAGGTTAGAAGGTTAACACTCATACAGGGCTCCATCAATATGTGCCCAAGGGTTTTTCCTGATTGCACATTTACCAGCATAATGTATGAGTTGAAAATGATGTGGTTTAATGTCTGTGACAGAGGTCTGGGTATTAAATAAAGCAGAGCATTGCTTTATGATTATTCAAAAAATTTGTGTATGTGTGTTTCAGTGGAAAACTATAACTTGACTATACCCTATACTATACCCTTTTGAGTTACCAGATTATAGACCTGTTCATTATCTTTGAGCCATTTTGCAATCTGACATAAATTGTGGGTAACTGATACACAGGTAATTTCTGTCCTGATGTGATCATTGATCCTGTTTCCAATTGCAGTCCATCTCAACATTCTTTACTTCATATAAATTTGTGCTTTTTAAATTTTTTTCTTCTATTTGTGTGTTCCCTCATCAGATAAGTCAAATAAAGTCTTTAACGTGTTATTTTTTTTTTTTAATATCAGGATGGGAGTGTGATTTCACCTCTTTCTGTTCTGATTACTTTCTGTTCTGGTCACTCTTTTTTTCCCTTGTCTTTCTGAGCGTTGGGTCTCTAGATCAGTTAGTTCTCTGGAGACTTTTTAACTAGAGCTTTTAACCATCAGTCATTTTGCGGAACCCTGACTTGAGTTGGCAATAAATTTCCTTCTTGTTTTTTGCATTGCTCTGTGTGATGTGATCGTTCTTTGGTGGGGCACCCCGGATTTGTGCAGAACAATTTAAAATGCAGCTAGAATCCTTTTTTAAACACTGCTTTCTGAATTGTTGGGTGAATTAATTGGAAACCACAGGACTGTGTACTAAGGTACCTACCTGTTTTACGAATTTTGCATATTTTGCATCAAGGATCTGATAGAAGTTCAGGGACAGTAGAAAGAGAGGAAAAGTCAGGAAAGAGAAAATGGAGAAACACTTCTATATGCTTCAACCAGGGATAGCAGTTCAGAGCAGGAAGGACTTATGGTTCCATTTAACAGCAAACCCAGACCCAGGACCCGTGTCTCTGCCATCTACCCCTCAGCTCTACCCAGCTTATCAGAAAAGGAGGTATGGTGGAAACCTTTGCTTTTCAAAGCCCCTCACCCAACTCAGAGTTCCAAACTATACAATGCAATGACTGTCTTTCTGATGGCCTAAGAAGGTGGTAGTCCATAGGTGATCAAAAAAAAAAAAAAAAAAAAGATGAGTGCAGCGAGTCTCTGCCACCTGCTTCCATGTCCTTACTCCTGAGCTGCCACCAGAGGGGTGGACCACAGCACTGGGGAAGGGCCCAGATGGTTCCTTTATCCTAGATTTTTTTTCCTCATGAACTAGAGGGAACATGATGTCAAGTGACTGTGGGGAATCACATAACTTCTCAATCTCTCTTCTACAAGATGAGACAGATGTAGATGACCTTGAAGGCTTTTTCCACTGAGCATCCAAGGTCAAGCCTTTAGGTCTTTGAAGTGGGAAGCAACCTGTTAATCACCATGGCTTTCTTTTGAGTTGCATCACTTTAGTTTGGTTATTCACAAAGGATAAGAAGGTTTAGTTTAATGTAGTTATATACAAAGTAGAATTGCCTGAGACATTCTTCTGATTCCTGCTTACTCAGTTCCAGGTCATGTGATTATATTTCTGCTTGTTAAAAGCCTTCTTTGTGATGTATTAGACACTGATGAAGAAATTTTCATCCAAACAAGAACATATGCAAAACTTAAGTATTTTGCCAAAGATCGTTAAAACTTTCCCTAATGTTTCACAGGGCGTTAAATAATTGTGATGATTAATCATGGATTTTTAGAAGTGCCAACAGAAATTAACTTTACATTTAATTTCTTGTTGATTTTACCCTAAGATAGAATTATAGCAAAATAAAATATTAAACAGAAATCTTATGCATATGAATTATCCATTCCCCAACCAATGAACACCACCACGGCTAAGATGCAGTAATCCCATGCCTTTGAGTACGATGTTTTACTTTCAGAGGATTTTGCATCTGTTCCTTTGTTGAGTTTTAAAACAACTGCAGCAGCTGTTTTCATTTTTAGATGAAGCTCCAAGAGGTTAAGTGGCTCAGTCAAGGACTCACACCTGTTAATAAAAGAGTCAGAACTAAAACAGGCTCCCTTGACCCCTAATCCTTGCCTCTTCACATGGCACCATCTTACTTCCATTAGGTAGGAATGAAGGCTCCCTTTAATCATGAAACTCTTTCCCCTCTGAAAGATATTAAAGTAAAAATATATAATTTCTAAAAACATTTTTTAAAAAGAGAACAAGATGTAGATGATTTATGATTTATTACTCAGATTAACTTCCATTTTAGAAAAGACAAGAACGAAATATATAATTAATATTTACATATTTTACAATGGAAAGTATTTACATCATAAAGAATGAATACAAAATAGCAATATAAAACTCTAGGACGACACAGACAGCAAGGCCCACAATTTTAGCAAGGAATTTTCTGGCCATGTTTTTTCTTCTAAGTTGAAGTGCATAAGGACAAAATTGTCTAACTGTTTTGCTAATTTAGCCAGTTACTGTTTCATCTTTTTAGCTTGATAGTCTCTCCCAAAGAGCCTTTGTTTAGTGTAATTAGTAACCAATCTTCCCACACCATTCCCTTGGGTTCATCTTTAGAATATTGATGACATCACTGTGGCTCGAGTTCTAGGACCTCTCCCTGAAAA
Source organism: Graphiurus murinus (assembly GCA_004027655.1). Taxonomy (NCBI): domain Eukaryota; kingdom Metazoa; phylum Chordata; class Mammalia; order Rodentia; family Gliridae; genus Graphiurus; species Graphiurus murinus. The sequence goes on from PVLC010000091.1 coordinate 107,954, forward strand.
GAGCAGATGTACTCCTTGGCTACAATCCTCTACAACTAGGCAGTAGCAAAGTCACATTTCGAAGAATAGACCGATTTGTTCAGCTACTTCAGAATATTTGAGTTGCATGAATGTTGGGACCTGTACCTAAGAACTGAGGCCCAACAAGGTTGCCCCCTAGTGCACCAGTGGCAGAACGGGGAACAGAACCCGAGCTTCTTTTCCCCATGTGTGGCCCTTGCCCTGGGATCACGGGGTTGTTCTCTGGTCTCTTCTGCATGGGGACTACACTGCCTGCCTCTGTGCCTGCTGCCTCATTGGCGAGCAGAGCCTGGGTTGCCAAATATTTCTAGAGTTTCAAGTTTGCCTCAAGGTGGAGAAATGGGAAGTAGGAAGTTTCAAATAGGTGAGGTTGTGGGTTAGCTAGGGGTGTGTGTCCCCCAGTCCCCAAACACTTCAGGAGCCACTTGTGAAGACATCTCATCAGTAGGAATTAGAGTAACTCAGGCCTCTTGGGGTGTTTTTTTTGGCCATTCACTTTAGGCTGGAAATTATGGAGAGGAGAAGAGATGCTATTGTCAAGGGAATTATCCATCTTTGACCTGCTGTATCCAGGCATTGGCACATTGAACCACTGGCAACTAAAAGTTGAAGTGAGAAATGGAAAGGACAGAAAAATCCAGCAAAGAAACAAGTTTTGTTGAAATAGCACCTGATAATGGGAAGAAGACCATGTAATTTGCATTTAAACCAAAGAGCTTACTACTTAAACGAAGTACTTTCCTACATCTGTTTACAGAAATGAGTAAGAAACTTTCAAAATATCCAAGATGGTTAAAAAAATAAAGTGCACCAGAAAAAAAAATCCAAAATTAAGAATGATAATAGAATCATTGTGATAATGAACACAATAAAAAAGAAACCGAACTTAAAACATCAAGATATGTCTACAGGCATTTACATATACAAAATTAGCAATAGCACAACATATATAAAAGGGATGCGACGATTTAAACATTTCTGAAATTATCTGAAGGCTGTGGAAAGCAAGAGAAACTCTATTCCATGATCAATAAATGCTGTATGTTTAAATATTGTGCACAAAATGCCCCCAATAACAAGAAAAATAGTTTAAATGAAAATCAAGGGATCAAATCCATAAAATCCAATTGTCTCAACAAGCAGGCTGGTACTATCAGCCTGGATGCTGCAGACCTTAGCAGGGCTCAGCTGGGCAGAAAGAAGTGTTAAGAAGGGAGTTGACACCTGACTCTTAGTATTGTTTTCCTGATAAAAATGGCATTTATACCAAGTTACTGAAATATAATATGAGACTCTATAATCTGTCTTATAAAGAAGGCTCTCAAACACATTAGATAATTAAAATTTATTTTGAAATCTTTAACCAAAGAGGCTATGGGATGGTTTTGTGCTTGGTGACATCTAGCAGTACAGATTGAGGGAGCTCTGGGTAGTTGGAGGCACAGGAATTCTGCCCAGAAAGGATCCTTGGTCAGTCCCAAGAGGCTGAGTTTGGGGCCAGGCCTGCGGGAGGCCTCCCAAAGGCCATCACGCTCTGGGTTACCACCGTCCAACGGGATGGCACTCTGAAGTTTGGGAGCCAGCAGCCCGCTGTGGACAGACGGAGCCGTGAGCACAAACGGTCAGCTCCATAGACTTTGAGGATCCTAAGCAAGTGCCTTAGGCACATTCAGAGCAGAAGACAAATGGAGGAATCAGACCTCCCTCAGGGTCCCCTTCCTAAAGCGGGCCTCCTTGCTTAATGATTAAATTAATGTTTAGACAAGAGAGTGGAGGCTGTGGCTCAACATGGGTCCAACAGTCCTTCTGAATTTTTGTAACGCCAGTTGTCTTGGTCAATTAGTATCTTCATGAGCGTGGCTCTGCCTCCACGCTGCTGGGCGAGGGCTTGTAGGACACATGCTGGAACATGGTTCATGCCCATTGGCATTCCCAGAGACATAGCCCTACGCCCATCAACCTGTGGTTACACCTCCCTTAACCAGGAAAAATGCAGGTGCTGGATGTCTCTTAAGCAGTCTTTAGAAACCCTTTGGCAGAACCACTTAGAGATTTAATGTTTACATTGACATTCTAGAGCACACACACAGAACTCTAATGGCTGTGGTGACAGGGACCTGGCAGACCCCTGATCTTTCACAAGAGATACTGGTGATCTTTAATCATGGTTTTTACTTTTGGCTAAGCCATAAACCAAAGAGTTTTTTGTTTTTGTTTTTGTTTTTTGCAGTACTGGGCACTGCAACCCAAGGGGCATTTTACCCTTCAGCTACACCCCCAAGCTCTTTTAATTTTTATTTTGATACAGTATCTTACTAAGTTGTTGAGGCTGGCCTCAAACTTTTGATCCTTCTGCCACAACCTCCCAAGTTGCAGGGAATATAGGCATGAACCAAATGATGTTCCTGTTTTGTTTTGTTTTGTTTGGTGTTGAGGATTGAAGTCAAGGCCTTGCACATGCTAGGCAAGTGCTCTGCCATTGCTACATCCCCAGCCCCAAAGAGTTGGTTTTTAAGAAAAAGATTAGTTCTTCTATATTCCCTACAAATACCAGACACTGTATTTCTCTGTCTTACTTATCGCTTATTAGGGACCTAGTCCCAGAGTCCAGCAGCCCATGCACAGAGAGGAATCCAAATGGATTCTGAAAAGAAAAGAATACAGCAGGAAGTGCTTTGCTTGACTTTTCCAGTGCAGGGAAGTTTAGCTTTTCCTTGCTCCCTGCAAACTTGGGGGAGGGCCTGAACCACCATGCCTCTTTAAATTAGAAAGAACAGACACCTATGTGGTTAAAAACAATAAAGTCTTGATAGGCACAAGGAAAAATGTGCTTGATTTGCTGAAATGAACAGAAAAGTTACTAAATCATAGAATCACAAAACATTCCACCCAGTCTCACCCTTCATTTTAAACGCTTTGCACTAAGTCTGCTGCCTTCCTCTACAGAGATGTAGTGTGTCACAGGCCTACCCAAGAAGTTTGCTGTGACATATTGAACTTAAAATCAATAGGAAACCCTAGAGACTTTGCTCAAGACCATTTTGCCAAAATCAACCAAAGCAAAGAAGAAACTGCATGTTCCTTCGCTGGTAGCACCTAATGACAACGTTCTGCCAGACTTATAGTAGAAACTAAAAATCAGATCAAGGGAAAGTGTGTCATTTTCTCTCTAATGGGAAACATAACAAAATATATCTGTTAAGGAATCAATTTAAGTGGAAGGCACCAGAAAAACAAAGCTGTCACTCAAGTTGACAAGACTGCAGATTCTTTCTCCCCTGGAGAAGCAGGAGAGGTGGACCCGATTGGAGACAGTGTAGGAAGCTCTTGGGAACAGAGGGATGGGAACACAAAGAGATGGAGAAAGGGACGGGGAGGGACCAAAGGGTCTGGGGTGAGAACAAGGGTGGATGCAAAAGAAGGAGGCCAGAAATCATGATTGGATGTCCAAAGGAAATGGGGCAGAGCTAGGAAAAGCAATGGCTGAGAGGACTGTTTGCATGGAAGGGCTGGGGGTCATCTTCCTCGGGGAGTCAGAGATTGCTACGGGGCTTGGGAAACCAACTGGTGAAGTGCCAAAAGGCAGCAAGAAGGCAGAAAGCTTCCCAGCTCTCTTGCCATCTGCTTGATAAGGTGACATTCAAGAGAGGGACACCATGGAGACCAGTGAGAGCAGTCACCATGGTCAGCATGGTCAGCCCTGGAAAGGTCCTGGGTGTTCACAAGTGAGCTCTTTTGGGTAAAAGGCACTAAGGTGCGCCAGGGGCTCTGGCAGGGGACTCTGTGTGTGTGTGTGTGTGTGTGTGTGTGTGTGTGTGTGTGTGTGTGTGTGTGTTCAGGAATCTGTAGGAGAGGAAGGTGGGGATGCTTAGAGAGGTGGGGGCTTAGCACCATGTGCCCTCACAGGAGGCACTTCTGACTCAAAGGGGCGTTCAGGGGAAACAACATTTTAGAAGGCATAGGACAAAGACAACAACTAGCAAAGGGAAGACAGCGCTTTAACATCAAAACAGAAATTATAGAAAAACTGAAACTGTTAACAAATGATATACAAGTTCATGGTTTTTTTCTTCCATATAAAAGACCCACTGCCTGCAGTATGGACAGGTTCTCACCAAAAATAATTATCACAAGAAGAAGAAGAAAAAAAAAAAGCCATCAGTGTTTTTATCATCTAGGAATCACTCCTGAAAACCTTCTTCCTACCTACCTTCTAGAGTAGCCAGATAGGCTATTGACCTTCATTATGTGATTGTGAAAATTAGGTTCTGTCTGATTTTAAGAAAATACATTAAAACCTCAATTAACCAGCTGAAGTTTACAGCAAGACATAATTAAATAGTTCTTTTTCTATGGAAATACTGAGGTAATGATTTTTAAACTTAAGACATTGGGTTGGCCACATGGGGGGTCTGCCAAGTGCCTAAGGGGGCACAGGAGGTGACACAGGTGAGCAATAGAAAGCAGGAGGGAGGCTGCGGGGGAGGTGGAGGCAGCGCTAACCTTATTTAATCAGGAATATGGGTAACTGGAATTTTAAAGCAAAAAAAAATTTTTTTCTAGGAAAAAGGAAATAAAAACCTTAGGAACATTGCAAAATCTACTTTTTTTTTGTAATACTGGGGATTGAACTCAGAGGCACTCTACATCCAAGCTACACCCTGAGCCCTATTTTTTTTTTTTTAATTCTTTATTTTTGAAACAAGGTCTCCCTAAGTTGTGGAGGGCCTAAGTAGATGAGGCTGGCCTTGAACCTGTGATCCTTCTATCTCAGACTCCCAAGTACTGGGATTACAAGCGTGTGCCACCACGCCCAGCTTCAGAATCTGCTTTTAAGTGCAACTTCTCAGGGATCAGGCCGTCCTCACCTTCTCCACCACTTAGCATCCACAGTGTTTATCAGTCAGGCCTTCTGCTCACTCAGGTACCACGAGAGCCTCTTTGGACCATTTTTTTCCCTTTTTTGCAGTACTGAGGATTGAACCCAGGGGTGCTTTACCTCTGAGCTGCATCTCCATCCCTTTTATTTGGTTATTTTGAGACAGGGTCTTGCTAAGTTGCCCAAGCTGGCCTTGAACTTGTCATCTTCCTGCCTCAGCCTTCTGAATAGCTGGGATTACAGGTGTGCAACACTGTGCGGCTTCTCTTTGAACCTAATTTTGCCAGAAATTCTAATAAACCATTTCTCAAGTGATTCCAGCTAATCGAGGTCTATCTATAAAAAGGAATTTTTTTTCCTTGTTTTGTTTTTCCTAAACAATGACCACTAACAATCCTACTATCTAGACTTTGTACAGCTCTTTTCGTGTTCCAAGTGTTTTCCCAGGGCTAGCCCTCCCAGCACCATGGCAGTACAGCACAGGCACCGTCCGGTACATATGAGCAGCGAAGGCTGGGAACTTGGAGTGGGAGGCACTTGGCTGAGGCCGCCCAGCTAGCAAGCGCAGCCAGGGCAAGCCCACCGGCTTCCTCACCCCCAGCCATTCTTCACATTCCCACTGGCTGGGGGAGCTCCAGGAGCACTTATGTTGGTGGACTTCTCAATGAAAAAACTTTGTCTTTGGAATGAGTGGAGTGCAAGAAAAATGTCTCTTAGCAAGGGTTTCGCTGCATTTCTTACAGTGAGCTGGGCCATTTCCTCTCTGCAAATGTGGCGGTGTTGGGTGTATCTTCCTCGACTGTCCTTGGTTCAGGGCGGGAGGTTGGCCGGCAGGTGATGAAGACCATTCACGTATCCACAAATGTCCAGGCTCCTGTGAGTTACACAAAGTCTTCAAGCCCATTCATGGTGTGTCATTCTATATAGGGAAGCTTTTAATTCCCTATGCCCCATGGATGGCAGGGGGTTGGGTGGCTGGTTAACTTAGCTGTGAAAAGTCCCACAGTACCCACTCAATCCCAGTCGTGTCTGGACCCATTAGCTATGACTTTGCCATGTTGGGTTGGCACATGTGCCCTTGACCCCAAAGGGCCCAACATGGACTGAAGCCATATCTGCAGCCCTGGACATGCTACTCCCAGCCGTGGGAAAATGCTGTTCCTACTGCACAATGAGCTCCTAACGAGGGCAGAGAAGTGAAGTGACCAAGTGAAGATCTGTGTGGCATTTTGCCAAGCTCTGTGGATCAGACACTGTGAATGGGGATGGGGGAAGCCCTAAACTTGTCCCAATGCCTTTTTCTTGTTCTCTTTCTTTTTATGGCACTGGGGATTGAACCCAGGGACATTCTACCTCTGAACTACACCTCCAGCTTTATTTTTATTTTATAATTTTAATTTTTTTTGTGTGTGGTACTTTAGATTGAACCCCACCCCCAGCCTTATTTTATTTTTTATTTGGACACTAAATTGCTGAGGCTGGCTGTGAACCTGCGGTCGGTCTTCCTGTCTCAGTCTCCCAATTACTGGAATTACAGGCACACCCACCACACCCAGTTTACTTTTTAATTTTGAAACAGAGTTCACTAAGTTGCAGAGGGCCTCTCTAAGTTGCTAAGGCTGGCTGTGAATCTGCGATCCTCCTGTCTCAGCCTCCCGAGTATTGGGATTAGAGTGTGTGCCACCATGCCTGGCTCCATTGCCTTTTACTTAACCTTTCAGGGCTGAGAAAAGATGCTTGTTAGGGATTTAAAGTCAACATTCCAGAATTTAAGGTCAAATCACCAGACTGTCCTGGTGACCCAGCCTCTCCATCTTGGAATAGTCTTGAGAGAGTTTCCTTTGAGATGTCAGTTTATTTAAGATCTCTCTTTCCTTTGAACAGTTTATGCCAGCCTTCCTCAGGCCTGTCCTTCTTTTGAGGCAGGGTCCTTTGTGTGCTGGCCTTCATCTCCCTGCCAGAAGCCAGGGGAAGCGAGAACAGAAGCGTGTTTACCTTTGTTCTCCACAGAACTTCCACCTGGTCCTGTGACCATCTGAGGCCATCAGTACATGGTTGCAGCTGTAAGTTAGAGGTGCTGGGGGCTGGAGGATGACTTAGAAGTTGGGTCTTTGTGAGTGTGACCTCCCAGGTTGACATCTGTTGTCACAGTATAATTATTAACATATAATTATTAGCATATAATTATGCTTCACTTGAAAGTGTCTGGGATTAGATGAGAGAGTATGGTCACCCTATTCCTTGAAGAAATAGTTTGAGCATCACTATAGAGACATAGGTGGCTCATTTCCTCCAACAATCTTGCTTTTAAAGGAAGGGGCTCATTCCAGACCTTGATACTCTGCAGACTGCTGCCTTGCTCCATCCGTGCTTTTTCCGTCGCGGCTGGGCTTGGCTCTGCGGGCCAGCCCAGGCGGCCGGCATCATCGCCCAGCCTTGCGGGCAGGCTTCTCTCTACTGCATCCTTGTTCCCCCTTTCTGAGGCAAATGCTCTCTGCTTCCCAGCTTGGTACATACATTAGCTTATGACATTTGAAAAAGCCCTGGAAGTCAAAGGGTTAAGGGCGGCAGCACCAAAGACATAAAAGGAACTGTGTTGAGAAGCAGCTGGGAAGGATGGTGGTCTTAGGCCACACCTCCGGGGGAGGCTTCCCAAAGTTGGGGCAGGGCACTGCCGGCGGCCCCTCCTGCAGAGACACGGCTCAAACAGCCGGGTGCTGGAGAGAAAGGGGAGCCCGGGAGCCCTTGGCATTGCGGCTGCAGGCCCTGGAGTGGGAAGGGAGCGGGTGGGGGCCTGGGCTCACTCTGCCGTGGTCACTCTCTGATGGCCCCTCACACCAGCAGCAGCTTCTCCGTCTTCTCCGCCTCTGAGGCCAGGCGCTTTCTCCAAGGCTCTGGCTGTCCGCCTTCACTTCTTGGCGACTAACCAAGGACTCTGGCCCTTGAGGAGATGCAGAGAAGCGGGTGTTTGAGAAGGAGCCTTGCAGGAGACAGGCACCTCGCGGGGGCACAGATTCCCCTCCACCCAAATGCTACCTGCTCCTTCTCCCACCATAGTCTCTTTTGTCCTCCCTTGACTTGAGAATCGACAGGACCCAGGCTCCCACTCACTGGAATAGTCTATCAGGGAAAGGAGTGTGGGCCATGGAGGCAGCTGCCTGTGGGCAGTACCAGCTCCTCCCTTTCCATTTATGGTCCCTTCCTGGCCATGTTGGCCTCCACAGGGTCCTCTGTCCTCAGGACCCGGGGCCCTGAGTGGCTGTGTCTGTCACCAGGCACTTGGTATACTGGCTGTCGTTGACTCCTGGAGCTCAGGGCTATGCCTTAGAGTCCACAGTGGACATTCCACTCCTTCCCACTGCCTGGCAGGAAGCACAGAGCCTGCACATAGTAGGTGCTTCATAAAGCTGGTTGCTAACTCCACAGGCCACAGGTGTGGATGAACCCTGACCAGAGGGGACATTGAATGAGGAGCTTTGGGGGACCAATGAATAGGGGAGTCCCTGCCTCTCAGGCTCACCATCTACAATGGATCCCCGCCCCACTCTAACGTGAGGTGAAGGAAGAGAAGCACACTCTGGGGAGAGGCTCAGCCGCTGAGGAGCCCGAAGCGCCTTCCCAGGCCTTGAAGGGAGGTAGGATGCTGAGATGGGGCAAGGGTGCAGCACAGGAAGCCCGTGATGGGAGAGTGGAGGGACCCAGGTTCTCCGAGCAGAGCCTGGGAGGAAGGTGGGGCTGCTGGGGAAGCGCCTGGTCCCGGCTCAGCCCTGCTCTCACCATGTCTGCCTTGCACAGGAGCTGGGCTGTTTCCTGGGACAGGGCCTTTCTAGAGCCGAGGTCACTCTTGTATGTGGAGTTCTGCCCGAGGGCTTAGTCTGACACTCACCCTCCCTCAACATGTGAGGAGCCTGTAGCTCCTTTGAGAAATGGATGCTGGCTGCTCCCTGGTGCCCCTCCTCTGCTCTTTGTCTTGATGAGTTCTCCTCTGAATTGCTCACTGGAGCCTGCCCTCTCCTCTATTATTATTATTTTTTTCTGGTACTAGGGGCTTGAACCTGGAGGTACTCTACCACTGAGCCACACTCCTAGCACTATTTTACTTTGAAACAGAGTCTTGCTAAGTTACTGGCACTGGCCTGGGACCTGTGATCCTCCTGTCTCAGCCTCCCAGGTACTGGGATTATAGGCATGCACCAGCAGGCTGGGCTCTCTTCTCTTTTTAAATATTATGAAGTCTCGGGTGCATAATGTCTCAAGTTAACTGAAAATGTGTCCAAGACCAGGGCCAGGGGAGAAGCCAGGCTTTTGCAGTCTGTGGGGTGGATGCAGAGGTCTGATAGGGAAGGCGGCAAGTCTTACCACACCGGCCAGTGTTCCCTAGCACTTATGGGAACATACAACCTGTAGCGTCATTCTTGCTGTCAGGGAAGCTGACCCTCTTCACCTCTACTCCCACGTGGCACAGGCGCACTCGGGTCTAGTCACGGAGGGTTATGATGCACGTGCATACCACACACAGGATTCTGCAACACCAAGCCCATGCACCGTGCTATGGCAGGCCACTAACCCCGGGTGCTGGGGCACACGGTGCTCCAGTGTCCAAGTCCTCCCGGGAGTTCACCTGTCAGTGTCCGTGGAATCAGAGGGTTTCAGGGAGTCAGAGCTCAAGGGGACCATGAAAGGCACTCACATCTAACTTTCTCACTTGATTCTTGGGGAAGGGCAAATTCCAAGGAGATCTGGAGTGAGTTGCCCAAGGTCAGGCAGCTAGTTAGTGGTTGAGAGAGGACCTCACTCCTGCAGAGACTAACCCTGACCCTCCCTGCCTCTGTGCATTGCATTCTGTCTGGTGAAGTCCGAGCTGGCAGGGAGGCAAGATAGCAGGTGGGGTGGGGCTGAGGCAGGGTGGGCAGGTGGGCATGGGGAATGGGCTCCCCTTTCCTTAACAAGGCAGGGCCTCCTCTGGCCCACATGGATAGCTGTCTGAGTTGCCTGCCTTGGGGAGAGTGACTGCTGGGGCCTTGATGAAACCCACAGGGCACTGCTTCAGGCTTTGTCAAGCTAGAAGTTGGCATGTCTGCAGGTGGACAATGCTGGACAACGCAGATCCTCCCAGGGGCAGCGCATGGAACAACAGGCGCTAGGAACGGAGAGTACCATGGTGGACAAAGGCTTCAGACCTAGCACTTTATGGTTTGCAAAGAACTTTCACCAACACGAAGGCAGTTTGCCCAGTGGGGGAGGGTTAGGGTCAGGGTTAGGGTTAGGCCAGGCAGTTCTCAGCAGGAGCTGCTACGGGGCCAGGAGGGTAGAGGAGAGTGGAGGAGAATGAGCGTCTATAACCTCCAAGAGCCTCTAGGCCCTCTAATGACCCCTCCCTTATGGCCCTGCAATGAGCCTGCATCTCCCATCCCAGTTCCTGAGTGTTCCACCCTTCCTTGTCCTGGTCCTTGGGTATTAGCACTGATGCCTGGTTACCTGCTGACTTTTATTTTTTTTTATACTGGGAATTGATCCCAGGGATATTCTACCTTCAAGTTACATCTCCAGCCCTTTTTTATTTTGAAATTGGGTCCTGCTAATTTTCTTAGGGTCTTGCTAAGTTGCTGAGGCTGGCTTCGAACCTTCGATCCTCTGGTCTCAGTCTCCATTGTACTGGGATTACAGGTGTGCACCCGGCTTACTTGCAAACTTCTTGAACTACTTGTCTTCCTATGTCTAACCTTCCCACACCGCACTGACTCAGAGTTAAGATCCAAGTGTTGAAGCCTGGGCTGCAGTGGGGCTGAAGTGAGGGGCCCCATGCACATCTCCTTGTCCTGTAACATACGGGAGGGGAATCCTAGCCCAAGGGCCTGCGGGCGCTAACCACTCGGGGAGACAGTGTGCTTACACACTTAGAGCCCAACCTCAGTGAACTGAAACCCACTGGGCAGGGCTGTGTGAGGGCCACAGCCCGGCTGACCGTGGCTTGAAGTGACATGTGGAGCCCCACCTCAGTCGCAGTGGGGACCAGCCCCTGACCAGGTAGGGCCTCCCTGACATTGCTGTTCCCCTCTACTCATCTTTCCTTGACTTAGACTTTGAAACTTCTTTGCACACATATTTCTATTTTCTTGCATATATTCTTGTAGGTGACTTCGAGTCCTTTGTAGTAAGGAGGCAGAGTACTTGTCCTTTGATCCTTTGAAGGTCAAAGGAGGTTTGGTAAGTAGATGAATCACACCAGGACTGAAACCAGAGAAGAGAGGTTTCTGAGTCGCCCTGGGTGTTCAGCTAACATGGAATCTCAATTTCCAGGGGCTTCCTGCCAAGGTTTAACCTATTCTGCATCAGGGTAAGGGCAAATTCCAAGGAGCAGAGCACGTGAGCAGGCCCCATTGTGCCTGTGGAGGGCCTGGGATACTTCTGCCTTTTTGGCTTCTTTCCTCCATAAAAATATAAAAAATTAGATTTTGTGATTGATGACAAAAAAGACAAATATGATCCTGGCTGGACTCATGGTTATATATTTTCTCTTTTTCTTCTGAATCTAAAAGCATTGAAAGTTAAAATATTTTAGAGACCTCTAACAAAATAGTAGATCCTGTCTCTGGCCATCATGCCAGATGGGAAGCTGCCCTGGGGTGGGTCATGGGAGCATGACTCAGGGTGGGAAGCATCCCTGGCTCAGGGTAGATTGGAAAGTACTGAATTCTCATGCTGGAGGGCCTGGGGGCTGGGTGGCTGCAGGCTTCTATCTCATGGGAGGAGACAGAAGAGCACCATTTGTGTCCAGGGGATCAGCTCTAGTTTAGCAACTTCACTTTTCAAATGAGGAAGCTGAGACTTAGAGGAGGAGGTGGTGGTCTTGGATTCCAAAAACTGAGTGGACCTTTAGAATGAAAATTCTGATACAGTCTCTCAGGTCCAGGCAGCAAGAGTTGGAGAGTATGAGCCCACCCCACTCCTAGCAGGGTGCTCACCGTGAGAAGCCCACTGATGTAGAGTTTGTGTGTGGACAGAGGCTGAGTTTGTTTTCCCTTTGTGCTGACTAAAAAAAAGGATGTATAAAGAAAATGTAAAATGTAGCCGGGTGTGGTGGCACATGCTTGTAATCCCAGCATTTGGGAGGCTGAGACCGGAGGATCCAGGTTTGAGGTTAGCCTCAGCTACCCAGTGAGGCACTCCACAACTTAGTGAGACCCTGTTTCAAAATAAAGAATAAAAAATAGGGCTGGGGGTGTAGCTCGGAGGTAGAATGCCCCTGAGTTCAATCCCCAGTATGGCAAAAAAAAAAAAAAAAAAAAAAAAAAAAAAGAAAAGAAATGTAAAATGTAAATAGGATGGGGGAGTGTTTAAATTCCCAGAATGCTTCTTTGTTTTCCAGGCTTTACAAGCCCTAATTTATGTTGTAAAATAGCTAACAATAAGCCTACGTGCTATGCCTTAGTAATAGTTACCTAGTCATTAAAATAGGTGTCCTGAGACTTTTACAAAGCAGTATGCTATGAATGGAAAAGAATACAACTCTATTTCTTCCCTCCAAGCCTCAGCTACCTAGTGTGGTGGTGCACACTTGTAATCCCAGTACTTGAGAGGGTGAGACAGGAGGATCACAGGTTCCTGGCCAGCCTCAGCTACTTAGTTAGGCCCTTTGCAACTTAGTGAGACCGTTTCAAAATAAAGAATAAAAAATAGGGCTGGTGGTGTAGCTCAGAGATAGAATGCCCCTGGGTTCAATCCCCAGTACCACAAAACAAAATAAAACAAAACATATTATTCCATACTTCTGAGAACCCCTGCTTTGGGATTTCCTGCTTGCACAAGAAGGAATCTATTTAATTTAATGTGATTAATCAGGATCATGAACTGTCATGTTTCATCTTTTTTTAATAATGAAAATTCACAAGAGTTTAAAATATTCTCAGATATATCTAGTCTGGCAAACATCACGGACCTCTATATTTATGTGAATTCACACATAAGCTAGCAGCACCTCAGTGCTGGCTGCCCCCCTTTGGCACTGGAACACAATAATTTATTAAGCTTTGATACTTAATAAGTGTGCACAAATATCATGCAAACATTAGGACCATACTCACAAACAGAAATTGTATTAGAGACATAGACTTATACAAAACATCTTGTAAACAAAAGGGAAGAGGTTATTTTCTGTACAAAATATGCAGGTCTCTCTCTCTCTTTTTAATAATCTGTAAGATGCATCAAACTTCTGGCATTTTCAAAAAGTGAAAACTGTATAAAAATAAATATTCTATGTACAAACACACACAGGCCAATCCAAGGTTAGAGGCATCACTGCAAAACAAAAGCAAAACAACATTCGGTTAGTTTCAGGGCGTCTGTGGATGTTTACTTCCATACAGGAAGTAAACTGAATTGTCCTAGATTTGATGGGAGCTCTAGATAGGGAAACTGGGGAATCAGAAGCCCCCTGAGGGAAAGAAACTCAAAGGATTTTAAACATCCTGAGGGGGTAAACTGGACTTTCACTCTCCAGTGACTTCCCTTTATGGCCACTAGAGGGCAATCTCTCTCTATGCTGTCTTGGAGGCCAGGTTATTTACAGCATTGTCCTAGATGGAATTTATGGTGTGAAGGAACAGACAGGAGGCCTCTAATTGAACAGACAGGAGGCCTCTAATTGTTTCTGTGTGTGTGTGTGTGTGTGTGTGTGTGTGTGTGTGTGTGTGTGTGTGTGTTTACAGTACTGGGGACTGAACCCGGGGTTGCTCTACCACTGAGCTATACCCCCAGCCCTTTTCAGTTTTTATTTTGAGACAGGGTCTTGCTAAGTTGCTGAGGCTGGCCTTGAACTTGTGATCCTCTTGCCTCAGCCTCCCAAATAGCTGGGATTACAGGCATGCACTACTGCGCCAGGCTGCATTGTGGTTGTTGATAGAGGCTGTTGTTCCCTTGCTAAGCTCAATTATTTCGAATTGAGCAACCTTGAAGGAGAAAACCTTTTTCTTAGTGGGTGAGGGGCCAGAGGTCTCATTGGGCACACCTCTGAGCTACTTCTGTGGAGTTTTATCTAGGTCTTGCTGGAACTGGATGGAAGGAGGAGGCTGAGGGGCAGATTCTTGGGGAAGCATCTCCTTTGACCATTGAGCTTTCCTTTTCTGTTTGAGGTACCTGGACAAGTAGGCATCCACCCCAGAGCCTAGTGTCCTGGTGGTTTCACTACTTTTACCCACCCCTGCGAGCTAATGAGATTCTGAGCATTGTCACATTGCAAGGGACTCATTCATCTTCTTATAAGGAGGCTCTGCTGTCACTGGGACAGGACAGGACAGGACTAGCTAAGCTCCAAGTCCTGAGCAGGTTGGGGTCTCCAGCCCTCTTCAGAAAACACACTAATACCTAGAGAGAACAGTGGTGGAGGGCTGGTGAGAGACTGCTGAGCGAGAGCAAGGTGGAGTGAGGCAGCACCGCGTGGGGCAGTGTGGCTGCTGCTACCTATGCTGGGCACCGAGGTGGGCTTCCAGATTAGCAAGCCAGTGGCCCTTGGGCTGAGAGCCCTGTGTCTTGGAGAGCTGGGGCTGAGTGGGGTGTCTTTGTGGCAGGACATGGCTCTGGACATCAGGCTGCTTTATCGATGGCAATGGCCAAGGCAAGTGTGAATAAGTGAGGCCTCGCTGTTGGTGGGAGCTCTGGGAGCACGGGAGAGGGTGGGCTGCAGGTGGCATGTGTGACAGTCAGAGTTCAAGGGGAAGGGCAGAGTGGTGAGCTGGGCAATCTGATCTGGAGATAGAGAAGCCATTCAAGTTTAGAGTCAGATGTCTTATAGCCAGACAAATGCTCTTATGTGGCTTAAATGACCTCATCTGAATGCTAAGACAGTAGCTAATTGATAACCTGTTTTTAAGCATGGCTCAGAGATCCTTGGAGGACAGGTATTATATAAATGGAGCATACAAAGCATAAAGATGTCATCTGGGTGGCTACATGGGAACTCCACATATTGGGGTTTGCTGACACCTTAAAAAGCATTTTTAAATGTCTTCCAAGTGCGCACAGTGCCGGGATGCTTAGTGGGCACCCTGCCTTTGAAGCAGTGCCTCTTTCAACCCATGTTTTCCTGCCTCATCTGCAGTAGGGCAGGATGGAAACTCAGTTGGGCAAGGGGGCAGTGCACCTACACCGTCCAGGCTGTGTAAGCCTCTGAGAAGCTTACCTTGTTCCAGCAGCCCTGGACTGGTAAGCCATCTTCTCCCTGCAAGAAGGAAGGGGGGCAAAGGCTCAGACTCTTGGGATGGTCCACTAAGTAAGCACAGCAGGGATAACAAGGTCTACACACATTTTGGCAGCAGATTGGGATGCAGCCAACCCACTATTGCCCATTTCTTTTCTCTAGCTCAGAACCTTGGAAGGGGGTGGGAAACAAATGTGGCTCTTTTTCCGTTGGCTAAGGTCACAGGTAGTTGCAGTGCTGGACTAAGACGGGCTGCACTAGCCTGTGACATCAGCAAGCACACATGTCCTTGGGTGCCGTGAGAGGACAGACTGCTCTAGCTCTGTGGAGTGCTGGATGCTCAAGTCTCCCAGCACTTGGGCTTCAATATCTTCCTCTGCAAAACCTGGGCAAGGCCAGGGGTATGGAGGGGATATGCGTTGACCTTCCTGGCCCAAATGATGGTCAATGGTGGGTAGGGTTGAGAGTACAAAGGGACAGGTGACCTCAGGGGTATTGCAGCATGACCCTGAGATGCCTTCAGCAAAAGGACCAGGGTTTCTGGGTTTCTGGCTTCAGATCCTTAGAAATCTTAGGATCTGGGGTACAGTGCAGCTGCAAGGTGGGAAGCAGTTGCATGCTGCATGGGGTACTCTGCAGCGTCAGGACATTCTGCCCACAGCGATGGACCTTGCTGAGTCTTCTCCGGCCTAATATCCTGGCTTTCCTGACACATCCTGGGGAAAGTGTAGAAATCTCCTCCAGGCAAGGCTGAACCAAGGGTGAAGCTCTGGTTCTCAGTGCAGGTCTAGATGGGCAGGCTCCGGGGCAGAGACAGAGGGGCAAGTGCTCAGGCCTGAGGGAAGTGAGTGGGAGTCCTCTGTGACCTGGACTGACAGCCCCCTCCAGGCACCTGCACCTCTCTCACTACGTGGCAGTCAGCAGGTGCCCCCCAGTGCCAGGGCCAAGGGTGGAGGAGGAGGTCTAGTTGTCTTGTGCTGCCCCCAAATCAATAAGAACACAATGCAGGAGGCAGAAGAAGCGAGGAAAGGAAGCTCTGGATGCTTCCACAGAAAACAACAGGCAAATGAGACATTGTCAGGGATGTCATTAAGAGAGATATCACTTTGCATGAAGGATCAAGTAGGGATGAACTTCATCTTCTCTGTGTCGGGAGAGGACCGCAGGGGGAGGTGGCACACTCCACAGTTTCATGGTGACCCTCTGCCCCTCCCCAGCCCCCACACCACAGCGGCACACTGCACACGGACCCTGGGAAGGACAGGAGCCTCCGCGGCCACAGCGGCATTCCCATTGACACAGGGATGGTGGCGGGGGCACGGAGGGCTGGCAGGCAGAGAAGTGAGAGTAGCGTGTGTGGAGGAGCAGGGGGACGGTAGCCCAGGAAGACCCGGCCTTGATCAACCAAGGCACTTCGGCACCTCTGGGAAAAGCGCTTGCACATGGTGCGCATGCTCAGGCCAGCAGGCAGGCCCAGCGGGGGGCAGGAAGCAGGCTACACTGCGTGCTTGTCCTTTGTATATGCTGGTCCCCAGAAGTCCCTGGTGCCCTTCAGGGGGCTCTGTGGTCACTCATGAATTTTATTCTCTTTCTCTTTCATTCAAATTCCTGAGTGGCCCCCAGGTGGGATGGGAGGCTGGGAGTTCTGGTATGAAAATGACCTCTGAACCCCAATCCTACTGGGGAAATGTGGGGCTACAGGGACCTCTCCATCCAGTCCCCTGGAACTCAGAGTCACCTTCTGCTTCTCCTGCAGGCTGTTCAGAAATCGGAGGCCTAGGATGTTCCCACCTGGGGAGGTTTGGGGCCAGGTGGGGACAAACTGCTGCCCCTTAGCCCAGGACATGCTGGGAAGAGGGGGTCTTTGGAGCCTCCCTGCCTCCTCCTTAACTAGGTTCCATCTCCTGAACTCTTCAGTGTGAGCCACCTGAAGATGAGGGAAGGGACACCACAGATCTTGTAATGTTTTCAGGCATTTAAGTAAGAAGGACAAATCCATTAGGATCTAAACACCTCATCTTGGACCATCCCTTGATTCCAACCGTGGCTCCTGGGCCACGGACCCACGCTGGACCCAGGACCCACCCTGGAGAAAAAGGGAAGGCAGCCTCTCCTCCACCAGTCTTCCCGAGGTCTAGAAGCTCACCTGTCCCTTGTCAAAGTGCAAGGGGGTGGATGGGGCAGTGAGGCAGGGCGGTTCCCTGCACGGTTTTGCCAGGTGTGTAGCAGTACATTCTGAGCTAACCGCATTGCACGAGGAAACAGAAGTACCAGTTCTAAGAGCCTGTCCAGAGAATGTACTTTCCTAGTTTGGTCTTGGGTGGCAGATTTATCTAGAAGCAGTTGGACAATGAGGCTCAGATGCAGCTGAAGCTGGCTTTGGGGGGGTGGTGGGGAGGCTGGGTGTCAAGGCAACATGCTTCAGAAGCAGCTAGGCGAGGAAGCCAAAAACACACCCCGGCAAACTTTGCATGCGAGAGGGCAGCATGGCTGGGAGCCCCCAGGGACTCCCTGAGGCAGGGTGACCCCAGTGTCTAAAGACTGAAGATGCAGGAAGTGGGGATCAGGCAGATGGAGCAGGGGGAATGTGAAGACAGGTACAAACCACACAGGTAGGGAAGCCCAAATCGGCCATGCAGCGAGAGAGGGAGATGCCATACCAATGGGCACGGGGCATCCAGTCCGTCCAGCCCTGGCAACCCTGGCTCCCCTTTCTCTCCTTTAAAACCTCGGTGTCCCTGTTCACAAAACCAACCACGATGATTATTTAGGTCAAGGCTGGCCAGCTCCAACTGTGGAGTGGAAAGGAGCAGTCCTAACTGGCCAGGATGCAGGACCCTCAAGGCACCTACAGATAATGGGCTAAGTCCTGGCTGATCTCCCAGCTCCCAAGCTCTGCCTTGTGCTCTCTGTATTAGAGAGAGTTCAGCTATGGTTCTCATACGGTCAGCCCCCTCTGCGCCACCCTCACCCCATTTACAGACTCAGGTGGCGTAATCACAGGTAACCTTCAACTTCAGTGCATCATTCATTTCAAAAAAGGCCCTGAGAAGCCTGGCAGACAGCTGACACAAATCACCTGACACCTGACTCTCTTGGGAAGGTCTCCCATGGCCTGTCTGTCTAGGGATTTCTGCCTGCTGCTTTTCAGGTTTTAACTGGCTGGTGGGTGTTGTCAGGCTGTGGATTCGAGGCCCCTTGTCTCGCCCTGTTCTGCCCAGCATCGAGCATCTATGATCCCCAAGAGACACTAACTCTGGTGTCCTGCATCCTGACCGAGTGAGGATCCAGACAACTAGAACGGTGGGCTGCAGAAGCTGCCACAAAACGAAGAAGGCAAATCCGTGGCTCATGAATGCTATGCTGGCTTCGAAAGCCACGCTGGAGCTAAGAGCCGAGGCTTCCTCCAAGAATCCCTTTCCTTATGGCTTCTTCACTTCCATGCATCAATTGTTCTGCTTCTTCAAAGCAAGAGGATTCAAAGGAAAGGGATTTAGTCATAATTACTTGCAGCTGTGGCTTTAAGGCAAGACCAACAGCAGGCAGAATTTCAAATGAACAGATAGACATGGGTAGCAACAGGGTAGTCATTTGGTTCTCATTGGAGCCTATTTGCCTTCTTTGTTTCCAACTTGCAAACGTCAGGGAGGGAACCAGAACAATGCAAGTGAGAAATGAACACCTACCAGTGGACAGGGGGCATCTAATCCAGGTGCTCCTTGGTCTCCCTTATCCCCTTTAGGCCCTCTAGAGCCTTTCTTCCCCCTCTCCCCCTGTAAATAATGGTTTAGTCCAAGAAAAAAAAAAACATACACACACACATCAAAACTTTAGGAACATTCATGTGTTAAGGTTAGAAACAGGAAACGAAAAATAAAATTAAAGAGAGGGAAGCAGATTCTCTTAATTAGGATATTCTCTCTGGTAGGATTTGGGTTCATTACCCCCCTTCCCCTCTAGCATCTGAGAATTTGGCTGAGGGGAGGGTGGGGAGAGGCAGCTCTGAGCTGGAGCTGGAGGGAAATGTGGCCTGGAGACACTGGTGCCCAGTTTGGTACTACTAAGCCCAGAGGGGTCTGAGTTGACCCTAATGATGAAGGGGGCACCTGCGCCTCTTGGAGGGTCTGCTTTTGAAGGGCTTTGGGCCAGTGACCTTTGGTCCCAATTAGTTTTCACCCCTTTGGTATTCTATTAGGGGACAAGGTGATTTTGTTTACAGCTGAGGGGGCACGCCTGCACGTGTGTGAACATAGCATGTGTGAGCGCAGGTGAGTACATGCCTGTGTGCTGTGTGTGGGGCACACATGCTTGGACTTGTGTACATGTGCATGTGTGTATCTGTGTGTTGTAAATTGGGTCTTTCCATGTGACACATGTCTCTGGTTCATCCTGTCTGAAGTCATAGCTACTTTTATATATTTTAGTTTCTTATAGACTGCTCAAGAAATTCATTTGTTTCTGAAAAACTTCAGTAAATGTCATCTTTCAAAATTGAGCCCTATTTCTTTCTTTTTTTTTTTAATGTGAAAGGGTTCATTTAAAGAAGGGCTGTGGAGAATTTTTAAAAGTGAACAATCATCTTATACTGAACTTGGATTTGGGTTTTTTTTTTTTTTTCTTTTTTTGGTACTGGGGATTGAACTCAAGGGCATTCTACCTCCGAGCTATACCCCTAGCTCTATTTTTTATTCTTTATTTTGAAACAGGGTCTCACTAAGTTGCAGAGTGCCTCACTAGGTAGCTGAGGCTGGCTGCGAACCCAGATCCTCCGGTCTCAGCCTCCCGAATGCTGGGATTACAAACCTGCACCACCACGCCCGGCTTGGATTTTTGTATTTTGTATTTCCTTAACAAGGGGCCAAGTGTGTCCTTAGATAGTCTCCCAGGAACTCTCCCTGCTGGAGGGCCAGTTACCTAATGCTTGGGGGCATCTACAGTGTTCCTCCAGGATGATGAGACCCTGAAGGCCAGGAAGAGTGTTGGTCAAAACAAAGGTTTGGCGTTAGAGCTGTTTCTGCCAATTACCAGTGGCATGACTTTGAAAAACTACTTAACCTCTCTGAGCCTCAGTTTCTTCACTGTAAAATTGGTATAAAACACCTACTTCAACAATTTGTTGTGAAGTCTTTGTGCACACTAAATGCTTAGTAATGGCATATAGTATGTGCTCATGTAAGTGATAGTTATTTCATCATCATCATCATAATAATAATAATAATAATAATAATAACAACAACAACTATTATTTCTTGTAGCCAGTATGGGAGCTAAAGTTGCCGCCAGAGGCAAGTCTCAGGGTCAGAGGTCTTGTTGCATCTGCAGAGTTCCCACAGTGGAAGGTTATAGGTGTTGTGTTTGTTATAACGAGGTAGACATTTAGAATACTTTGATGCTTCCCTGGTCTTTTGGAAATTGTCCAAATTTCTTGATTCCAGAGGTTGCCTGCAATTGCCAATGCATGATTTTAACTGAATTTGAAGATGACATTTGTTTAAAAGGAAACATGTATGTGCAGACTATGTATAATCCCATTTGCTCAAGGAGACACCCACCAAGGAGAACATCATGGCATAAGTAATCCTCAAACAGTGGATGAGCTCTTTGCATGGGGAAGTCCAAGGTAAACATTCTCAGGAGTGTGGGTGGCCCTGTGCTCTCTTAGAGTATGGTTTTCTAATTAAGAAAGTGGGCAAGCTGCTCAAGGGTGGGGGATTTGCCCCTGGGTAAAGGAGGGTGGACCATGAGCCAGGCATTCATAATGGATCACTTATATCCAGGGCACAGTGCTCTGAGGGCCTGGGCAATGGTCTCAAATCAAGGCACTTTAAAGGTATTAGAGTAATAGCTTTACCTACACCCCCCTTCACCCCTGGGGCCACAGAAGAAGCCTTGCAAGAGGAAGTTCTAGCCAGTAAGGGAGAAAAGGGCAAATAATGTCAAGTGCAGAGTTTCTTAAACAATAAAAACAAATTTATAGCATTGATCACAGAGGAAATAAATTGGAAGATGGGAAGGGGAAGAGAAAGGGTGAGGGTCATGGGATTTCAAAGGGTGAGTATATGTAGGGAGAAAGATCAAAGGAATAAAGGAAGGAAGAAGTGGACCCCAGCCAGAAGAGAGTGGAGGAGGAGGAGGTGAGGAGACAAGGTGCTCCAGGAAGCAAGATACATGCTCACATGTACCCTAGGTGGCATCTCAGAGTGGCAAGCATCCTTACGGCAGGCTCAGACCTTTTCAGTTGGCAGGCTTGCAGCAGTGCATGATCTAATTGCTAGATTCATGCTATACTTTATCCTTTGACTGATTTTTGATCCTAAACAGGGCTCCAGGGCCAAATCCACAGAGCTACTTAGAGACAAAGAGGAGTACCCTTAGTGACAAGGATGGTACATTCTTTCTGCTCTCATTTGTTCTTAGCAAGCTCCATGTTTGGGACTCTAGACCTTTTCCCACTGCTGTAAGGACCTGGAAAGAGGCTACAAGACCATCCTCAGGTGGGGCATGGAGTAGCATAATTTTAAGGTTCACTGCAAGGTAGGACAGCTCTCTGATTGGATCCAGGTTTGGGGCTGCATTACAGAGGGGGCCACCTTCCAAAAATCAGATGGGGGGGTGTTAATATCTCTAGCTTCCCATTCCTAGGTAACAATGGAGCTTCTAGCCAGAATGTTGTCTTAGCCTTTCAGGCATTTTGCCTTGATCAAAACACAAAGATCCAGAGCTTGCAGGCAAAAAAACCCCAAACCAAACAAAAATCTGTGCATTGAGTCCACTTGGGCCTTTTATTGTTTAGGAGGCTTTAGCAACAAGCCCTCTCATCTCTCCCAAAGTCCCAGTAGGGCTGATTGCATACAGAGGTCTGAATGAGGAGATGAGCTTTAGAAGAGACTCTTGCGCACATTCAGCATCCTGAGAGAATCTCTTGGTTGAAAAGCATAAAGTATTCTTTGAATCTGAAACCTGCTCTTTGGGATAAGTCAACAGGCACTTTAAAATGTGTTCAAAAGAAGCTTTGTGCCATTTTACTATTTTCTGAACTTGATTTTGAGAAAGTGACATATTCCTAACATATGTGGGTTGGAGGAAAGTGTGTCAGTAACCAGGAAAGGGAAGCAAAATATTTTCCCACTGATTCCTGGGGCCTCCGAGGGTCATTGAATAACCCCAATTCCTTTGGCATCAGAGCCACCAGCCTGATCCACTTCCTCCTCTTCCCTCCATTTGTGACAAGGGTACCTCACTGGCCTTGCCTCCACAGCTAGAGCAATACCATCACCATGACTCGAAGAACTGATTTTGCAGCCTTCAAATGACTCAGCACCTCAAGCCAACTGAAAAAGTCTTAAGAGAGAGGTTTTAAAAATATTAATTGACTGTGACCAAAGAAAACAAGAAGACTTGAGAAATAAATTAGAAAAGAGGTTAGTATGCCAATGAAGGGGTGGAATGATCACATTCTGTAGAGGCTTGAAAGGCTGGCCATGGGTCCTGAAGTAGGTCTGTTTGTCCAAGGGGCTTCTATATTTGGTCTTGCTGAGGACATCTAGTAGGGGCAACTTTGCTTGCACCCTCTTATTCATAGAATTTGTAGAAAAATTGACTTGTTTTTGACCAGCTTCCAGTGAAGAGTATTTAGGGATATAGAAGCATTCAATAAATACTTCTTAAATTGAAGAGAATAGAATCAATTGCTGCCAGATATAAACAGAGATTCTGGCACTTTCTATCCATGAACATAATATTACTGTTCAAAGATCAGTAATAAGGCCTGTGTGCTAGAATCCATGTGCTCTGCGTCTAGCTCTCTGAGGGAACTCGGTACATCTTACCATTATTCTGGGCTGATTTTCTCTACCCACCTATTTCTGCCATTCCTTCTCTTCTAAGATCCTTGGCACCCCATGGCTCTGGGTGCTGTGAACGCTCAGTGTGTCCTGGTGCACATGGTAGAAGCCAGAGGAGGAGTGAGGGCCCTTAAACACACTTTGTCTCACAGTCCTGCTGACTCTTTCCAAGAGAAATAGCGGCTGTGATTTTTTTTTTTAAGGCTTATCTGCTCAAACAGCTGTGTGCTTGTTCTCGGAACTGGGATTTATTTTCTTGCTCACCAGTAGCCTGGAATGCCTGGCAAAACTCAGTTTCAGAAGGCGAGGACAAGGTAATGATGGATCTAAAAATATCACTCAGGGGCCCATTGTCTGAGCAGTGTGGAGAGGGCAGGACACATGGCTCCTGTTACTGGATGGCAGTGCTAATGTGATAGCCATCGTGGGACTCAGCCTCCCCTGGAAATGTGGAAATATCCATGCTTCAATTTCAGGATTAGGCCCCAGGCTCCCTGCATGCCTGCAGATTAAGCTCCTCACTCTATGACCTTTCAATTCAGAAGAAACTGTTTTGCCATGTTGGGTCAGGAATCCCCAGTTGATCATTCCACCCGGTCATGAAGACGTTAGTAACCAGAGCCCAAGTGTGAAGGCTCAGACTCACCCGGTTTCCTTTGTCCCCGGGTGGTCCATGTAAACCCTGCAATAAGTCAGAGAAACAAAGACATGAGAAAATACAGAATGGCTATATGGTCCTCCCTTCCAGGCTCAGAAAGCACTTTACTGATGCTTAATTCAGCAGAGACAGGCACAATTATCCCCACTTTACAGAAGGGGGACTGAGGAGCAAACCCCTCAAGAACTTGTCCAAGAGGCATACAAGGAGCTATGGATGAAGCCAAGAGCACAATTCTGGTTTCCTTGCTCTGCAGCCTATGTCCTAGCCTATAGTCACATTCTTCTGAGATTGCTCACATGGGTGAGTGGTATGTCCTGAGGGCATGGTCACCGGGCACATGATGCTCTTGGCAGAAGAGAATCCCCACGGCTCTCCTGCAGGCTCCTGCTAGCAAGATGACTCATCCGCTTCTCAGACCCACTTTCAAGGTGAGAAATGCTCTAGGGGAATAGGCACGAGGCAGAGGCTGGCCTGGGCGAGCCTACTCAGCCAACACGTGCTCAGCCTTCAAGTGGATGGGAAACAGAAGTCCAGGCTCCTTAGGCAGACACTTGACTTTTATAACATGCTGCAGGTGGAAGGCCAAGCGTCTGTCCCAGGCCTGGCTCCCTTGGGAAAGCTGCTTGGCTCACAGAGCATCTCCTTTCTGTCACAGAGGTATGGCTTTGATTCTTCCCTTCCTTGAGGGCAGGGGCTGAGGCTCATCCACCTGAGTGGAGGGGCTTGGGGTGTGTTGTTGCATCCTTTGAGGAGGTCCACAGGGCTGAGCACCTGGTCAGTGCACCACACAGTGCCCTGAGGGGAGGGACACTGGGCAGCTTCCTCTGTCACAGAAATGAGAATCCTCATTTGGACCCTGGTTTGTGCTCAGGCTTTGAGCCTTCTGTGGTGTGGTACTGGGGATTGAACCCTGGGGTATTCTATCTCTGAACCACACTCCCAGCCCTATTTCATTTTTTTCTTTGGAAACAGGGTCTGGATAAGTTGCTGAGTCTTGCTAAATTGCTGCGGCTGGTCTCAAACCTGCAATCCTCCTGTCTCAACCTCCCAGGTACTGGAATTACAGGCATGCACCACCATGCCTGGTTGAGCCTTCTGTTTTGACCCCTTTTCATGCGTGTGCATGGGGATGGGAGGGGCAGAGAGAAACCTCTGATTCTAGGAGACTCACAGGAAGCCCAGCTGCTCCCATTGGTCCCGTCATCCCTGGGTCTCCTTTGCTGCCCTGAAAGGAGAGAAGGAAACCGGTGAGTCCTGCCTGACGTAATGGTCACCTTCCGCTGCCATTTTCTTTCCTCATATGAAGCCTGGGAAACCTCTCCAGCCCCTTCCAAGAGCCCTCTGGAAGTGAGCTCTGTGTGGAAGTGTGGGAGGGTGGAGTCTCGAGGACCAGCTGACCTGAGAAAGGAGAAAAAGGAGCAGGGGGCAGGGAAAGAGAGACAGGAGAGAAAAGGAGCTTTGGTTTCTTCTCTAAAGCCTCAGTTACCCTCTGAGCAGCCATCCTGGTTTCCCATGTGGCAGGGGATCTCAGAGCAGCCCATACCCCCCTCTGTAGGAGCTGCCCACCTCCTGCACCCCAAGCGTCCCTGGAGACAGTCAGCAAGGTGTGGAAACCAGAGCCAGCAGGGAGGCTCCACCATTGTCCTCACAGAGACCTGCTCCACGGCATACGGGGCTGGACCTCAGGGCATCCTGTGACTTGGCCAAGACTACTCAGAGGTGACCATGGGTGCCACACCTAACACTCTGGCCTCCTGACTTCTCGATGTCCTCCAGGGGCTGGCTCCCTCCCTCCTCCCCTTCCTTCCACATTCTACCTCTCAACTACAGCCCCAGCCCTTTTTATTTCAAAACAGGGTCTCGCTAAATTATAATGTGTTGGCATCAAACTGGTGATCCTCCTGCTTCAGCCTCCCAAGTACTGGGATTTCAGGCATGTGCCAAAGTGCCTGGCCCTCCAGGGCACTAAAAGCCTGGCACCCCATTCCATGTTGTTTGCCTACATGATGACAACAGCTCCTGGGGCCGTGCCAGACTGAACCATGGCAAATGCAGGGAGCACTCCATCTCATCTCCCCGAGTCTCTGTCTACTCGTGGCCCTTCTCTATGTCTGCCCAGCTCCCATAGGCTGTTTTGAGAGTGGACAGACAGAAGGGATGAAGGCTGAGATGCCTGGGTCCCAGGTGAGGGTGAGATGTGGGGTCCCAGGTGCCGGGGCTGAGGAAAGATGGCCTGCTCCTCCCTCCTGGCCGCGCAGGCTCCAGGCTCACTGAGTGCTCACCCTCTCGCCCTTTGGTCCCGCTGGGCCTGGAACTCCAATTGGTCCTGGAGTACCCTGGAGAGGTGAAAGAAAGCAGAGGTGAGGGGTCAGTTGCTGGGGGACCCCAGGGGTCCCACCCCCACCTGGAGACGAGCGAGGTCCAAGGCCCAGTTTTCAGGGTTGGCGAGGCCAGGCTTGTTCGGGGAGGTCATTTGACTGAGTTGTGATCCATTTTTGGATTTGGGGACATCAGAGGAGGGAGTGCCTCCCCTTTGCCTCAGAGCCAGATTTGCAGAATGAATCCCTTTTATGTCACAGCCAAGCTTGCCAAGGCTGAAAACAGTAGGAAGATGGTTGCTTAGTTTGCTCCTAGAAGCACCTGGGAGGGAGATGACCCATCGCAGGAGTGGGGGCCCGGGGCTGGCACCCCTTTGCTGTCACAGCTCCACATGCAGCGGGAGGGTCTTCATGCCACAGAGACCAATGCAGACGCACACAAAGAGGCAGGCGTGAGAGGTCACCAGCACCCCCGCCCCCACAGACCTGTCCCTGGTCTTAACCTCTGGCCAGGGCCTTTGGTCCTGTCCCCCAAGCCTGCAGATCAGGCTGGAATGGAAAGAATAGCACACCTGGGAAATCTGCAACAGCTGGCCTGCAGAGGTGGGTCGTGAGATCTCTTAACTCAGGGCAGTGGTGAACTGGGGGGCAGGAGCTATGGTGCTTGGAGACGGAACAGGGCTTGCTATGGCATCATAAAATACTTCTCCAGGTCCTCATCTGCAGCTGGTCCTTATTTCACAGCCTCCTTTTCCCCTGCCTCAATGTTTCTGTGTGTCACTCAGATGAGGAATTAGGGCTTGGGCTGGGCCTGTGGGCAGTTTCTGGTGCTCTGAGTGTAGCTGTGACAGGCAAGGCATGAGCCAGTGGGAACATGCTCATCTACTTGACATGAGAGAAAGAGCCATGAGATGTTCTCAGTGCCCCCTTCACAGTTAGGAGGAAGAGGGGAGGCTGCAGTCATCCGCCACAAAAGCACAGCAAAAAGAGTCTAGATTTGGGCAATGGCTCAGAACTGGATCTAGTCACTGAGCCAGGCTCTAGTCCTTCCTCAAAGGCCTACAAACTGCAGTACTGGAGAAGGTGTGTGGCCTGGGCATTGGTTTTTCTCTCTGTAAAATGAGGAGGGAGTTTGTTCTCAGGCAGCTGCCAGGTCTAAAAGCATGAGTGCAGTGGGCTGACCCTTGAAAGTACCCATTAATAAATGTTAATACTGCAAGGCAGGATTCCCCCCGCCCCAATTTTTCCTTTAAGGTTGTTATAAAAATAAAGGCCTCAGGTCCAAGAGGACAGAGTACATGAGTTTGTGCTGTTTTCCCTGCCCAAGACAAATTGGATGAGCAACTGGGGAAAGTCTTGGTTTCTCTGATGCCAATGTCAGCTCATTCCCCAGCCCTGCCCTGGTACCTGGGACCTGCGTGTGTTTGGTGAGGATGATGGAAGGCTAGGTGCTGTGTTGGAGGGACAAGGCCATAAGAATACCTGGAAAACAGCTATGTTCTCTATTTGTGCAAATCTCAGTGCATGGAGGGAGGGGTGCTAAAAAAGATCTGTCATTTGGGGCCAGCCATGACCACATCACCTCCTTTTCTTTTTCTTTTTTTTTTGAGATAGGGGTCTCACTCTGTTTCCCACCTGGTCTCACATTCCTGGGCTCAAGAGCTCTTCCTGCTTCAGCCTTTCGAGTAGTTGGGACTACAGGTGTGTGCCACCATGCCTGGCTTACCTCCTCTTCTTTATGAGGGCACAGAACAGGCACTCAATAAGATGAGGCTCTGATGGGGTCACCTGTGGCCCTCCTACCTCAAAGGCTCTAGGCTTCTTCTGCATCGATGTGAGCTCCCCACCAGGCCCCCAGGAAGGTGAGTGTCTCTTCGCCCTGTCTGCAAGTCCTCCCTGCCATAAATGGAATCCTGCAAGTTCTCTTCTCCCCAGGTGCCACTCTGGACAGCTCATTAGAACTCATTTTCTGGGCAGGCCATGGGTCAACATAGCTTCAAAAGCACCCTGCAAAGCAGAGCTGGGACTCGCTGGTTGGAAGGGGTTACACACAGCCCTGCTATGGCTCCTGAGCAGAGAAGCCCAGCCTCCTGACCCTTGATAGTCAGGGGTTCCAACCCACTGAGGGTTAGGGTTACCATGAGAGGTAACAGGAGCACCACAGTTCTGAAGACCTCACAGGGTTCTCAGGGAGGGGACTGGAAGGTGAAGAGGAGGGACACGATTTCTCTGATGCTTTCGTCTTTAGGCATAAGCAGATAAGCAGAAGGGCTTGTGGGTTTTTGTTGTTGTTGTTTTTTTGAGATACTGGGGATGGAACCCAGGGGCATTCTACATCTGAGCTACATCCCAAGTCCTATTTTTTATTCCTTATTTTGAAACAGGGTCTCACTAAGTTGCAGAGGGCCTCACTAAGTAGGTGAGGCTGGTCGAGAACCTGCGATCCTCCTGTCTCAGCCTCCCAAGTATTGGGATTACAAACATGCACCACCACGCCCAGCAGGCTTGTGCTTTTTGTTCAAGAGCAGATTATGCCTGTTTTTTGGAATCAGGAGACATGGAGAAAGGGTATCCAAGGGCCCCTTGCCTGTCTGTATAAACCCCCTTGTCCGGCTGCAGGGTGGCTGCGGTGCCACTGGCAGGGAAAGGCGTGGTTAAATGTGCCCATGGGACACTGGGCTGGGGCAGCCTCTGCTCCTACATGCTCCCTGTCCTCACCCTTTCATGCAGTCCACCCACACACAGGCTGGTGGCTGCACAGGACTGGGGAGCCCTCACGGCAGACACAGGATGGACAGAGCTCACAGCATGACGACAACACAGCATGACGGGCACATACAGACACTGTTGTGTTTGCTGGGAACAGGTCGTGGCCACACCCCCAGGCTGGGCTCAGCATTGCTTCAAGATGAGGGCTGGTGCTGTTGCAGCGGCCTCCGCCGCACCACACCTGGCAGGTCTGAGGTCTCTGGGTACATACTAAGGGCAGGGGGATCAGACAGAGGCCAGCCCTCTTGGCTCGAGACAGGACCTTTCTGGTGTTCATGGTAGGATGAGGTGTGACTCACTGGGAAATGAGGCCACAGACAGAGGAGAGGGGTCGCAGGCCGGGCGTGGGGCGGGTGGGGTGAGGGGTAAAGGAGAAGTGACACTCACCGGTGGCCCAGGCCTGCCGTCCAAACCTGAAGCTCCCTGGACGAAGGGCACAGTGTGGCCAAAAGGAGGGAAGGGAGGAGTGGGAGGGAGAGAAAGGGGACAACGGGGAGGGAAGAGGTGAGTAAAGCGGTGACTCTGGACAGACACAAATGCTGGCAATCAAACACAACGGGAGAAATAAGCTTGGGAGGACAGGGAGTGGTGTTCACACGGAAACCAACAAAAACATGGAGGAGACATTGGATGCCGTGGCCGGCCACTGAGCAGGTGGGCAGAGGTCAGTGCCGATGGCTGCACCCCTGCCCCCCTCTCTCCTTGTATCCCCTCTCAGAATCTCTTTCCCAAGGGGCCTCAGTGATCTGGGGAGAGAGATACAGAATGGAGTTCCTGGAGGGAGGCCTGGAACCAGAGCTGCACATTCTTCCCAGCACGGGCTTCACTAGGGAGAATTGCTTATGTGGAGGGGCCCAGGAGAGGCGGCTCTTCCCAGCTTCTTTTGCATACCTGTTGAGACTAGGCCACTACTACCCTTCCCCATATACACACACCTGGGGACTCAGCCCTGAATTCCAGCACCCAGTTTTGAAACCTGAGTAGATGCTGGCCCATTTCTACATCAGCCTGGTGGGAGGTGTGGACCCCGGAATGGTAATACTTTGGCACTTTACAGTTTGAGAAGCTCAACACGAACTCGATCCATTCATATCTCCCAGACAAGGGCCCTTTCTAGAAAAAGGCTTGGAGGCAGCTGTTTGGATTGTAGGCCTAAGGCTATGTCCCATTGGTGGCAAATGGACAGGCAGGTAGGAGCCCCGTGCTCTGCAGCCTTCTGGCTCCTTGCTGACCAGTGATACACACAGTGGGAGTGGAGATGTTCCAGTGCTAGGCTATGAAGCTGCCCCTGTGATCACCTGGGAAGTCCAGGGAGGAATTCTCTAAAGATTCCAAGTGACAAGCCAGGGAGGAGGCAGCGGGGTGCTACAGACAGTAAGGATTGAGTTCTCGAAAATTGCTTCCAATGGAGCCTCAGCATTTTAAAGGTGAGGGGAAGCCCCCAGAAAAGGGAGGGAAGGGAGCTGCTTCTTCCCGGTGGGAAGGGTGTTGGGTAGAAGGATTCTACAAGGACTTGGTTCTCAGTGCTAGGACCACATCCTTTTGGGACTGAGCTTGACTCATAGGCTAGAGCTAAGGCTCTCAATTCTAGATGCACTCTGGCTGTCCTGGGGAAACATTGCACTGCAGCCCAACACAATCAGAATGTCTAAGAGCAGGGCCTGGGACTTGCATGGTATGTTTGCAAAGCTCCCATGTGACTCCAGCATGCCACTAGCATTGAGAACCACTTCTGGAGGGAAGTGGGGGAGCTCAACAGGATACTCCTG
This sequence comes from Graphiurus murinus, assembly GCA_004027655.1. Classification (NCBI taxonomy): domain Eukaryota; kingdom Metazoa; phylum Chordata; class Mammalia; order Rodentia; family Gliridae; genus Graphiurus; species Graphiurus murinus. Next base: position 138,413 of record PVLC010000091.1, read on the forward strand.
GAACACCAGGCTGCTGTTATGGCTGCTAAACACCTAATTGCAGCCTAAAAATGGAACCAGAGCTAAACAGCCTCTTACTTTGTCTATGCAGCATCGGCCCTGGGTTGTCTTGAGAGGTCTGGAGCAGAGGGCATACACTCAAGGCTTTCAGGCCTTATGTGGGCCAAGGACATGTTTTGTATGGTTTGCAGTACTAAAAATCTGATATTAGAAAATGGGGCGATTTCATATAAAATGCTAAACATCCAGCTTCCTTTGAGAAAGTGGAAGCTTCCTAGATACTGGCCCAGCTGAGAAGGGTCTGCTCCCTGTGAGAAGGGCCACGTGGTCTCCAGTGTGCCACAGGCACTACTACTTCCTATTGTCCCCCTGAAGTCTTTGTGGGTTTCTGTCTATGATTGTGATTTCTCTTTATCCATGCTGCTATCAAAAGTTAGAGAATTAAACATAGATTGGGGACTTTGTCTTTTACCTGTTTGGTCACTGTGCCATTTGCATGTCAATGCCTGACTGCATTCTCCAATGTTCCTGGGGGTTGTTGGGGCCATGACGGTATACAAGAAGAGATTTGAGGGGGCCAGGAAGGTGCTTCAATAGAGAGGCATAACTTTACCCATCTGGACACAGTTTGACATGGGAAAATGTCTGCTAGAGTCCTTAGTCTTCTGTAGCACGTCAAGCCAATCAGCTTCTTAAATATTCCCACACATGTTGCATTAGAGAGGATGTAATCATAACTTTTGCTTTTGCTGTTTGGTTGCTGGATTATTAACCACCAAGCTCTGCTCCTCTTTCTTCACTTGCTCTTTATGGCTATCTAGTGGTAGCGATTGGCTTTGAATTGGGGACAGAGGAAAACTGAGCGGCTGAAAGGAGTCCTTTTGCAAGGCTGTGGCTTCAGTGGAGAAGCAGCCTCTGGCCCGGTCTGGCCACCAACTTCATGTGTTACCTTAAAGGACTATTAGTAAAATGATGAGATGGATTGCTAAAGTCCCTTCCAGCTTATGAAACACAAACCGAGAGTGCCAACCTTCCGCAGGGCGCAATGTGCTCACCTGGACACTGAGGGTGAAAGGCTATTAGGCCACTGGAGTGGGAGCGAAGGGATGCTCAGCCCCTACCTCTGGACAAGCAGATACCTTCTGAGCAGCCCTCAGCCTCAGCTCCCAACTGGGGACTGTAGCCCTGGGAAGGCTGAAATCAGAGCTCTCTGGGAACCCCGGGCAGGAGTGGCCTTAGCCTGTCGGGACCACAGAATCTGGCTTTTTACATGCTTTGTGGGTGTGGCTAGTGCTTAAGAGAAGAAAGCAGGGATTATTTTGGGGTCCTTCTGGGAAAACAGGGGGGAGGTTACTACCCCCTTTTTCTACTGCTCCCTAGCCCTCCAGGCTTGGCACCCATAAGCTCAGACTTTTATTGCCCTCAATCAGGCACAAGCAGGTCCTGAGGCTTTCTCAAGCCACATCTGCCTCTCTAGGTGGAATTTCCTTGGAGCGGGGACCTTGTCTTACTCAGCTTTGCATTCTCCAGGCACCAAAACCCGAACTCTCCTGGAGAAGGCCCTCAGACAGAACTACAGCCTGTTTTTGTCCAGGTGGGATAGAAAGGCCACATGGAGCCCTGGAATGCTCTGAACGTTAGAACCCGGGGTTTTCTCAGGTCCCTGCCCATCAGGGCCCCCAGCTGGGCTCCTCACTGCAGTCTTGTGGGTCTGAGACACTTACGGGTAATCCCAGAGGCCCTCGGTCTCCTTTTTCTCCCTGGACACCTTTCTCTCCTTTTGTTCCATCTAGTCCTGCTTCCCCCTGGAGGAAAAGGAGACAGGAGGGGATCATAGAAGGGCATGTCCCAGGCAACTCATTCCTGCACCCTGGGGTTCCGGATACCTGGGTGTTATTTGTAGAAGAGGGAGGAAGTAATGGCAGGCTGGGGGCTACAAGAATCCCTGATTTACTAGTCTGTCTCTGCCATGGATAGCATCCTCTGGGGTAGCTTTGAGTTCCTCAAAGGGCAAAGGATGGGTGAAGTGGGAACAACACACAGGGCAGTTCGAGGTCAGGCTTTGACATGGGTGGCCATTTGCAGGATGGGAACACCGGGTCCCTGGCCGATGCCTGACGTGCCGCCATCAGAGCTCCAAGGCTCGTGAACTAGTTGAGAGAATGGACTTCCCCAGAATTCTCTGTGGAATGCTGGGGCCAGGGCAGGGACCACTGGCATGCCACCAGCCTCCAGCCCCTCTTATGCATTTGAGATGCTTTGGGGGAAGAGCCTCATCCCAGAGCCGTGGGCTTGGCCCTGGGGAGGAGTCCCACACTATGCGGCTGTCTTCCTCTTATATTTCAGGGTGAGCGAAGGGTCTGAAGCAGGTGAAATGGGAACAGAATATTAATACTGGCTAATAATCTAGCCTGTTACTTTGTATGGATGGATGGGCAAATTCTGCAACCAAAGCATGTCAGGTGTCTATGCTAGATGTTCAAGGGACCTTAGGACTTCATTCTGCCCCGACACCATCCCCCGGCTGGAGCATCACATCATGCCACTTAAAGAGGAGGGTCAGCTGGGCCTCTGAAGCACTTTCTGTCCTCTCTGCTTTCACTGATGTGGCCCCTCCCCCACCTGGACCCTGCACCTGTCACATGACCTCTTCTCACCTTTGGTCCAGGAACACCTTGGAGCCCCTGCATTTGGAATCAAAACAAGGTGTATTAGAACTGCATCTCTAGTTAATGCTCTTGTTCTAAAAGGGACAACAGAAGAGTAAGGGTTTGGGTGAAGAGTGTGGCCTGGGGTCTCTGCCCATGAAGGTAGAAGGGAATGCCAAGAGAGGTCGTGCTTGGGGCATCCTGGGGTGGAGTCTGAGCCAGTCTTCCCTAGCCAGGGGCTGACAAAAAAATCTTTCCTTGGCCTCCATGGTGACTTAGTGTCTCATGAAGGGAATATTGAGGAAACACAACAAAAACTAAATAAATTAATGTACAAAAAGTGCTTAGAATAGTGTCTGGCACATACTAAGTTTCAATAAATGTTGGCTACTATCATTATTGCTACTACCACATCTATGATGACCACAGGGACACACAGTGCCATGGACACCTTGAACCATGCAGAGGTACAGAGACCAGCATCTGTTGGTTTGGGGTGCAGGGGGACCCTCTAGGTATAATGCAAAGGGTCTAATGGGAAGGCCAACCTAGTGTGGATGGTTCTGATGTATTTTAACCCAGACTTTTTTTTGCCACCTGGGTAGCAGGAAGTAGGAAGGGAAGGAGCAGACATTGGATGGCAAAGGATTAAGCAAATGTTGGGCAGAGCTTAGTGAAAGAGTGAGACCAGGGTTGCTGTGCCAGACAACCAATTCCAGGATACCAGGCAAGGCTCAGGCTCCTCAGTCTCTCCAGGATGGCATGTTTAACTTGGGAGGGAAAGAGGAGCAGGGATTACAATGGGGTGGTAGTTAGGAACCTGACCACAAAAGTCTGAGTGCTGCCGATACTCCCTCCAAGCTTACCGGAGGTCCAGGAGGCCCCTCTGGCCCTGGTGGCCCAGGTACCTGGAAGCCAAAGGAGAGCACAGTTACATACTACATGATCCTCCCTCCTGACATGGCTTAGGGTCCAGCTGGAGACTGCCAGGCCATAAGAGGATAGGACTGCCTGTTGGAGGTCAGCCTAGCACACAGCCTCTCAAGAGAAGGCTTAGGACAGGTCAGAAACTCATAGCAAGCCATTGGCCTGCACAAAGTTGCAAAAGAACATTGCCAAGAAATGTCTCTAAAATATATTATTCCAAGTTTTCTTGAAATACAGAAAATTTAGTAGCGTGAGATTCATGCCTGGCAGCATTCAGGAACAATTCCTCCTGGAGATAAGTAGCACCTTTTCTCTCCAGGTGGGGCATGAGAACTTGATTCACACCAATCTCCTCCATACCCACTGTCTTTAACTCAGACCTCTGGCATTCATTTGCTCCACGCCTAGCCCACGTAGGCATTTCAGCTTGAGACCCCTGGCTTAGAGGAACAGGGATAGATTATCTGGAATGGGAGGATGCTGAGATGTTTCTTCTTTCTTTTTTTTTTTTTTTTTGTAGGGGAGGAGTACTAGAAGATATGTTTTATCTCTAAGCTACATCTCCAGACATTCTTATTTTTTATTTTGAAACAGGGTCTTGCTAAATTCCTGAGGGTCTTGCTAAGTTGCTGAGGCTGGCCTCAAACCTGCAATTCTCCTGTCTCAGCCTTCCAAGCACTGGGACTATAGGCATGTACCACCTTGTTTGGTTGAGACTGAGATGTTTTTGAAGAATATTTTCCAAGACTCCTCAGGTTTCTAACAGACAGTTAGAGACTGTGGATCCAATTTCTCTTAAGGCAGGTTGCTGTAGACAAGAGGGAGGAACCCAGGCTACCTTCTTCTCTACAAAGATAACACCCCCTGCAGAGACTGTCCCTGATGAAGATGGACATTGATTCATTGATGGTCAGCCACAGCCTGCTCCTTTCTGAAGCTTCAGGGTTCTCCCAGGATGCCATACCTTCCCAGGGTTAGAATCCACCAGACCACTAGGGTGTGGTCAGCTTGAGGACCCCTCTGCCAGGCCACCCAACATTGGGCAGACAGGCAGATCCCTAATGTCCCTGGGACCTGAGGACTTGTCAGCTCTGTGAGTGTCTCCTTGTAGGAAACACAATCTTTGGAAACTATCTTACAAAAAAAGTTTGCTTTCTTGTTATAAATAATACATGACTCTGAGAAGCACTGCTAACATTTTGCTTTATTTCCTTTTACTTTTTTTTTTTTTTTTTGCAGTACTGGGGATTGAACTCAGGGGCATTCTACCTCCGAGCTATACCCCCAGCCCTATTTTTTATTCTTTATTTTGAAACCGAGTCTCACTAAGTTGTGGAGTGCCTCACTAGGTAGCTGAGGCTGGCCACGAACCCGGATCCTTCGGTCTCAGCCTCCCGAATGCTGGGATTACAAGCGTGCGCCACCACGCCCGGCTCCTTTTACTTTTTTTAATATAATTTGATTTTGTTATTGTTCACTTAAGATGAAACCCATTTTTCAATTTTTTTTTCCTCTTCTTTTTTTCTTTTAAAGTGCTGGGCGCTCTAGTGCCCTTTACTGGGTGTGGCCACGTAGGAGCTGTTCTGTTTATGTTAAGACTCCAGGGGCAGGACAGAAACACAGTGGGTGCTCTATGAACACTGCAGGGACAAAGGGTGCAGCCCTGAAGCCCTGCACCCGGCCAGGTGCTCAGATTCCTGCCCTTCCCATGTCAGGCAGCTACAAATTTTGTTCTAGAGAACACAGATACTGTGCATCCTGGAACAACTGTCACTTCTGATGAGGCCCTTTTGTCAAATGATCACCTGGGACACAAAAGGAAGTGCAGGCATGACCTACCTCTGCTCCTGGGTCGCCCTTCTCCCCAGCTTCTCCTTTTTCTCCCTGTGGGCACAAGACACCATGGCATGAGTGCCAGCACTGGTGTGAGTGCACAGGCACACCATCACATCTGTGACAAACTCGACCAGGCTAGCCCAGGTGTCAGCATGGACCACCTCAGAGGCTGTGGGGGTGTCTGATTGCATGTCTTCAAGGATCTGAGGCTCTCAAAGAGGGAGGAGGGGCTGGTGTTCCATCTGGTTCCTGCAGTGGACAGATCCTGGGATGGACTGACAACTTGTTTCTCAGCCATGGAAGGGGGTATGTATCAAAAGTAATGGTGGTCACTCCTATGAGTGTACTACCAATCACCACATACATTACACACATGAAAACAGGTAACATATGCTGAGGTTACATTGCAAATAACACACACATACACACACACACACACACACACACCTATCTGTGTAGCACTAGACATTAGAGAGATCCTCTTGCTGACTTTGGTCTTAAATAATCTGCTGTAATGATGTGAGCTGCCTGCCCTGGGGAGGGCCATGAGCAAGCTACTGTCCTCCAGGAGCCAAGGGACTCAGTCCTACTGTGGTGAGGACCTGAATTCTGTCAACAGCCAGTGAGCTGGGAAGAGAAGTCCAAGCTCCAGATGAGAATGCAGCTGGTGACACCTGGATAGCAGCCTTGTGAGATCCTGAGCAAGAGACCCAACAATGACATGCCTGGACTCCTGGCCCTCAGAAACCATGTGACACCGCTGTGTGTTGTTTCAGGTTGCTAAATTTGTGGCAATCTGTTTGTAGCAATAAGAAAGGGAAATGGCTCCAGCCTGGAGCCTCTGAGGGGCTGGCAGGCTGGTGAAGGAGGAAGCCAGCGCCCCTTGTCTGGAAGCTCTCCTTCCACCTTGGAGCTGCCCCACCATGCAATGGACGTGTGGGGAGGCCGTTTGCACCCTGCTCATTCCAGCTGGGTGGGACAGCCATGGTCAGGGGATTGTTGAGGGATTCCCGCCCTGGGTTAGACTTGACCTCTAAGGCTCCTTCCACTTCCAAGAGGGAATTCCAAGTCCACGATTCCAGTACTTTGGGACTAGGTTGGAACCTGAAGACAGAGGTCACAGTGCTGCGTACTGAGGAGGCTGGGGACCCGTTTGCACTCAGAGTCATAGCTGCTCATCAAGAGGACTCTCCAGGCTGTGCAGGAGGGCTGGGGGTTAGTATGGCTTTGTCACAGTGCCGACACACAGGCACCCTTGGGCTGGTGGCCCCCATGAGAAGTACCCTCGCTCCTATGCTGCCTGCTGACACCCTCCATACCCTGCCCTCTCGCCTTACTGTAAATCCTGGGAGCCCGATTGGGCCAGGCAATCCTGTCGCTCCAGGCCTCCCTTGGCCACCTGGTTCTCCTTTCTCCCCAGTTGGGCCGTCTAGACCCTACAGATCGACAAAGATCTCTGTTAGTGGAGCTCAAGGTCATGATGTTGAGCATCTGTGACCAGCTATGGCAGGCATGCATGGTTCCCTTCCTCTAAGAGCCGGGGTCTAGGGTAGTGCCCATGTCATAGATGGAAACCATCGAGAACCCAAGAAGGCTTCCAGGTCAAGTCAGCAGCCTATCTGGATGGGGCCAGGCCTGTTTCTCATACGTGCAACCTCTCCGGGGTATAGGGCTTTGCATGCTTTCCAAAGACACAGTTTCATGCCCCTGGCTATCTCTTTTCCAATCATCCATGAGTTATTCAGGGAAGGCATTATTATTCTCATTTTGGAGATGAGGAAACGGAGGCTCTACAAGGCTCAGTGACTTTCCCAAGAGCGCAAGCGATGATAGAACAGGACTCAGGTCTCCCGAGTCAGGAAGCTGGCCTTCATAAAGTGAGTGGCTTGAGGGAAACCAGGTGACACCCCCCCCGTTCTCCCTCCCTCCAGCTCAAGCTGCAGCTGGCACCGTGCAGAGGCAATCACAGGCATGCAGGTGACGCATGCACGGAGGGCGGTAGCCCTGCCACTCACCGGTGAGCCTGCTTGTCCCGTCTCCCCTTTCTCTCCTTTCTCTCCTGGGCTCCCTGGGTGTCCTTTTTCTCCCTTCATTCCTGCAGACCCGTCCTTTCCTGGAGGCCCTTGGGGACCAGGGGGGCCCGTATCTCCTGGTTTGCCTCGAGGTCCCTTTAGGAAATATCAATAGCACTTCTTAGCATGTTGATGGAGAAAGGGGGAGACACAGGGAAGAATGGGAGGTCCAAAGGGCTTGACTTTCTGGTGGATTGGAGCTGGCAGAGGGACCTGGCCCCCTCCATCACAGGACTCGAAGTTCCTGAGCCTGTCCCCTAAGCCCCAGAGCAAGGACCATTTTCAGAGGCTTATCTGGAGCTGGCTCTTACCTTTTCTCCATCATGTCCTGGAGGGCCTGGCAGTCCAATCTCCCCCTGTACCAAGAACAAACGAAGGTGACTCTCAGAGCAGAAACTACACTAACTGTCCCTTTGCAGAGTTTCCTGGGCCCCAGGCAGCCTTCTCTACACTCTCCCATAGAACTCAAGCATTTTAATTCTCTCTGAAGTCCTGGTAGATCTGTGCTTTCATTGTCTCTGTTTTATAGATCAGGACCCCGGAGCACAGAACACATGCCTAAAGCCAGTGATGAGGGAGGCCAGGATCTGAGTCTGGCCACCCTGGCCCCTTGGTCTCTGTTTTGGCTATAACCTTGGGTAATGTCTCTGGAGCGCTGGGTGCCCTTGGCTTCTGGTCTTCTCTGAACCAGGCCTCCTGTCCTGGCTGCCCACCACCCCCTGCATCTTCACACCAACAGCTTCCTGGATCTTCACACCAACCCCCTCCCCTGCATCATGTTCACACCAATCCCTCCCTGTGCTATGTCACACCAACCCTTCCTTAGGTCATGGAGGAGGTGAGGGAGGCATGGCCAGATGATGTAGGTATCTCTGGGAGGAGCAGGAAGGAAGGGCAGTGGATTCTGCTTGGGGGTCAGGGAAGGCTTCAAAAAGGGTGTGATTTTTGAGTTGGGCTTGAAAGGTGAGAGTCTTTGAAAGGTAGGGAAGAGGGGCAGGAATTTACAGGGCAGGGGAACTCATGAGCAGAGGACAGAGGAGAGCCCTAAGGAAAAGCACAGGGGTGGGTGGGTGCAGGATAAGGGATAAAAAGAATGCAAAGGCAGCAAGGGAAGGAGGGGGAACAAGGAGGAACCCCCAAATGCCACCTTCCCTGAGGGGCAGCCTGGCATTTTCCATGGGTCTGGGGGGGGCAGGGCTGCATCTCTAAGCGCCATCACCTCTGAAGGGTTTCTGCATTCTAGGAGCCCGTGATGGACAGCAAGGGGAGAACGAAGCCCAGGGCTGAGGGGAGCCAGAGGGACTGTGATGGGTGCAGGCCATGGTGCCTGGAGCTGGGCAGGAGCTACAGGCCAGTGTGGTGGTGGTCCCGGGAAGATGAGGGGTGCAGGACCAGGGTGGCCCTGTGGTCATGTGCTCAGGACTGCAGAGTCCTTGTAGATTTTGTGCCCCCTTGTCGAGGCAAGTTTTACCTTCTGGCCTGGGCTCCCTGGAGCTCCGGGTGGGCCTATTTGCCCAGGAAGACCAGGAGGTCCCTAAGAAAGAACATAGAGAAACATAGAAGAACTTCCCAATCAGGAAGGTAGGTGCATGAGGAGGCTGCCTTAGAGTAATTTTCAAATTGTTCTTTAACAGTACAAAGATTTTTTTTTTTTTTGCAAAGGAAATAACATGGAGAGCCCCCAAATGCAAAGAGATAAGTGCTGCATGTGTTTGGGTTGAAGTAGGGTGGGCTTACCACCATGGACAACAATCTCATCTCCCCTTTCCTCTCAGGCTCCAAGAAGTTAAATCTGACCTTTCTGACAATGACTTATGTCACCAGGAAACAACCCAGATGTCCATCAACAGGTGAACTCATGGTATGTCCGTATAATGGAATACTACCCAGCAGTGAAACAGATCTAAGCACAGGGATCTACACAATGGCATGGACAAAGCCCACACATCATGGTGAGCAAAAGATGCCAGACAGAGATGATGACACACTGTGATTCCACCACATGAAACTCTAGAGAGGAGTCGGATGAGGTGGTGCATGCTTGTAATCCCAGTACTTGGGAGGCTGAGACAGGAGGATCCAGGTTCACAGCCAGCCTCAGCTACTTAGTGAGGCCCTCTGCAACTTAGTGAGACCCTGTTTCAAAATAAAGAATAAAAAATAGGACTGGGGGTGTAGCTCAGAGGTAGAATGCCCCTGGGATCAATCCCCAGGACTGAAAAAAGAAAAAAACCTTTAGAGAGGACACATCTAATCTACAGCGACAGAAAGCAGATCAGCTGGGGCCTGGGGCTGGGGTAGATCCAAGACTGACTTCCAAGGCTCATGGAGGAACTTTCTGCAGCAACTGGGGTTATGGTTACTTGGTCTTTATTTGTGAAAATGCATCAAACTCTATACTTACAATGGGTACATCTTATTGTAATTTATACCTAAGACTAATCTTAAAAAACTGTTTCCAGGGACGTTTTATTTCCAGTAGTCATTTCAAATAATAATGTCTCCAAATAAAGCTCATTGATTCCAGAATCACGAAGTTTATAGCAGTGTCTGGGACTCGGTTGTCATAGAGGTGATGTTTGATTCTGAATTTGTGTCATCTCTGAGTGTGCTCTGTGCACACAGACATGAAAAAATCGTAGGCAGATTGAAATTCTCACAATCTGGGGACTTTATGGTCTCATCTCCTGTTGTGGGTTTGGATAGAGAATGTCCCCCTGGAAAAGCTGTTATTGGCAATGCAAAAATGTTCAGAGGTGAAATAACTGAATGAGGGCTCCAATCGCATCAGTGCTTTGACTCCGTTTACTGGGCAGGTGTAGGCAGGTAGGATGTGGCAGGAGGGAATAGGTCAGTGGGGGTGGGGTTTTGGGGACTCTGTCTGTCCCTGGTCCTTTCGTCCTTCTTGCTGCCTGGAGCAGTTATACTCTGCCACACTCGGCTGCCGTGGTGTCTGTCTTTGCCTTGGAGTCAGCCGAGTATGGACTGAACCTCTGAAACTGTGTGCCGAATAAACTTTTCCTCCTCTAAGTTGTTCTTATCATTCATTTTTGTCATAACCACAAGAGAGCTGACTAAAACACCTTCCCTCTCCACCTTGGAACTTGAACGTGGTGATGGCTATTTTAACTACAAGCATTGGCTGAGAGCCTGTCGCCAGGAGTTGCATCTGCAAAACCCAGCATGGCATTCACTGGTTTTCCAAGTGCAGATCATGAGATTGACTTCTAGAAAAGGGGAACATGTGGAGGGCTGCTATTGGTTTTTCAGAAAAAAGAGAAAAATAAAAACCATCCTCCTGGATACTGCTATTTCCTGTACATAATTGCAAACAGAGCCCAGAGTTACACTGTCACCAAGTGCACAACTGTACTGGTGAAAAGCCATCACCGAGGACAGCCTGATTCAGGGCATGAACGGCTCCAGAGGTCACTTCCAGCCCTGCCCCCTGTCCTGGCTCAGCTTACCCTCTGCCCAGCACTTCCCAGAAGCCCATAATGTGCTTTCTGGTGGAAAGAACGTGAGCCCTTCAGCTCTTACTTCCAGATTGAGCTCCCTGTGCCCTGCCCAGAGCTTGAGGAAAGCAGAGGAGGAAACTCACCATCAAGGCCAGTGTCCGGATCTCCTAAAAAAATAAAAAAAACCACCATGCTGTTAGTTGAGGAGCAAATCCAGGGTCCTTCTGCCCAATCATGGCCCCTCGAAGTCGAGGGGTGAGGTAGAGCTTTACAGGTGAGCTCCATGGATCCCAGAGGCTTGTAATCTGGACAGAGAGCACCAGGCATTTCACAAGTCCAAAGCACAAGTCCAAGCCATTGCACAAGAGATGCAGACAGCCCTAAAATAGACTACAGCCTCTCCTCCCCTTTACCAAAAGAGGAAAGTAAGCAAACTCTCATCTTTTTAATCACTTGCAGGGGGCCCTCCCTGTTCTTTCTTCTTCTCTCAGAACTCAGATTTCAAGCTCACGATGCATCTCTCTCTAAATAGACCCAGTATAAAGAAATACAGAACCACTTCAAAAATAGATTGGCAGGATGATTGCGGGCTTTAAAAATGAATTTTACACCTTGTAAATGGATTCACACAAGCATACGAATTTCTTTGAAGGAGCAGTTCTCCATCTTGGCTGTTATTTTCCCCCAGGGAACTTTTGGTCATGTCTGAAGACATATTTTGATGGTCACAACTGAGGGTGGGTGCTACTGGCAGCTGGTGGGTTGAGATGCTGCCAGATATCCTATGACACCAAAGTAGGACAGCCTCCCTGTCCCACCACAATGACCACCCAGCTCTAAAGGTCAACAGTGCCAAGGTTGGGAAACCTGCTTTAAGAGGTGGGAGCGTATGCCCTTAAAATAGGGTGACATCAGCATAAAGAAGAGACGTGTTCCAGGAGGGCAGAATCTACCATGAGAAAGGGGAGTTGTGGGTTCTGGAGAAATGGGGCCCAGAGCCCTGGATGGCAGTACCCTGCAGGATGCCAGGATACTTCCAATAGCATCTTAGCTTCCTAGAGTCAGATAATTAACCAGCTGGGCCCGGGCAGAGAGCCAGACCACCTGATGCCAAATAATGGGGGCCAACTGCCTGGATGCTGAATATCGAGGAGTCAGAGGAGGGAGCAGGGAATGGCTCTTTCCAGGAAACTCTCTTCAGGGGCCTGGTCACAGGCCATGAGACCTCACTGTCGAAGGTCAGGGCCGAGGTCCACAAGGTCCTCCAGATCTCTAGTCTCTGGGCTGCCATCCACTCACCTGGAGAGCCTCGTTGATGTTTCCATTGTAGTCTACCATCTCTCCTTTCCCTGGTTCTCCCTTGGAGCCCTAGAAGGGAAACAAGATCTCAGCCAGGGCCTGGACCAGGAGGGGCCTGAGGCCTTGCAGCCCACATTGGCTGCACCTGCCTCACACAGGGTGATTCTGAGTCCCTGGAGCGGGCCTATCAGGGATCCCAGACACTCTCAGAAATGTTCAGGAATGGCAGAACAAATGGAGCAGCCTTCCTTTGAGTAGTTGGGATTTGACAGATCTAGAGAAGCCCAAGCCCAATCACAGTGGCTGCGCAGCCCTCCCACCCAGGGACAGCACACCCTTCCCCTCCCCCCCCCTCAAAAGCCCAGGCAGGGATGCTTTATACTGCCATTCCAGGTGAGAGTTGCACGTACCTTGGGGCCAGCTGGTCCCTGCTCTCCAGCAGCTCCTGGCTGCCCCTGTTGCATGACAAGAGTGACATGGTTTGATAAAGCTGGGCGTGAGAACCTGGTGTCCCTAAATGGGCCACGGAGGGGGCCAGGAGGCTTATCTTGGCCCAGGCCATCAGGACACACAGACCTCCCTATCCATGAAGGGTAGGCTCTGCCCCTTCAGGAAACACTCCCTGGACTCCTGCTTCTCTCCTCTCTTCCTCTGAGTTCCACCTGCTTCAAGTGTAATGATATTCTTTCTGTCCTGTGTTAGTTATTAGTGACTCCCTTTATCTCTCTGGCCACCTCTCTCCCTCCTCAACCAGCTACCTACTTAGGAACCAGGACCTGGCCCTTTGTTTCTCTTGACTTCCATTCTGCCTAGGTGGCAAGGGCTCCACCACTCTTTGCCCATTGCCTAGGCGCTCAGGTGCCACAGAAAGTCCATGTTGTTCTTTAAGGGCCCGCTCTCCTTGTGAACGACCTGAATAGCAGGATGAACTCGGGGGGGGGGCAGATGAGGTGTGAGGGGCGTGTGGGAGGTAGGGATGCCAACCTCCCAGAGTGGGAGGGGGTGGAGAGTGCTCCTGTTGTCCTGTTGGGGCAGAGCGATGGGGAGCAGATGAAATAGCAGTGTCATAGTTCTAGTTCTTCTATGATAATGTTAACATTGAAGACAAGAGAAAGAGAGAAGAGAAGAGAAGGAAAAGAAAGGAAAGAAGAAAGAATCCGGATAGAAAGTAAAGATGAAGGAGCCAGGCGTGGTGGTGCAAGCTTGTAATCCCAGTACTTGGGAGGCTGAGGCTGGAGGATTGTAGGTTTGTGGCCAGCCTCAGCTACTTAGTGAGGCCCTCCACAACTTAGTGAGACCCTGTTTAAAAAATAAACATAATAAAAAAAATAGGACTGGGGGTATAGCTCAGAGGTAGAATGCCCCTGGGTTCAATCCCCAGTACCGCAAAAATAAATAAATACATACATAAATACATAAATAAATAAATACATAAATACATACATACATAAATACATAAATAAATAAATACATAAATACATACATACATAAATACATAAATAAATAAATAGAAAGTAAAGATGAAGGAAGACTGAGCGCTGTGGTAGAATTCAACACTGGGGACTCTGCAGTCTGCCAGCTAGTGGAGGAGCCACTGCCGCCTCCCGGGGAGCTGCCCTCTGTCTCACTGTGCACCTGTGAGGGATGCACGGCCTTGGAGTGGCTGTGAAGGTGGGAAGTGGGGTCCCCGTCTAGAAATGTGGCTTGGGGAGCTATCTGAAGCTGAGGCTTGGTGTCGCTCCCCAGCCTAAGTGGCGGCTTTTGCATGCCTGGTGACTCAGAGGAAGGCTTTCTGGAGCCCAAGTCAACCAGGAGGATGGACGCCAGAGGTCATGGCCAGTCATCCCTGAGCCCTGGCCGGGTCCAGGCCTAGTGGGGACAGCTTCTCTGAGCTGGGGCTTGCACCGCTAAGCTGACCCTCATCCTGCAGCTTTCAGATGTGGGGGCCGCTGTACCTTGTCTCCTTGCCGCCCCGGGGGGCCGGCCTGGCCATCGCTACCTGCTTCTCCCTGGGGAAAAAGAGAGAGTTGGCATGAGGGAACTCTGCTCAAGGCGGCAAAGGATGGTATCACTGCTCAAGTTCTGCTATAGTCTTTGGGTCTCTCTCCCTGCCAGCTCCGCTAACCCATGCCAATTCCACTTACCTGACCCCCACGCCTCCTGGGCCCAGCCTGGCCCTCACCTCCTTCGGGAAGCCTCCCTGGCCTGACCCTTCCTCCTGGTTCTGCACCATTCCCTGGGTATCGCTCCCTGCCAGGCCCTCCGGAGCCCTGGGGTCAGTTGTGTCAGGGTCCCCACTGCACTGTGAGCTGCCATCAGTCCCTCTACAGGGAAGCAGGAGCACCAGGAAGGCACACCTCATCAGTTCCTACCTGGTGACAGAGGGGCACACGAGGGCCCTGGCACCTGGGAGGGGGGCAGGAGGAGCCCAGGATGGGAGGTACAGAGAGAGGTGGGAGGAAGCCTGATCCAAATATATCACCTCCTAGACATTTGGCTGGGACCCGGACAGTGGACCTGAGTTTGGGAACATTACCTTCTAACCCTCCCTCCCTTCTGTCTAAGGATGCAGACAATGGTGGCCAGGTTTCCCCGACTCCCAACTGAGACTCAAGCTGTGGCAGGCACCACATCTTGCAGCTCATGGGACAGCCCCTGGGGCCTGAGGGGCAGGACTGCCTTTAGCAAGCTCCCTGCAGGCCACAGTGAGGACATCATTCGGACCTTGGTTGAAGACCTGCCCACTGCTTCATCTTGCCTGCCTCAAGGGATTCTGGGGCTCCCTATACTCTCTTCCTGTGAATCACAGGTTTATTTCTCTGGCTAGATTGTCATCATGATGAGGGCAGGTTCTCTGCAGCCCCACTGCCCATGTGAGGCCTAGCTGCAGCAGGCTCTTGATTAGTGCAGGTGCAATGAACGAGTGCATTGCCTCAGATCATGTGGAGTGATTCCTGCTTTCCTGATGGGCTAAGAGAGGGAGCCTTCATTTCCCTGTGCTGTGAAAATAAAACAAACAATGCAGGACCCTTCAGCTTTGGGAAACCCAAATCTTACCTCTGCAGTTTCCAGCTGGTGAAAGAAGAGCCAGGGACATCCATTTGCAGCTGCCCCCACCACTGCCACCCTCCCCCGGGTGCCTACACCAGGTGGGCCGGGCTGACACTAACCTGCAGCCATTCAGACCCAGGTGAGGGGCTTTGGCCGTGCTAAGGCCTGTGGCTATCTGTCCCGATTCAATTACATCTTGGCCACCTGAATCAAAGTGACCATACAACTGCCTCCAGGGGAGATATGGCTCCTGGGAGGTCAGTCACCTGGAAGCAGGATCTCTGTCCATGTGACTTTTCCAAAACCAGTGGGGGAAAACTACACATCTGGAGGAGAAGGCTAGAGAAGGTAACATGCCCAGGACACAGAGCCCCTGGGAACAGGGGGAAGATGAAGGCCACAGCAAACATCTCCCTTGACATCAAGCCCAGGAAAGACTCACCTTTGGCCCTGGGGGCCCGGGGAGCCCTGGGGGGCCGGGCTCGCCCCTGCCTCCTCCAATGGAGTTGCCAGCGTCGCCTTTCTCTCCCTGGGGGTGGAAGGTAGAGTCACATCTCTGGCTCCACTAGCTGTCCTGCCTCTTCCTCCCTCACAGTTCACAGGAGTGGAGGCCGGAGGCCGCCCTCGGGCTGCTGCATGCCCGAGGGATGCTTAGGGGCTGCTCACGGAAGGGGACCAGGCTGAAACAACAGGCCCATCAGCACCTGGGCTTGAGTGGTGTTTCTCAAAGTGTGTTCCTTGGAACTCCTCGGTGGGTTGGGAATATTTGAAATATGAACAAAGGTTCTAGCGGCTGAAGGACGTTGAGAAATGCAGGATGACCGTGACCTGTAGGGCGCTCAGAGCTCTGACAGGCTGAGGAGCCCTGTGACTTTCCAGGGGGCCTATCTTTTACAGCTTTCCCCAGACTTATTTGACCTCAAGTCTTTTTTAAATGACTTAACCTTTAAAAACGACTTTACATGAAATCTCTTTTGGAACTTGTGGATTGGGGGCAGGTTTTCTGAGCACAAAGAAGGAAATCTGACCTGGTCATAACTACTGAGGTCTTGGAATTGGGGCTTTTTTTTTTGCCAATTAGGGTTCATCTTTGGTTCCCCCCCCGCCCCAGCCCCCAACACACACACAACCAGCAACTGGCTGTGTTCCAGCCACCCCTCCCTCCAGTCTGGGAGAGGGACACTCTCAATGCTGGGGCCCGAAGGAACATGCAGGGCCAGGTATGACACAGAGACCTTGCAGAAAGCCCGCCATTCAGAGCTTGTCCATACTTACCTTCTGTCCCAGGAAGCCAGGGAGCCCAGGGGAGCCCGAAGTCCCCTTCTCACCCTGCAGGGAGATGCAGACGCACTGGGTTAGGAATTGCTTCTGCAGGACGCCCCACTGGCCTGGGGCCTTACTTTCCTGGCTTCTGCCTATCTGCCCCTTCCCTTCCTTGAGCTGTTCTCTGAAGGGCGCCACTTCCTCCCGGGCCTGAATCCAGGGCTGACTGGCTCCTTCCTGGGCCACTTCACACTGGTGACAGCCTGCATCACTGTTCCTGTCACTACCATGTAACCTAGGCCCTCTTCACTCTCGTGATGGAGGAGTAACACCGGTGGCATTGAGACCCTTCTGGGGGCCTCCTGGGGAGAAGCAAGAGGCCCGAGAGCCAGTACTTGGGGGCGTTCTCTTCTTTCCTGCATCTGCTTTGCTCTCTCTCACGTCCTCATTGTCTATCCATTAGAGGACCCCAGTCTTTGCCCACCTCCTCCCACGTCAAGGAAGGCAAAGAACCAGAACCTTCCCTTTGAAGAAATATTTTGAGAAGCTAGTGTCCCATTATGGGTCAAATTGTGTCCCTTCAAAAAAATTATTATTATTATTGTTTGCAGTACTGCGGATTGAACCCAGAGGCATTCTACATCTGAGCTATACCTCCAGCTCCCTTTTTTATTTTGAAACAAGGTCTTGCTAAGTTGTTGAAGCTGTCCTTGAACCTGTGATCCTTCTTTCTCAGTACTAGGGTTACAGGCGTGTATACCACTGCACATGGCTAGTGTCTCTTCAAATTTATATGTTGAAGTCCTAACCCCAGTATTAATAATGTGACCTTATTTGGAAATAGGAACACTGCAAATGTAATTAGGTAAGAGAAAATGACACTGGACTAAGTTAGCCCCTAATACAATGTACTACTGTCCTTACAAAAAGGGGAAATTTGGACACAAAGACACACATACATAGGGTGGGCCCCTGTGAGGCAGAGGCAGAGGTGGACGATGCTTCTACAAGCTGAGAAACACCAAAGTCAGCCACACCCAGCAGCCACAGAGAGGCGTAGGGCAGATTCTCCCTCCAGCGCTCAGAAGGAACCAGCCCTGCCCACATCTTGGATTTGGACTCTCTGCTGTTTAATACCCCAGTCCATGATACGTTGACATGGCAGGTCTCTCACCAGCTTCTCTTGCTGTTGAAGAACTCTTTACTTTTCCCTGGGACATGAATCCCAGAGTCCCTTGGAGATATTTGAAACCTAGTCTCATTTTATGGACAAAGCTAGCCAGATCTCAAGAGGCTGCATAGCTATGGATGAGCCCTCGCTCAGCCAGTCTAGCTCCAGGCCTCCTGTGGTTCTGCTTCTGGGGGCACAGAATCTTCCCTTTGCCTTCAGAGTGTCTATGTCACTCATCCCAGGCTGTAGTAACAAAATACCACAGCCTGGGTGGCATGAGCAGCAAAAGCCTATTCACACAGTCTGGCAGCTGGAGTGTGAGGTCAGGATGCAGCACGGCGGGTCTGGTGAGGGCCCCCTTGCTGTCTTGCAGATGCCTTCTCACTGTGTCCTCAGGTGGCAGAGAAAAGTCTCTCTTTCTCTTACATAGAGCCTCTAATTCTATCAGCGCAGAGGTTCACCCTCATTTAACCTGGATGACCTTTTAGCAGCCTTATCCCCTAAGAGGGTCACCTTGGGAGTTAGGGCATCAACATACGAATTGGGAGAGACAAGTCCATCCACAGTGGCATCCAATATTAGGTGAGTACACAGCCAGGGGGCGAGGGGTCACCTCCAACTGAGGAGCCCCTGTCTCCATAGCACTGAGAGACAGCTGATCTCAAAATAACAAGAATCGGGCCCTGAGGCATCAGTCAGATGTTTCAAAGAACTTCCCAGCCAAAGCCACAAAAGATGCCACACTGAGCCGCTGGGTGTCATGCCTTGCCATCTGCCCCCGGGTAGAGGCTGAGTGGTAAAAGGGGCTGCAGGGGGGTGAGGAGGGCCAGGCAGGGCCAGGGTGGGAGGGAAGAGTCCTGATGGGGCCCCACTGGCCCGGCCTTGTCTGGCTGCTTCTGGGTATACTCTAACTTGGGTGTCCCCTCAAACAGGCTGAGTCTAAAGGGAAAGGATGTGCATCCTGCCTATAGGTCTCAGTAGATGCTGGGAGCAGAAACTGGGAGGGAGGCTCTCCTGTACGCTGGGCTTTCTCTGGGGAATGAATGGCTTCCAAGAAAGATTCCTGCCGCTGTGCTGGGCCATCCTACAGGTCCCCCCTTTCAAGGACTCTTGCACCACAATGAACTGTAGGTGACATGCCAGCATAGGAAAGGGCAGTGAGGCCGGGGTGAGGGAACTCTGCCCCCTCTTTCCTGGCAAACATGCCCCCGCCCCTGCTGCTCCCAAGACTTTCCCTTAGAGCTAAGTTGATAAAGTCACCGATAGTGTGTGTGTGTGTGTGTGTGTGTGTGTGTGTGTGTGTGGTGTGTGGTGTGTGTGTGTGTGTGTGTGTGTGTGTGTGTGTGTGTGTGTGTGTGGTGGGACCGGCAGCGATCAGAGACTAGTGTTTCCAGAACACTTCTCCCCTAAGCTCCTCCTTGTAAGCACAGAGTGCTCTGGTCAGAAAAGTTGTGAAAATAGATATGGCCTTTTGGGGGCTCCCCAACACATATTTAGCATAGTAAAGGCTCCGAGAAGGCCCACAGCAAAGAAACCTGTGTAATATTTTAACTCAGTGCTTCTCAAACTTATTTGACCATGGAACATTTTTTCACGTTACATCTCTTATTGTCCTAGATGAGAAAGAAAGAGAGCCCTGTAAGTAGAGTGGGCAGTGGTCACTGCCTGCTACAGCTGGCGTGCATGCAAACCAGGATCCAGGGAGGAGGGCACTGGCAGTGTGCTCCTGACAGACCAAGAGCAAACCGATAGCATCTCCTCCCACTACCCCATGAGCGATCGGAGCTCCATGCAACCCAGAACATTTTCTCTGCACCAGTACCTTGGCTCCTGGGGTCCCTGGCTCACCCTGTGTGGAAAAAAGAAAGAGCAGGGTGAAGTGATGAGAAAGAGAGAGAGAGCGCGCACATGGGCAGAAGTGCTCTGCATGAGGTGTCAGTGAGACACCAGGCCAGCCCAGGCTTTCTTTCCTCTGCTCAGGCAAGAGGCTCTGGCCAAAGGAGGCCTGCTGGGCTGCTGGCCCTTGGAGGGTCCTGTCCTCCAGCTAGGTGAAGGGTGGGGTAGGTGTTAGCTTGAGGCAGGAGGAAAGAATGGCATTTGGTTTGGACACAGTGCCCCCTGTAGGTAGATTATTGCAATGTTCTTCCAGCTACCTACCTGGCCCTCTCCAACCAAATGGGTAGTTAGAATGGGGGTTGGGGCCAGGACTCCTCCGGTTCTCTCTCAAGCTTTGGAAGCAAGTAGCTGCTGAATTACAGAACGCACAGCAGAAAGCTGGCTTCCCTGTGCACATTGGCAGGCCAGGGAGGCCACTGCTACTTACCTTCAAGACTCAAACATCTGCCTCAAGGTTGTGCATTTGGCATGAAAGTTGCCTTTAGAGACATGTTGCCTGATCCTGTCTGTCCTCTCCTCTGTCGCGTGGCCACCCCACTGAGCCCCTGCTGCTCCAGCTCTGTCCTTTCGTGCCATCTCTCCCATCCTGCCCCCGAGGTGTGAAGTCATAGCGTCTACTGACCTTCATCCCAGCCACGGCGATCCCAGGAGCCCCCTGGCAGAGAAAGAAAGAAGCATGAAGGTTTTCTGCAGTCAGGAGGCAGCAGGAAGAGTTAGCCAGTCTCCTCCTGGTGGGATGTGAACGAGGAAGGCTCTCTTCTGCTGGCCGCCTAACACTCCCTCCCCTGGGGGCAGTGAGGGTGCAGAGCTGGGCACCCAGAGAGTCACCCTGAGGATCAGATGGGAACAGCCTAGCCTGCTGGATTTCCTGAGCTCTACTGGAAGGCACAGGAGGAACCATGGGTGGGTAGATGGGGCCGGGGGGGGGGTTGTCTTTGGAGTGGAAAGGGGCTTCATCAGAATGTGAGAGAAGGAGGAGGAGGTGGGATGGGAATGGGGAGTGGAGTGGAGAGCCCTGGGGAAGGGTAGAATAGTAGATGATTTACGAAGTAGAGCTGACCCCGAGTGTGTAAGTGGGGTTACCCTTACCCATGGTTCTCTCGATCTCTATCCCCATGGCCGCCTCCTTTAGGGTGAATATGTTGCCCAAAGTGCCACTTGGTAAATCCCAAGAGGAGGGACTTTGGGGGAGTCCTTCCTCCCCATTTGGGTCTCAGGACTGCAGCCAGAGCTGAGTTAGCTAAGAAAGCTTTTTATGACCCAGAGATCCCAGGAGGAGGTCTGGCCACATTAGGACACTGGTGAGAGATTGCTCACGGTCCCAAGCGGGCCCCTCCCCTCCCCTGCCTGGAGGACAGTGCGGAGAAGAGAGTGAGGGAGGGAATGTGCATCTTCCCAGCCCATGTGAGGAGGAGGCCAGGAAGGAACTGGGACCTGGAGGGACCCAGAGTGTGGAGAGAGGGACTGCATGGGTGAGGGGCCCGGGGGCTGCCTGGGATGTGCAAAGGAAGGTACCTTGGCTCCATGCTTGCCCGGCATCCCTGGCATACCCCGCTCTCCCTAGAGGAAGAAACAAGAGAAACGGTGAGAAAAGCACCAGACTCCAGCCTGTGGCCCGCACGGAAGTCAGTGTGAATGGCTTGCTTGGAAGCTCCTCACGAGCTCCAAGGACCCTGCTGTGGCTGCAGACACATGGGCACTCTCCTCGGTTATATGACATGAGCTTGCAAAACCACCCGAGTTACAGATGCAGAACAGGAAGGGCCCTGGAGAGAGAGAGTGCAGCCAGGGAGGTGACAGGCTCAGGTGCTTGGTGCTTCGAGGTAGGGCGGTGTGTGGGTAGGAGCAGCCTGCATGGCCACTTACCAACTACGCACTTGCCTGTCAGCCTCTACCTCGAGCCTTGTGTCCCGTTTTCACTCCTGCAGGTTTGCTAGCACGCTACCTGCTCGCCGAGCCAGACAGGGGCTCCCTTCTCTCTTTATCTGAGGGTTTTTTCCCCTCCCTAGCCCCTCTGTCTAACTCTGCCAAGGGTCTGCACCCCATGCTGCCCACCTGGAGGCAGCTGCCCAGATGCTGCCTCTCTGGAACGCAGGGTTTGCTCTGTCCCTCACTCAGCGCTGCCTCTCTTTACTTTCAACCTCTTTATTGCCCCCTAAAAGTGCTGGATCTATGGGAAGAAAGATACAGCACAAAGACAGGAGACGGGGGTGGAGATGACAGCCACGAGTAGGTGTGTCAAGACTACAACCCGCCACATCAGCAGAGGAAGGAAGGCAGCTCCTGTCTCCAAGGGTGGAAACCCCACATGATGCCCCAGCGTGGAGCTACGGCTGGGGCCCAGCATGTTCAGAAACAGGCAGCAGCTGCCTAGCTGCCATGGCTTCCTCCACCTGAAGGCCAGTGCTGCAGTGGATAACACGAAGCTCTGATAGACTCCTCCTGGCCAGTGCCCTGTGCCAGCTGTAGTCCCACGGGCTTCTAAAGGAGGGGCACCTGGCCCATCTTTCCAGTGGTCCACTCTCCCTTCTCTGCCATCTTATAGGAAGTCCTGGTCCATGACCCTTCTCCTGGCCCATGACACTATGACATCTGGGTGAGCTCCCCAACACGTGGGCTGGGTAACAAGACTCCCCAGCTTCACAACAGCTCCTGCAGGCAAAGGGCCAGGCTCTGGAGCACGGTGTTCTGACGGCTACTTCCTTCTCCCCTCACCACCTGGTATACGTCAGCTATCATCCATATCCCTGAAGAGCACTGCCCTCTCTCATGGGTCCATGCCTATTTCCTCAACTCAAACCTCTACTTGTTGTTCAAGGTGCTGGTCAAACACCATCCCTCCATGAAGCCCTCTGCTGTCCCCACAACCCAGCGCTTGTTCCTCAATGCAACCAGGATCACTTCGCACTTGTAATCTGCATGCACGGATTCCCATCTGCCTCTGATGGCTTAACTGTCTTCCTATTGGGGCCAAATTTCTGAATTCTGCAGAAGGCCAGAAACTGTAGCTCCAAATGCCAGAACCGTCATTCAGTGACCCCTGAGCCACTGGTGGCGTGGCATCACTGGTCTCAGGAAGAGACCACAGCAGACAACTAGGTGCCCCAGGTCTGCCCAGCCACTAAGTTCCATTTTATGGAACTAGCAGAGAAAGGGGCAGCAATCTATTGCCTTCACCCTGTGTCTAGCACTGGGCCTCCCATCCTTCTTCTATTGTATCTTCAAGCTTCCCTTCCCATGTGGGGTGATGCTCTTCCTGTCTTTCAGGTAAGCAACAGCGGCTCAGAGAGGCTGGGGATAATTGCCAAGGTGTGCAAAGTAGGGCTTTGAACACAAGTTCCCTGTCTGCCAAAGCCCAGGTGCTCATTTCTCTTGGATACCACCAATGTCAGATCCACTTCCATCAGATGACTGGGGCAGGCTGAAAGCAGGACCAAGCCCTCTCTGCTGAGGGCCCTGGTCTGTGGCCCCTGAGGTGGAGAGAGCTTAGCTCAGGTATGTGGGCCCTAGGCATAGCTCTGCTCTATGGCCAGCAGAGGGTGCAAAAGGACCTCGTCTGAAGCCACCATTCAGGCCACAAAGGTCTCAAAGGCCCCTCTCAGGAGTATCAGTGGAGGGCCGTCACCCCTTCCCTTGGAGGACCAGGGGTCTTTGCTACCATTCCAACTGAATCCAACTGGTTGACTCAGCTGGAAGTCCCCAGATCCCCTGGTGAGGGTACAGGTGGAGGGTCAGCATGGGGCCCCTGGCTGTTCAGAAGTCTCTTGTCTGTTCCTCTCTTCCCCTTCTGTCTTTTCCTTAGCTTTCCCCCAAGGCCCTTGCCCTCCTCTTCCCACCACCCTTTGTGGGGAGCTGGGCTGGGTGTCCATGTGTCCGTTCATGAGCCCCTTTCCTCTCTGGGTCTGGCTCATTTGCACAGTGAGATCAGATCAGGTGCCTGCTCTTCCAGTCAGCCCTGCCCCATGCCTCTGCCTCTGAGGCGGGAGGGACAGAGGCCAAAGTTGGAGAGGCACTTGCTCTGTTGGCAGCACCAGAAACAGGCTCTGTGGGGGAGGGGGTCTTAGCTTTGGGTAAAAATGCAGCTCTAAGCCGGGCGTGGTGGCGCACGCTTGTAATCCCAGCATTCGGGAGGCTGAGACCGAAGGATCCGGGTTCGCGGCCAGCCTCAGCTACCTAGTGAGGCACTCCGCAACTTAGTGAGACTCGGTTTCAAAATAAAGAATAAAAAATAGGGCTGGGGGCGTAGCTCGGAGGTAGAATGCCCCTGAGTTCAATCCCCGGTACCGCAAAAAAAAAAAAAAAAAAAAAAAAAAATGCAGCTCTAGAAGGGTTTCAGTAGGCTCTGCTCTCGCCTCTTCCTACCTGCAGAGGGACAGCTACGGAAGGCACCCCACAGCTGGAGGACAGGGGTCTGCTGCACCCTAGGCTCGGAAGAAACTGTGCAGAGCAAACGCTTGGGAGAGAGGGGTGCCAGGCTAATTGGAGTTGTCTTTGGCTGGTGTTGGTTTGAGTATGTCAGGACACAACCATGCACTCTGGGGAAATTTGGGCTCCGAGTCTCCTAGGAAGGCAGCTGTTCTCCTTAGGGTGGCTGACCTCCGACCCTCCCCTCCCCTCCGGGTCAAGTCTGTTAATTCTGCAAATGACCCAAGCTCCCTTGATCTCCATCTCAGGGCCTCCCCCATCCTTTGCTGGGCAGGAAGCAGGGGCGCCCGCTGACCTTCACTCCAGGCTCAATCCCCTCTCATTAGTCTCACTGCTCAGGGCTCCATTCTGCAAGCTTGCCCCTACCTGACCTCTAGGCTGGGGGCCGGGTCCCTCCTAGACCATTGCTTCCTGGATGGTGGGTGAGACGAGAGGGGGCCAGGGCCATCCTCCAGGACCCAGGGCCACTGTGACAAGGGCACCTTTGCTGGAGACGGAGGGCTGGCTATGGCTGAAGGACAGAGACCCTCTTCTGACCCTGGAGCCGTTCCTCCATGTCTTTGTGAAATCTATCTAGAGCCTCCTTCTTTTTGGATGACCTTCGGATGTTTTCCTATTTCAATGACTTAGATTAGGAATCCGGCTTAGTTTAGATCCACTCACTCAGTACTAATTGCGTCTTCAGGGTCCTGGCTCTTGCAATCTGTCCAAGCCCATGACTTCAGTTTCTCCCCACCTCTGCCTTCCCTTGTCTTCCCAGTGGGAACCCCAGAGGCTCTCCCAGGGGCTCTCAGCCACCAATCTGGGCCATCCTGTGGCCGGGTAAGAGGGCGCTCGGAGTGTTACAAAGGGTCTTAGGTGTGACTCCTAGGCAGCCCGCCACTCTTCTGGGAGGCTGGCTCTTTCAACTGGGTGCCAGGAACCAAGGCACGGAAAGGGTGGATTGCAGTCTTTGTGCTGAGGAGGCTCGGGTGTGCGTGGGGGGGAGCACCAGTGGGTGGAGGGGGTTGCCCTGAATGGTCTTGCAGGCCCCGCCCAGCCCCAACCTAGGAGCCCCCACTCAGGCTCCCCAGGGGGCCTTGCACCTGAGCACGGTGCAGCATCAACAGACCCTCTATTCTGCGCAGCTTCCAGGTGGAGGACCCATCCTTTATAGAAGTGACAGGATGGAGCGAGGCTTTGGAGGGAAGCAGCCATGCTCCTGCCCTGTGGGAATGGCCCGTTAATTGGTGATTTACTGTTTGTTGAATAAGCCGGGCAGGGACTTGGCAAGAAGATGGCCCAGAGGGAGGGAGGGGGGGTTCAAGGTCAGCTCCCCAGCCAAACAAAGGTCATGCTGGGAAGTTAGAAGAGGTGATGGATCCCCCTAACCTGAGGCCTGGTCTCCTACTGCAGGCCAGCTCTGGGTGGGGAGGGCCCTGGGCAGAAGGCAAGGAACACTTGAGTCTTTGTTCTCTGCGGGGGAGGAGGAAGGCTTGTCTGAGAGTGGGGGTGGAGGGCTGAGGGAGGCCACCAGGCAGCGGGTGCAAGGCTGGACCAGGGCCCTTTCCTGAGCTAGAAAAGAAGAGGGAGGTGCCTCCCCCGCTCCCCACCCCGTAAAGAGTTCCCAGGCCTCCCTTCCCGGAAAACGGCAACTCAGTTCCTGCTTCCCTGCCCCAGCCAGTCTCCAGACCAGTGAGGACCGGAACCACGGAAATCCCAGGTCCTCCGGTCATTAGGGCCGGCAGGAAGTGATCTAGGGAATTACCGGGGTCGGGTGCCCATTGAAGGCCAGGGCTTTGGAAGGGCGGCTGGCTTGTAATCTCAATTTGAGATCGGTTGATTTTGTAGTTAGTTCCAAAAAGAAAAGTCAGCTCTAATTAAGCTGTGGACTGTGGAGTACAGAAGAAACAGGGCCCAGAGCATTCAGGGTGGGGGCTGGAGTCCCTGCGGGCCCCCGTGAGGCCTCAGATCTGGGGCTGTGTCTCAGTTTTCTGATCTGCTTTAATTTAATGGTCTGGATGTCCCCGCTGGGATTTCATGACTTTGAAAGAAAACTCTGTCCCCACCCGCGGACTCCCATGTGTCCAAAGCCCTCTGCGGTTTGTGAATGCCACTGGAGGCCTGGGGCCACTCTGGTCCTCTGGGAGCTAGAGGACTGCAGGAAGCTTTCAGGAATAGCCACTGCGGATGGTTGGGACAAGCTGCCTGGCTGTACTGGACGTCAGGGGCCATCCCAACTTCCTGGGGAATCACTGGGTGGGGTCAGGGCCATCTGGCAAACATTCTACTTCCCCAATTCTTCACCTACCAAGGCACCAAGTATCCATGTCCTCTGCCACGGACCTCTGGATGGTGCTGAGTACATCCAAGGAGCCAGGCAAGACCTGAGCCTTGCCGCCACCTTTCCTCATAAGAACAGCTCCTTCTGCTTCCTTCCATGGGAAAGAGAAGAGGAGGAGGAAGCCTTACTGGAGATCACGGGGTCCCCAGGCCCATAAGATGCAATGAGGAAGGTTATTCAGAGTAAGGCGTTGGGGTCAGACTTGGCTTCCCGACTTCCTAGCTGTGGACTTGGGGGGACTGGCTCCTGCGAGCCCCACTTTGCTCATCTATGAACTGAGGATCAGGATAAAAGCCATCTCCCGGGGTTGTCACAGGGAGCTAGGGAAGTGGGGCATGCACAGGGCCTGGAACCATCTGGCCTATCAGGGAGGCCCAGAAAGGTAGTCGTAACAACACTGCTCATCATTCTAGAGAATTATGTCCTCTGCATGGGCCCTGGTTCTAACTGGCAGGTCAGGATCATCCTGCCCTATGGCAGAGGGATTGAGGAGGCATCTGGGCTCTCCTCCCTGGGTGTCCCTACCTCTGAGGACTGTCCCTAAGGCCTCCAGAAGGAGCACTTGAAGTTACCAATGGCTCTGGGAATCCTTCCTCTGCTGGTTTAAAACAGCACAGCCTGCAGGGGTCTGTGTGCCTCAGGCCTGGGCCACCATGCAAACCCTGAGGCTTCACACCCAGAGGACACGGGCTGCAGAGGTACTCCCACTGTGAGACCAGTACCACCAGCTCCGATGCACCCATCAGGGGTGAGCTCCCATCGAGTTTTTGACTCATATAATCCGATCATCCTCATCAATCCTTTTGAATGGCAGCCGAGGCTGTAATGTTTTAAACACATTGTGTGTCTTGCAACGTCTTTAAAGTAGATCCATGTCATAAATTTGGATCAAATAGGTACCACATGGATGCAGAACAATACCCGCAGTGTCTAGGCAGGAGGGCTGGCCCCAAGCGGGCGCGGGGGCCTCACAAAGACTAGTGGCCACACCGGGCTTTGATCTCCAGGAGCTGGTGGAAAAGCTGGCCTTGCTGGCCGGGCCTTTGAGAGGACCCCAGGCATAGTCCAGCAGGCGGGGGGCTGAGGGTCTGAGTGATGGTGGATGGAACTAATAATTAGCAAACTGCTCGGGCTGAGAAGTCAAATTCCACCCTGGGCTGAAAGAGAGGCCTCCCTGCACGTGCACCAAGGGGAGGGCCCATCTATTACCCCATGGGACCCTCTTGCCCTGGCTACAAGGGGCAACCACAGGGTCTCTGTCTTAGCTGTGATCTTACCTGCTGGCCCCTCTCCTCCAGCACAAACTCATCCCTCATCCTTCCAGCATCTGTGACTAAGCCCCTTTCATGTTAATTCCTCCTCCCAGAGCCTGATTTCAAGCCGACAGCAGAGAGAGGAGAAGAAGACTACTGGGCAAAAGCAGGGAGGTTGGAGGATCAGCCTCCCCCTCCCAGAGAAACCACAGGGAGAACAGTCTAAGATGGCTGCCACTGGGCTTACATTCATGAGTCCTTGCTTCTAATTCCAGCACTCTCGTTTGCCAGCTCTGCAGCCTTAGGCAAAGTATGAGCCTCTCATCTGTACAATGAGGATGATGAGCTCTAACCAATGAGGCCTTGGTAAGGACCAAATGAGACAGGGTGTGAATGAACGGATAACTAGGATATGTGAAGTATTGCTGCAAGCACCTGTCCCATTGACTGAGGCAGTGGGACAGGCACTTGTGGTCTCCCAGGCAGGAGCCTCTGCTTCTGGCCAAGAGTTCCCTGTGCATGCCCTCTGGCCACTGGTAGACTAGGAGGCATTGGGTTGGTGGCTGGGCAAGGGTTGCAGCAGAGGGAGGGCTGGCCCAGATAGGAAGGTGTGGAGACATTGGCAGGCCAGCTGGCTGCGTGAGGCTGATGGATGGGAGGAGTGGGGGCTGCAGGAGCCTTCATGAGACCAGAGAGGCAGCAAGGGGAGCCACAGCCTCTGCTCCTCCAGATTCCACAAGAAGAAGCCCATGGAAGAGCAGAGAGGGGAGTTCTGCAGAGCAAGGAGGGGTGGGGGGAGGTGAGCATGAAGGGGAGGGCCTTCTCCTGCAAGCCTTGTGAGCCCAAAGGGCAGCGACAGTTCTGACAGCCCTGGGTGTGGGCTTAAAAGACTAGGACCAAGTCTCCTCACAAAGTGGGGTGCTGCTCCTCTGAGGAATGTGTGGGCAATCTGTCCCCAGGAAGCCATGGCTTTCCTGAGCTGGAAGGGATTTTTAAAAAACTTTTAAGAATGCTTTTATTGAGCCGGGCATGGTGGCACACGCTTGTAATCTCAGCATTTGGGAGGCTGAGACCAGAGGATCCGGGTTTGCGACCAGCCTCAGCTACCTAGTGAGGCACTCCACAACTTAGTGAGACCTGGTTTCAAAATAAAGAATAAGAAATAGGGCTGGGGGTATAGCTCTAAGGTAGAACGCCCCTGAGTTCAATTCCCAGTACTGCAAAAAAAAAAAAAAAAAAAAAAAAAAAAAAGAATGCTTTTATTGTTGCATTACAGCCTCACGGTCATAATGCGGTTCATCGTGAGAGACACACATGCACACCGCACTTGGTGGGCTTTCCCCGGGCTCCCTCCCCGGGAACGGATTTTAATCCTGTTTCCATCTGACGTTGAAGCTTATCTTAACACTGCCCAGCCTCTCCTTGGCATTAGGAAGCTCCTTGATGGAGTTGGATCCGCTCCTCCTGGAGGGCTGCCCACGGGCATTTGCTCCACCTCTAGTCATGGGAAAGGAGTATGACTCCCGTCCCCCGAGGAAGCATGCTATGCTCCCAGCCAGCCTCCTTCTCTCCCAGAGCAAAGCTCACAGCTTCTTGGGGCCAGGAGCTGCCCCTGCGCCTCTGTCAGCAGGGCTGCACTGCTTTCTCTACAAACTCAGTGCAGTGAGAGTTGAATGATTGTTGCTACAGTCTGTGTCTAGGATTGCCACGCTCCAGGGCCCAGGCGCCCCAGCATCGCAACACCCCAGCCCCCTCCATCCTCTGGATAACAGACTCCCAGGTTCTTTTTGGAAGAATCAGGCTTTTGGTTTGTAGCACATGTGGATGCCCATCATGGTATGAAGCCAGCTGATGGCATCGCCGTGACCCCTGGGGACCCTCTGTCAGCCTTCAGCTCCCTCATGGCTTGAAAGAGCTGGTCCGGCTGCTAATGGGAAAACCGACCCTGAGCTGCACCAGGAGGCTGTAAATTTTGTGAGTCTGCACAAGTGTATGGAGGCAACCCCGGGAGCTATAATTTCCACTTCCTGACACAGTACAAACTTCTCAGTTTATGCAGAACTAATTAAAGATCTCTTAGGTCTCGCCATTTCACCCACCAAGCACCCATAAAACAACGTGGCCATGGCAGCCGCCCTATTCCAGCGTGCGAGGAATGTGCTTCTCATAGAAGTGCACCTTCCCTTTCCAACGTTCCTCCTCCCTCCTCCTCCCTCCATGCCTCCCTTCCCTGCTTGTTTTCTCCTTCAGCCAGGCACTGGAGGGCAAAGATAGGCTACTAGTCATGGGGGGGAGGGGCGGTGTGGAGAGGGAAGGATCCAAACCTGGACTTGAATTCCTTCTCGCTTTCTAAATAGAAGCATAGTTGTACCAGCCTCACAGTGGTTTAGGACTAGAAACGCAAGGCACAGAGCAGGTGTTAAGCCAGTAGTGACTGTTATTAAAATTATTGCTACTGGGTATAGTTATTGTGATGACTGCTCTTGGGCCTTTGCTCGAATTGTGTCCCTGTCTAAAGTACCATTTCCCTTCAATTTGCTGGCTGAAGGGCCACAAGGGTGGGTTAAAATGGCCACATATTAGCTGGGCGTGGTGGCGCATGCTTGTAATCCCAGCATTTGGGAGGCTGAGACTGGAGGATCTGGGTTTGAGGCCCCCCTCAGCTACCTAGTGAGGCACTCCAACTTAGTGAGATCCTGTTTCAAAATAAAGAATAAAAAATAGGGCTGGGGGTGTAGCTCGGAGGTAGACTGTCCCTGAGTTCAATCCCCAGTACTGCAAAAAAAAAAAAAAAAGTCACATATGCTCTGATATAGTGGAGCCCAAGCTCCTTCCCACGCTTACACATGTGACTTGGTCACATGACCTGCTGTGACCATTAGGGCATCAGAGATGGGATGTAGGCAGATGCCAGGAAGTGCCTATGCACTGGCGTCTGTCCATTTTGGATGCTGCCTTAGACCTGCCATGCTGTAAGGAAGCTCATGTGGCCTCCTGAAGGACAGGAGGCCCATGGAGAACAGAGACCCACAGCCCCTACCAGCACCAACCACCAGGCACATGAATGAGTTCATTTTGGCCCTCCTGGCCCCTCTGAAAAGAGATTGCACACGAGAGTCCAGGTGAGATCATCAAATACCCAGGTCACTAATCCACAGAATCATTAAAAGTAAGTCTTCATTTTAAAGCAGTAAGTTTGGGATGGTTTGTTACACGCCTATAGCTGACTGATACTCCTCCACCCTGCCCTACTCATTAATAGGGTGGAGCCTTTAGCTATCTTCTCCCAAAACACTTTCCAAACTCCTTCCAGCCTGAATCCCCCTCTCCACTCCTGCACTCACAGAACACCTTGGGATGGCAGCATTTAACACAGTTTGTCCCCATGGGGTTATTTGTACAGGAACGCTTTTTTCTCTCAGAGCTAGGCTCCCTCCATGTCCCTGTCAAGCTCAGCATGGAGCTCTGCCCAGTAAGGGGCCCCAGGAATCTGGTTCCCACTTACTAGACCCTCAGGGAGCCAGTCTAGACACGGCCGCCAGGTTGGCAAGAGGGACTCTCCTGTGCCCGAGGTCCAACTGGGCCACTGACCTGCCCAAGGCCCTGTCCCCTCTGTTCCCTCTCAGTCCTTGGGTGGAGACACAGCTCTGCTAAGCCAACCTTGAAAGTGCTGTGAGGTTCACACTGAGGGTGTGTGTGCAAACACACTGTGCAAGACTGGGACCCAGCTCTGGGCCCTGTGGCGGCCTCACTGGGGTACCCACAGGAGAGGCAGTGTTCTCCCCTCCCCCTCCTTCTTACCTTCCGGCCATGGTAGCCCTGGATCCCCGGGTCTCCCTGGGGGAAGGAAGAGAAGGCCAATTGGGAGGTTTTCCAAGTGCCAAATAGACTCACTCCACACAGAATCACCCCTCCCTTCCAACGACTCCAAATACTCCTGCGCCTTTGGCACCCACCTCCAGCCATCCCGGGACAAAGTCCCCCCTAGACCGTCCAGCATAAGTGCTGCTGCACAGAGGCTGAGGAATGCCGGGAAGGTCAGCTCTGGAGGGACGCAGGACACCTAACTGTCAGTTCTGGTTCCATTACCAGCATTTCCCCAGGGCGCTCAGCCTCCACATTTATCAAATGTTAGGGCACAATCAGTGCTTTGGACTTTCTCATCCCCAGGGCCTCAGGGTTCCTGGCTTCAACCTGAGTGTAACCCTGTGGGCTTCCAGACAAGGCTTCACAAGAGAACAATGACCCCGGAGGTCTCTTCCAGTTCTGACACCTTACAGAACACCATTTTACTGGGACAATGGGACAACGTCATGGACATCTGTCCTGAGTTTCCAAGTAGAATATAAACTCCTTGGTGGACAGGACTACGCTTTCTATGCTAGCGATAGCGCTGGCTGAGTTGGTCTGAGCACACAAGGAGGGAAATCTAGCCAGGTGTGGTGGTGCACGCCTGCAATCCCAGTACTTGGGAAGCGAGACAGGAGGACCACAAGTCCAAGGCCAGCATCAGCAACTCAGAGACACTACTTCAAGATAAAAAATAATAAAGGGCTGGGCATGTAACTCAGCGGCAGAATGCCTCTGGATTTGATTCCCAGCACCAAAATAAGACGGGCCATCTGCATTGGAACCAAAGCAGTTCCTAAGAGGAGAGTGGTGTTTTGGAAAGAGCCAAACTCGATCCATCTCTCCTTCCTCCTTCCGAAGCAGCCTCAGCACAGCCTGCCTTCTCTCCTGCAGGGAACTCTCCCATCTGCCCAGTGCATTGCCCAGGAGGACTCTTACCTTCTGTCCAGGAGGCCCAGGTAAGCCCTGTGGAAGCAAGAAAGAGGTGAATAGTCATGTTTACAGTGGAGGTCGGGGTACAGCAGCTCCAAGTAGCTGTAACAAGAGGACATGCCAGAGAACAGTTCCAGAGTATCCAGGAAAGGTATCTGAAACCTGCAGAGGGCACACGGGGACAGCAGGCTTGGGTCCCTCTCTGGAGCCATGTGGGTACCGTGGGCGACTCCGCTGTGCTCATCCACTGGAAAGTAGGCCAGTGGCCTGGTGCTAAATTGATAGTGTGGTCTGGTCTCGATCTTCACCCACCCGCCTCGCCTCCTGACTGGAACCCCTCCCTGGCTGCCGACCTGGCCCAGCAGGGCCTTGATTCTGCCCTTGGCCCTACTCGCCACCAAGGAGCCCACTGTTTCCCTCTGCCCAGTGCGCGGTGACCACGGCAGCTGGTGCGGTGAGTTGGGGAGGGACCTGGGGCCTGCAGGCGCCAAGGAGAGGCCCGGAGGCGGCTCCACCGCAGTCTCGGGTGTAGCTCTGGGCAGCAAACGTGGGCTGGAGAAAACCATGTTCCAATTGGTTTAAAAGACATGCTTTCTGTTTTTTTAAAATTATTATTATTTTTATAAACAATCTAACAAAGCAAACTAGCTGGCTAGGGTTTGGTGAGTGAGAGCGACATGTTGATTGGATCAGAGGGCAGTGGTCAGCAAAGAAAGTGAATTGTGAGCACTTTGGTTTTCTTGGCTTGGTTCAGTTTAATTTTCTAAATTCACTTCCTTTCAGGTGTCCCAGTTTCCCATCTAAAGACGGATGGAAGTGACTAGTCTCCCTTTCTGGGGTCATGGGGAGAAATTATGGAAATATTTAAAATCCATTTGGAAGGCCAGGGTGAGCAGGGGAGTCAGCGCTCCCTTCAGCTTTCACACCACAGTGCCAGCCTTCTCAGCACAGCTGGAGGCCTTGGAGGTGGAGCTGTGACCCAGCCTGGAGGGACCCTATGTTGTACAACAAGATCAGCAGCCAGGTCAGCTGAGGGGCCCAGATGTGCAGCTGAGTGACCCTGGATGTGGCCATACACTTCCAGGGCTATTGGTCAGCAACATCCCCGAACCAGTAGTTCCACACTTGGGATCTCTCTCAGAGAAACCATCAGAGATCTGTGCTGACATTTATGTTCCAGGATACAAATCAGAGGAAGACTCATTTGATAGGTTATAAATAAGCCCAGCAACCCTGAAATCAACATCACAGGAGGGTCTTTTTTTGACATAGCAAAGGGTTTGCTTTGTAATGCTAATTGAAAAACTTCAGATGTAAACTGTATGTTATCCAGAACATTCCCAACCTGGAAGATGCTTATGGACAGGTCTGCATAAGGAGAAAAATGAAAAGACTCTTCAAAATGTTAATAAGTGAAACTGTGAGAAAATAGGCGATTTAAAACTTCTCCCTTGTCTATGTTTCAATTTTTTCACAATGAGTATATGATATTTTTGTAATAAGAGAGTTAAACATTTTTCTTTAACCCATGGGGAAAGCATTACTATAAAACGAGCTAATTTTGCTGGGTATGGTGGTACATGTCTGTAATCCTAGCACTTGGGAGGCTGAGACTGAGACAGAAGTATTGCAGGTTCGAGGCCAGCCTCGGCATGTTAGCAAGACCCTTTTTCAAAATAAATAATAAAACAGAGTTAAGGGTGTAGAATGCCCCTAGGTTCAATTCCAATACCGCCCCTCCTCAAAAAAAAAAAGGAAAGTGGATTTTGCCTTAACCCCGGTCCCTTTAGAAGCATGTAACATCAGAGAGTGTGTAATGTGAGTCTTCTCTGAGTGAAGGACCAATTTCTTCGAAGAAGCCCAGCTTCCCATTGGGTTGTCCTCCTGCCCTGCTGTTCTGTTGTACTAATGGCTGGAGTCTTGGCCAGGGTTTGAAAATGGGCAAGTTGGCGGCTACTGGATTTGACCTGTCACCTGGAGCGGGTGTTGTTGGCTCTCTGGACCCTTTCCAGAAGTGACCCTGCCATCTCTCCCTTGGTGCAGGGCCCCATGCAGCCCCAAAGGCATGTCTGTCAGGGGACCAGGTGGTGGTCACTCCTTGTACCTTTTCAGAGCCACTGCCTCTCACTTGGGTCTTCCTAAGCTCGAGGGTCAGGTACAGCCATCGAAGATGGCCTTGAGGATTTTCTCTCCATACTCCTCCCAGCAGAGGCTGGGAAAGGGGCAGCTTCTTAGTGGTCTGTGCCCTGGAAGCCATGGCTGGCCATGGCTGCAGCAGGGCGTGTGCCAGGGATGGGCAGCTTCTTGTGCTGGCTGCCCGCGCCTGGTTGGCCCCACCAAGGTGCTTCTGCCATTTAGCTGGAACCCAGGTTCCTGTTGGTTATTCGGGGTTTGGAGGTTTCCAGAGAATTCTTGGGATGAGTCTTAAAGGAGAGAGGAGGAGAATACTTACAGGTGGCCCCATGGGCCCTGGCAGTCCTGGATGTCCCAGAGGTCCACTTGGTCCAGGGGGGCCTGGCGGTCCTGGTGGGCCTTGGATGCCAGCCTGGCCCTGCTCGCCCTGAGGTTCATTGAAACAAGTGTTAGAGAAGAGGGTGTGGGGGCAGACTGGTTCCCGCCCCGGCACCATGCACCCAGTGACGCCCCGAGTGGGCTATGCTGGCGAGGTGGCGTGAGGGTGATGATGCCGTGGTGCTGATGACTACATGCAAGGTCTGGTGGCAGTGAGAAGAGGCCAAGACAGCTGGTCCCCAAGTGGTGGGGCAACAGAGAGAACTTGCTGCACAGAGCAGCTGGCCTCAGGCAGAGAGCCCTGCGGTGGTGGTGGTGGCAGCAGTGGCAGAGGAGTGAGTGAGACAGACAAGACCCTGCCCGCTCCTATCCAGGCTAGATGGCCAGAGTCCAGCCAGGTGGCGTGTGGCCTGGGCCCGCCTCCGTCACCCTCTCTCAGTGCGGCAGGCTGCCTCATGTCTCCAGGCTCTGGCCTCAGCCACAGAATGGGAACAGAGGTGCCTTGCTTCCTGTCTCAGCTGTCTGCTGTTTTTGAAGATCTGGCCTGAGGATCAAGTGAGACTCTTAGGTCAGAGGCCAGTGGATTTTGTTTGGCTCACTGTTCATTGGAGCAGGAGATTTTATGCAGCAAATTTGTATTGGTGGCTTTTGATGGAAAACTTGGGGCCTGGTAACACCGGGCCCACACTCCTGGGTCGAGGAGTGGCTACCTCCTTTATGTGGAACATGAGTTTTACAGTTGCCTTGGTCTCCACCCTCCCTACCCTTTCTTGCCTGCAGCCTGCTTCTGTTGCTGTGGATCTGCCTGACACTAGAGGGGAATTGAGTTTGCTTTGAAACTGTAAAGTGCTTCACGCCTGTATGGGGTTGCTGGTACTATTTCCTCGGCCCACGCCCTCCTTGGCCAACTGCTCTGAACCCAGCCTTTACCACCACCATGCCTGTCCCCAGGATGTGCTGAGGCCCCAGAATGGTAACAGTGGCATTGCATCCCTCAGCAGCAGGAGAGTCTGGGCTATGTGGCCAGATCTTGTGGCTGAGGACAAGTCAGTCATCCTGTATCTAGACCCATGCCATTACGTTGTATTCTAAATGATCCTTCCATACATAATAGGGGCTCAGCTCTCATGAGGAGGGGCCAGTCCCTGTAGAAGGTTCAGCAGAACAGCCTGGCGGGTGCGAGAACACAGGAGGCCAGGGTGCCAGGCCGGCCCTCCCCAGTGTGATCTCATTAGGCCCTATGGTGCTATGGAGACGCCGCAGGGAGGGGTCTCCTGCTTCCCCAGGTGGAGAAGGGAGCTGATGAAGCTCGTTACAAACATCACAGGGGGAAGTGGGGATGACAAACAGGAGTGTGCATTCTGGGAACCAGAAATGTAAGATTTTAGCAACATCTGCTCACACCCTCTCACAGTTGGGACATCCTAGGGCAGATGACACCCAGCATCATTCTAGGGACTAGACCTCAACCTGTCACACTCTATGAGAAGCCACTTTAGGGCTCAGGGTATTCATGGCCCAGGAGGTAGGTGCAGAAATTGCTTTGGTGGTCGCCCCCCCTTGCCCAGTTTCACATTGATGATTGATAGGTAGTAGGGGCCCAGGTCTCTCCTGAACCAAGAGAAGCTTGACTGAACTCAGTCTTCAAGTGGGACCAGCGCAGCCTCCTTCCAACTAGACTGAACCTGACTGAGCCCCTGGAGTCCTCAAACACCGCCAGGGTTCTCTGGGTTGCTGTGCTACCATCTATTCATTGCATCTTTCTACGTTTCTGAAGGATTATTCACAAGCAAAAG
This sequence comes from Graphiurus murinus, assembly GCA_004027655.1. Classification (NCBI taxonomy): domain Eukaryota; kingdom Metazoa; phylum Chordata; class Mammalia; order Rodentia; family Gliridae; genus Graphiurus; species Graphiurus murinus. Next base: position 175,124 of record PVLC010000091.1, read on the forward strand.
AGGCTGGGTCTGAGTCAAGCCCCTGAGGTCCTTTCTGACTGTGAAATTCAAGAACCTTCACAACACCACAAGTCCCATTTTATAGAAAACTGAGGCTCAGAGAAGTTGAGCTTCCTAACTGAGATCACATGAAGAATTCTGGGTGGAGACAGGGCCCAAGCTCCAGCAAGATGGGCTCACTGCCCAACTCTCCATGCTTTGGAAATGACCTCCAACACCATCTGCTAAGCACATCACATCTTATATAAAGTTTCCTCTTTCAACTAATCTTAGGTCATTTTGTAGAGCCTGTAAAATCAATATTGGTTTATTGATAGGAAATGGGCACGTCTTTTTATGTCCCATGATGGCTGACAGCATAGAAACCTTATTCCCTAGGCAGAATTGGCAGCAGGCAACCTAGTGGCCCCTATTTTCTTTCTCTCTCTCTCTGGAAACCAGGTCAGGAAAGCACAGGAAATTCTGGCTTAACCAATTCTTGTTCTTGTAAAGGGAGGAAGGAACCTGTAGTGGCCTGGATTGAATCCTGGGCCCTCAGCATCTTCCTCAGTGGAGCTGGGTGATGAGCAGGGCCTGTTTTCACCTCTGGGAGACTGTGTGGGGGGTTACATGAGATAATGCATGCAGAGTTCCCACGACGGGGCCTGTAACCCAGTGAGGGCTCAACAAACAGTAGCTAATACAACTGAGGCCACGAGGTGGCTGTGGCATGCCCAGGAGAGGCTGTGAAACGGCCTGCTGAGCAGCCATATTCAGGGTACTGTTTCCGAGCACACAGAGGCTCTCGAGGATCTGGCCCGGTAATGTGATATGCAGCTTGCAGCTTTGGGTCGCACGCACGCCATGTGTCCTTGGTATTTTTAGCTGGTCATTGGAATGATTTTTCAAGTCTGTTCAATGAGGTGCCTGAACATCCAGGCCCCTGAGCTTCTGGCTCCAGGCCCTGCTGTCAAGCTTTCAGATCACTGCTCAGAGCCTGCCGTTCCAAGCATCCTTGTGCCTTGGGGGACACCCTCTGTGCAGTGCAAGGAAGGTGAAGGCCAAGGTGGGCATCCCTGGGCCTCCTGGCCTGTAATCCATCTGTGACCTCTTGTTGAATTAGAGGGAGAATGCTTTGTTCCTTTTCCAGCCTCCCAGTGAGGCAGGAAGAAGGAAGCAGTTGTTCACAATGCCCACACCTGTTGGTGGACTACAATCCCTCTGCAAATGCCCACACTCCTCAAACTCAGGTGACAGGTTATCTACGAAATCTGCATTTCTAAGCATAATGGATGGAGGTCTGGGAGAGCCCTGGATGTGGGAGCTGAAGACCTGGCTGCCAATTTCAATTCTTCCTCTTGCTGTTTGTGCAACATTGGGCAAATCAATTCACTATTCTGAGCCTCAATTTCCTTGCTCCAAAAGATGAATAACAGTAACGATAGCTAACATTATAGCAATTACACTGTACCAGGAACTATTTCAACTGTTTTCATCTATAACATCAGTCCTATAAAGTAAGACACTGTTATTATCCTTATTTTATAGATGAGAAAACTAAGGCACAGAGAGGTCAAGGAATTAGCTTAAAAATCACACAGCTAGTACTAGTAGCAGGCAGACAACCTGGCTGCAAGTGGCTGCTCTGCGATTTATGGGCTGTGTGACTTTCTGCAACTTACTTTAACTCTCTGAGGTTTGGTTCTATTATATGTGAAATAAGGATGCTCATATCTAGTTCATAAAACCATTGAGAGAATTAAAATGGATAACACAGTGTCTGGCTACAGTGACAGCTGTTTCTGGTGGCTGTTGAGTTGTGATGGTGTGGTGGAAGTTGTAGATCTCTAGGATCTGTGTGCTATGCATTTCCATGTCTGTGGTATTCATGGATCCACGTTTGTCTAAATTAATTGAACCATGTTAGAGGGAGATTCTGGCTGTGTCTACAACCCCAGCTGAACTGCCAGGGCCCAAAGACTTGCCAAGCCCCTCTGGGAAGCCACATGAGGTCTGGCAAACAGGTATCTACCTGGAAGGTCCGCCTTTTTATGACTGGGGGTGGAGCCAGCCGCACGGAATTGAGGAGAGGCAGCAGCTGAGGAGAAAGATGAGGTGGAAGGCCAGAGGATAGAGGCCAAAGGTCGCAGGTGTTCAGAACGATGCAAGAGTCACCAGGAGGGCAGAGTGGCCGAGAGGGTTGGAGGAAAGGAAGAGAGAAGAAAGATTAGTGTGAGCATGGGGGGCAGGAAGGAAGGTGTGGACGGTCACACTCATGGCTTGGGGCAGGCATGGCACAGCTTGCTCTTGGATGGAGGAGTGGCCTTCAGTCCGCACCCTGCAGTGCCCTCTAGGTCAGAGCTCCAGGTACTGGCTAGCAGCCTTCCAGAATGGGAGAGTGGTCCTCCGTGGCCATGCCGGGCTGCAGAGGCTGCCTGATACATGGCCCAACCTTGCACTTCCAGCCCCGCCCGCCCACGCTCAGTAGACAGAGGCCACTGGGCTGAGCACTGGAGACTCAGGCTCTGGCTTGGGAGCCGCAGGACCAGCCAAATTAGTACTTGAAGGCATAGTGTGCAGCCGCCTTTGGGTTCTTTTTTGGTAGGAGGAGAAAGGCTGATGACAGCAAATTTTAGGAGGATGGTCAAGGCAGGGCTGAGCCTGGGTCCTGGGGTTGAGCTGGCCAAGGGTGTGGCCCCTGTGGGCACACACTAAGTGCTACTGAGGTCTCACTCTGGACTTGACAGGCTTGGAAAATAGAGGCTGGGCAAAGATGTCTCCGGAACGGTCAACCACTTTTTTGGGGGAAAGCAACTTGCAATCATATTATTCAATGTGACTTTCTTTCTTCCTTTTTTTTTTTTTTTTTTTTTTTTTGCTACATCCTGGCCCTTTTTATTTTACTTTGAGCTCAGGCTGGCTGTGAACTTGCAATACTCCTGCCTCAGCTTCCTGAGTTGCTGGGGTTACAGGTATGTGCCATCATGCCCAGCTCCTCAATGCGATTTTCATTTCTGGAAATTCCTGCTGCTTCTAGTCCCTCTACCTTCTGAAGCTGAGCGACCCATGGCTCCAGGAAGCAGTTAGAACCCATGCGAAAAGGTGGCATAGAATCAGCCACTTGTTTTCAAGAGCATTTTAACTCACGAAAGGCCCCTGGGATGAACATTAAGAACCAGGAGCCACCTGGGCTGAGACGGTGCTCAGCTGGGGAATAGGGAGCCCGACCTTGGCTCTTCCAGGTCATGCCTGCAGCTTGCATGGACAGCTGCCACACACAGAGCCCCCTCCCTGCTGCTGGGGCCTAGGGACGTGCAATGTTGGACTCTGCATCCAGGGAGCCTCTGAGCAGAGGGCTAGCGGCCTTCCAGAACCCACAAACCTTCAGGGCAATTATCTGGTTGGAGCGCAGAGCTGCTAGTGTGCTGCTCAGGTATTCCTGGTGTGGGAAGGGGAGACGAAGGTGGCAGAGACAGGGTCACGGGGACAGTGAGGGAGAGAACCTGCAGACACCACTCTTGCCTCCCGGGCTCCATCCCACCCATCCCACGTGCTCCCCAACCCCTCCTCTCCCTTCCTACCCATTGAAGCCTCAGAATGGAAAAGAGGCAGGGACCAGCCTGGTTCTCTCAGAAACCTGCCCCCGCCCTGCCCTGCCCTGCCTCAGACTCCTTGGAAAGGGCACAGACTATGAGAGGCCCACTGTGTACCCGCTGTCCTCTAAATAAGCTTGTGCACCAGCTGAGTCCCCAAGTCCACCTTCAACCCCACCTGACTTGCCTCCAGACTGTCTCAGTCCTAAGGCTATGCTTTGTTGCACTCTGTGGCCAGGGTGCTTCTAGAGCCTTCTATCACCGCCCCTTCCTTCCCCTTGAGTTGGGCCTGATGTCCTCCCCCTCTGGCATTCTCTGAGGACCAACGACATGCTGCCCGGCATCCACAGCTGTGTTGTGTTATCTTTGTGCTGGGGACTGTGGTCTTTCTTTTGGGTAATATGACAATCCTGTGAGCCATCATTTCAAATAAACACAACTGACCTTCTATTATTGCATCAGGATGAGGCTGGCTGGGACACCAGGGCCCCTGTACCCCTTGGGCATATGCCACAGCAGGCCAGTTCTGTCTGCGTGGCTGCTGGCTCGAGTTCCCCAGCCCAGCCTTGGGTTCAAACCCATCCCGGCCTCTCTGGGTTCAGGCCCACTGTGGCCTCTCTCTAGCCCAGGAACCCAGATGTCAGAGACCAGCATGCCTTCCTGCCTCCTGAATAGCTGGGTGGAGGGCAGCTTCCAGAGTCAGGTCTACTCTGAGCCTGAGTTGTGTCTGTCTCCACCCCCTCAACCCCACCTGCAGGACCTGCCCACAATGGTGGGTACTCAGGGAAGCCGCAAGTGTGTCTGGGCATAGTGAGGCCCGAGGTAGAGGAGAGGGTCATCTTCTCTAAGCTGCCAAGCTGCCCAGAGAAGGGTGGCCTATGTTCTTAATAAAGTAGAGACTTTATCCCTGAGTTGATGCAATGGCTCCCATGACCTTCCCTCCTCCAGGCTCGGGTAATCGGAAGCAATGACTAACCCTAAAGTCCCTCTTCTTGGGCTAGAGCAGGCAGCCTCACATAAAACAGTTGCATACACACCTGCTCCTGACATAGGCAAGGGGGCAACACACAGGCCTGGGGAGCCTCAAGGCCCACAGAGAGGGCGAGGCGCTGGCAGCTGGGGCTCCCAGGTACACTCGGTCAGCAGACAGATGGACAGACGGGCAGGGCCACTGGTGGCCTGCTCCAGGAAAATGCTCACACTGATCTACAGGGCACACCACGGAGACAGTCACCTGCGCTGGCTGGGCACGCTGCCACCCACGCCCCCTCTCCTATTGCTGAGCGCAGGGGTGGAGCAGCACCTATTCCCCAGGCTCTAGGTGCCTGAGATTCCAGGGAGGTGATGGATAAAAGGGCCCTGCACAGTTTTGGGGGCTCACTTACCCGGTGTGGGTACTCGCCACACTGACCCTAGGGAAGAAAGAAAAGGAGAGGGGGTGTTAGGCATTTATTGGGGGACTCTGTCCTCAGGGGCACCCCAAGGCACACTGCCACTCCTGCTTCTTTGGTCCTGGTCTGAGTCCTCTGAGGCAAGAGAACCTGTTCCCTCCTTTGCTCACAGCTGGTGACAGGGAAGAAAGCGAAAGCGCCAGGGCCTCCTAGAAGTGTCCCCATGGAGCATAGGAGCAGAACCCTGCTACGCACTGCCCACCATGACAGCAGGGCCAGGAGTTGTACTCCAGGCCTAGTAGGCCGACCCGATGACCCTGGACGAGAGCCCTGGCTGGGGACAGCAAGGCCCTGTGGACACCTTCTCTGAGCTCAGTGCCAGGCCCCTGCACCAAATGCCCAGGACAAGCCCACCAGAGTCTTGGCCAGACATTCAACAAGACAGAGAAAGTAGGAGGCTGGGAAGGAGGCCAGGCCAATGGTTTACAAATCAACACCTCAAAATCCTAGAGGCTCATGGATTAGAAGCCTGGGAAGGGCCCAGGGGGAAGGGCCCAGCTGCAGGCAGATGCTTTCACCCCAAGAAAGCAATGTCAGCCAGGGCAGCTTTGCTCATATCCCCTTTACACGCTGCAGCGCCTCCAGGCCTTCAAGTTTGGAAATAACCTCTGACCCCTCCCCTGGGAGGCTGGACCAAGACAGACCTAGGAACCCTCCTTCATGCTTACCTTTTCTCCTTTTTGTCCTTGAGGTCCCTACAAGAAGACAGAAACGAGAGAGTTAGGAATCAAAGCTCAGGACACAGGGCCCCGAACCTCTCTGCTGGGGAAAATGAAGAGGAAGTACAAACCGGCTGTCCTCGGGGACCCGCCAGGCCCTGCGGAGAGGAAACACGCACAGGTCAGCGAGGGGACAGAGGACAGGCAGATCCGAGACGCGTGTCTGGGCATGCACTGGGGCAGATGCTGGGCTTCCCCGGCTTTTTAGAATGTTCCAGAGTCCTGAAGCCGTGCTCTGCCTGCCGTGGCCAGGCTTTCCAGGGTCTGACACATGCAACGCGGTGGCCTTATGCACCAAGTCGCAGCTTCTTCAGCCATCCATGGATGTGACCGAGAGTCCCAGTCCCCATAGATGTCATCCTTCATTTCTCCAACCACTCTCTTCTCTCGGAATCACTACACCGAGGCCACACGTAGGTGGTGTTCTGCGGTGAGGGACGTCCTGCCTCCTGCCCCCTAAGCTCCAGGACACACCAGCACATTTTATTTCCTGCCTTCCAAGGCCTCAGTGAAGCCCAGGGAGCCAGAAGGCTCCAGAGACATGGGGGAGGCAGGGCAGGCCAGGGCTGCATTCACTGGGCATTTTGGAGAAAGCTGCAGTACTGCGAGGAAGCTGGGAGTTGGCACCCCGAGTCATGCTCTGAGCTCCTGGGAGGAACACAGGGGGTATTGGGGTTTCTTTCAAGCATGTCTTGTCAAGTTGGGGGTCAGGGAGCCCTGTTTCCCTCTCTCAGGAGCCTGTGCCAGGGTGGAGGAGGCCACCTGGCTGGTGTGTAGGCACGAGGGGAGCAAGGGCAGCCTGTGCTGCCGAGCACCCCCACAGGCAGGCTCTCAGGTGTGCAGAGTTCACCCTCGCACGGGCCTGTGAGGAGGGGGCTGGTGCAGCTCACCTCCCGGAGAGGGGTCGGAGCCAAGGTCCTGCAGCGCAGTGGATAGCAGCACTGGGATGCGAGCTCAGGTTTCTTGGACCATTGAGGCCCAGCCTTTTCCACTCCACCATATTATGGATTGGGCTGGACCTCAGGAGGCAGGCTTTCTGTACTCAGATGGAAGCATAAGCACTGTCCCCACCCAGGCCCCTGAGGTCCTTTCTAGCCCTTGTCCTGGGGGCCTCAAGCTATGGAAGAAGAGTCTTTTTCTTGCTCCTGACTGGCAACTGGACCCACCTCCAAACCAGGAGGCTCATCAGGAGGGGCCCTTGGACAATCCACGCGGTGCCCTCAGCCCCCTGCTAAGTATCAAGTTCAGGGGCACAGGATTCATGTAGTGGGAGCCAGGGGCCAGCTACCGGGGGTCTGTCCACGCCCTCTCAGGCAGGGAGAGAAGTGTGATGAGGCGAGCTGAGGGGCAGGGCGGTGGCTAAGAAAAAGAACACACAGGTTTAGGACCTTGGAGACTGAGAGGCCTGAGTCAGAGGTCCTAAACAGTTGTCCATGGGCTGTTGCGGTTGTGTTTGTCCCCATGATTTTATTTTAGTTAGTGACCAACACTTAAGAGCAAGAAGAGGGTAAATAAAAACCTGAGTTTCAAGTTTCTCTTAAATATATGGGGGTCTGACAACACATGGCTCCAGTGAGATCTTTCCAGGTAGCCACAGTCCTGGGTGCTGTGCTCGGTGCCAGACCCCTACCCTCCATTAGCGGTCAGCACTGGAACAAGAGCCCGAGGCCCGAGCAGCCCGTGTGCCAGGCACCGTCCTCAGCAGGGCATGCGTGAATGCCACTCAGCTGACGACAGCCCTGGGGACAGATCCAGAGTCTGGCCGCCTCTGCTTTCAGCCCCTATTGCTCCTGAATCCAGGACCCCCGATTTTGTCTGCAACCCCCTCACACAAGGTATTTATCCTCTCAATACCTTATGGCAGGTTCTTAGGGCTTTGGTGAAGTGGGCGGGGCAGGGAGAACCCCTTTTCGTCAGGTGAGCATAGGGTAAGCCCGTGAGCCCGAGTGCTTCTGTGGGTCGCCCAGAAGAGGGGAAGCCGTCTGCTAAGGGAGCCAGCAGGAGAGACAGAGATAAGCAGGCCCACGATCATTCCGCTGGACGGCAGTGGTGGATTAATAGCTGTGGTCTCTGCGCCAAGCCAAACAGGAGCTATTGGCTCGGTGGCCTGCGGGATTTTGATGGATGGCAATGAAGCAGACAGGGGATCTATCATACTGACGTGGGCTCGTGGGAGATGGGAGGGCCTTGCCCTTCCCTTCAGTCAGCTCTGACCCTGACAGACAGGAAGGCTCGTGGGCGGGCAGGCATGGTGGGGTAGAGGGCTGGGGTGGGCAGAATGAAAACAGGAAGAGGAGCCCATAGAAGGGTCCCTTGCCTCCAAGACAAAGGGCACCCACAGCAGAGAGCCGTAAGACCTGCGCACGGGTCAGGATCTCAGTTCTGCTATTTCAGGCCATTCTGTGCCTCAATTTCCCCTTTTGTCAAGTAGAGATAATGGGCCATTATGAGGATTACAGAACAGTGTCTAGTAGATGACTGTTATTATTACTTCAAGGGTGCCATGGGCTACCTTATGTTAGTGTTAGGCTGCCAGGAAGGGGAATAAGGTGGGGAGGGGCCAAAGGGGTAAGCAACCCAAAGTCCCAACAACCAAACCCCTACGCCTCTCTAATGGCATGGCTTCCATTAAGTCATGCCTGTGCAGAGCATGCTGGGAGAAGGTACGGGCAGGAAGGGACGTATTGGCAGTGGAGGTGGCGGTGATGGAGGAAAGCTTGCTGGGGGACCTGGGTGCCAATCCTGCTCCCATGCTGTACCGCCCTTCCTCCTGTTTTGTGGACATTTCAGGGATGTCCTCGCCTTAGGGACTTTGCACACGCTGTTCTCTCAAGTCCAAAGTGCTCCTTCCTACCCCTTTCAGGCCCCAGCTGAAAAACCTTTCTTGGGAAAATTATCTACAAGTCTCAGCTGGGTACATTGGTTTTTATTGTTTCTGCAGTACTAGAGATTGTATTCAGGGGCATGCTACCACTGAGTTATACCCCAGCCTTTTTTAAAAAAAAAATTTTTTTTTTGAGATAAGGTTTTAGTAAGTTGCCCAAACTGGCCTCAAACTTTCGATCCTCCTGCCTCAGCCTCCCAAATTGGGAGATTACAGGCATGTACCATCATACCTGATTTCATTTGCTTTTTGTGTGTGTGGTACTGGGGATTGGACTCCCGGGCTTTCTACATCTGAGCTACACTCCCAGCCCTATTTTATTTTTTTTAAATTTTGAAACAGGGTCTTGCTAGGTTGATGAGAGTCTCACTACTTGCTGAGGCTGTCCTTGAACCTGCGATCCTCCTGTCTCAGCTACCCAAGTACTAGGATTACAGGCCTACGTCACCATGCCCAGCTCTTCATTTGCTCTTAATGGCCATTAGTCCCTCCTGAGAACTGGGAGTGGGCGGCCTGATTCCCCTCTGGAAGGGGTGCCTGTAGAGAGAGAAACTTCCTCTCAAATGCTCTGCACCAGGTAGAAGGGGCCAGTAGGACGGAGTGGCCACAGTCTGCTTCTCCTCTGTGCCCAGCTAGGGTTGCTGCCCCTGGAATCCTCGGGACAGCTCAGGGCAGACTCTTAGCTGAGAAAGGGGAACCAGGCTAAGTGCAAATGGCCGGCCATCTCCCCGAGGAAGTGCTCTCAGCAAGTGTGCTGATGTCAGCTTGTCGAGTGAGCCAAGACAGCCCCCTGTGGCACTGGCCAAGTGTGACTCTCCCTGGACCTTCTTCTCATGCTTGAGGTGCAAGAGTCCTTGCCTGCCTCCTCCCTGCGTGCTGTGCTGTGAGAATCCAGGGTCTGCAGCCACGCCCACTGTCCCTTTGCTAGGCAGTGAGGCCAGGCTGACCTCCCACCCCACACGTCTCAGGAAGGCAGGAAAGCTGGGGTCTTACCGTCTCCCCTTTGGGTCCGGGGTGGCCCTGGAAGGAGAAGAGAGTGAGTGCCAGGAACACTGCCCCACAGCAGCTCCGTCCCTTCCCACCACACCACGCCGCTTTCCCCACCATGCTGCTCCCCCCGCCACGCCGTAGCTGCCTTCCTTTTTCTGGTCAGTCCATCACTCACTTGTCCACCTAAGTCCTAACCTGCCTGCTCAGGTGAGGTCCAAAGCCCTGCCTTTCCCAGGCCTCACTAGTAGCCATGTGCTCCTTGTGGGGAGCAAGGGTATGGGGTGGTCTCTGTGGGTCCCAGCCCTCACCCCGTTCACACATCAGGACAGCTTCGGGATGGCTGGTCCTGTCAGATGAGGGAGTGACCACCATGGCCCCTGGAGCTGCGTGTGGCTTGCTGGCTTGCAGGGCTAGTGGCCAGGTGCCCTCCGAGAGGACACCAGCTGTCCCAGGAAAAGGTGAGTGGGTGGGGACACATCCCGGTGCCTTCATTTGTGGGGATCCTTGAGGGCTTCGGGAGGTTGGCTCTCCTCCAGCTCCCCTATCCTAGGAGTGGGGTGGGGACTCCTTTCCTCCATGAACATGTGTGTTTAGACCAGGGATGGAACTGGACAAAGGGAGGAGCCATGCGGGGGAATCGGTCCTCTCCACGTGGCCTGCGTGAGGAGCCTCAGACCTCAGCCCCAAGGGGAGTAGAGCCGGAGTGCCTTGGTTGCCCTGGCCAGGGCCAGGCTGCGAGTGGCAGCTCTTGGTGGGATTAGCCTGAGGAGCTCTCCACCCCTCTACTCTGCTGCCTGCTTGCTTCACCCTCTACCCAGGACCTCTCCCAGGAGTGGCCCAGAGTCACCAAATTCTATGAATGGCTCTTGTTCCCAAGGTTGAGAGCTGGGCTTGGTGGCTGTAGACCTGTGTTCTGGAGAAGCTGCTGGGGTCAGGGGCGACTCAGACAAAGAGTCGCTCCTCCCCTTCCCACTAGTGACACCTTTCTGGCCAGGTATTTTCTCTACCAAAAGCATCTTCCAAGGGGTCAGGGTCTTGCGGGAGGACTGAGAGAGAGGAGGAGCCCCCAGGCTGAGAGGGTCACTTACTGGTTTGCCGTCCAGCCCAATGGGACCCTGAAAGCAGAAAGGCCAGACATAAAGATTGAGCAACACAGGTCTCCTGCCAAGGAGGCAGTGTGAGGCAGGGGCTCGGGGTGCAGGTTCTGATGCTAATAAGTCAGAGTTCGAGTCTCTGCTTGACCACTTACTGATTATGTGGCCGTAGGGTAAGTATAAGCCTCAATTTCCCTAAATTCCTAAAAGGAGAACAAGAAAACCAGAACCTTCCCTAAAGGGTCCTAGTGAGGGGGGATGAATGCCACATGTCAGGTGACCAGCCCAGGGCAGACCCAATGGATGATGTTGTCATTGAAGTGAAAGACCTCCTCCCTACCCCAAGTGGAGAGGTGACCGTGTATCCTAGGAAACCAGTGGTTAGTCAGTATCGAGCCCCAGGGAAAAAGGGACCTGACTGCTAACCTGGTCCTGGGTCCTGGGCCGGATGGCCGGGGTCAAAGGACACTCAGCTGGCCACCCCACTGCCTCCCCTTGGTGGCCTTCCTCTTCGAGTCCAGCCAGAGGGTGATCCCAGGGTGTTTCCTGGGGTGCACCATCTGTCACATTCCGGTGTCCTGCTGGGTTTATCAGCCTGTGATTTCGCCCATCCTATCCCTGTCCTGCTGCCTCTTATTTATGTATATATTTGCTTTCCCACTCTTTTTTGCACTAGGAGCTGAATGCTGAGCGACTCTCCGGAACTAGTGTCTGGGAAGTCCTCAGTGACCAGGGTTTGGAAGGGAATAAGCACATCAGAGTTGACCTCAGATGTGGTTTAACCCAACGGAGCCCAGAACCCACCTGGGCACAGCTAACCTCAGTCCTTCCACTTACCGGAAATCCAGGAAAGCCCCGAGTGCCTGGCTGACCCTGGAAAGAACAGGAGGACAGTGAGGATGAATGAGGTGGGGATGGACCCGTCCCCCTGACCACACACACCCACACTCATATTCATGCCCATCCCTCTGCTCTGTGTGATCATTAGTGGGGCATGCTTATCATGTGAGCCGGCTGTAGGAGAGGACAGAGAAAATGGAAATGGGTCATCATAGGAAATCTCTTTCGGGGACTTGGGTGGGGGGTAGCATCCTTTGGGCCTGCTTCTAGGAGGTGGCCCCTGGGAGGCTCCTCACTGGGTGTGCGGAGCATCCGCACGTACATAGACCCACGACGGAGTGACAGGACAGCAGGACTCAGCCCCAGGTGCACTGAACTCCTGGATCATTCCGTCCTCTTTATTTACAGTCATTGCTCATGACCACTTATCTAGGGATGCTTTGGATAGCAGATGGCAGAACTTGACCTTTGCAATGTATACTTTTATAGCAAAGGCCAGATTGCTCACTCTCCTGTCACCCCGGCCAGCAGGCTTCTCCCAGCTGTCAGGTGGCCTCTGGACTCCCGGGCTTTGTGGGGTAAGAGCGATCCATACCCATTTCCTTGAGGTGAAGAGTGTGACACAATAAACACTCACGTGGAGGCTAGACACAGCTTCACTGGTCAGAGCCCAGGGGGTTGTGTCAAGATTCAGGACAAAAGAGAGGTTAGAAGCCACATGAGGAGATGCAGGGCTGGGAGACTGACCAGGAGGTGAAGGGTGATGAAGAGCTAATCATGTGAGTCCTGCCACCCCCTTCTCAAGAGCGAGTCAGGGCTCTCTCTACCCGCATGTCATTCAAGGGCACCCTCCATCTCCTCCTGATGAGCCCTGTTTGCTTCCTCTCCTTGATTCCTCTTTCCATTTGCTCTCTGCCCAGGCATGTTGGCTCACCTGCCTTTCCCTGGACGTCCATGTCCACCTCTCAGCTTGGGGTCGCCCTCAGCTTAGATGGCCACAATCTTTCCCCAAGAATGGGTTTCTGAGTCTGGAAGACTGACTTCTAATCCTGTCCTACCAACAATGTCTGTGTGCTCCTGAGTGAGGTGTCTAACCTCCCTGATCTTTAATTTCCACCTCTAGACAATGGGGATAATAGGATAACCTCATAGGAATGTTTGTTGAATTAAGCTGAACAGAGAGGTTCCAGAGTAAAGCCAGGGTGCTTTTGAACTCAATGTGTCTTGAGATCAGTGGGGGTTTGCCTTAGTCTAGTGGTAGTTCCAGAATCAGATCCTGTCCAGAGAAAGACTCATCTAGATCCATCTTCTGTGACCCTGACACATCTCCAGGCTACCATCTAGATGCTCCTTGAAGCCATGGGCATGAGCTTCCAGAGACCTCTGCTCAGGGAACACGGCGGTGGCCCCCTGGCTGGGTGGCATGGGACTCTGCCATGTCAGGTCCAGCAGGGAGCAAGCTGCAGTCCACGGCAGGCTCGAGACGGGCTTGTGGCGGCTACCCAAAGGGCAAGAGGGAGGAGGTAACACTCATGTCAGAAGGGCCCCTGGCTTCTCTCCTCTCAAAGATAGTGATGCTAAGAATAGGGCTAAGGAGAAACCCCGGAAACCATGCAATGTAATCTCTGAAACCTCCCAGGGTAAACTTTCTGTAAACTACTCTGAATGCTGAGAGGCCTGAAGGAAAGGTCAGGAGGAGATGGTTCCAAGAAACATCTTCAAGGCCCACTCCGCAAAATGTTTACGTGGTGGGGATAATCGCATGGTTTGCTAATGACAGAGCCTGACCTGGTAGCAGGATGCAGCTCTCCAACCAAGAGCCAAGTGCAGGGCTAACCAGGCCTCTTTCAGGGATTTTGGTAGAAATGTTGTCATTGACCAAATGGAAACTGGGACTCTACTTCCCGGAGAGGTTGGGGCTGGGGAATGCACTTAGGGAGACTTGGAACTGGAGTTTAATTTACATCCCTTCAATTATATGCTGAGCGGAGATGTCTCTTTCAACTATTTTTGTGTGTGTGGTACTGGGGATGGAACCCAGGCACTCTATCATGGAGCTACATCCCCAACCCATTTTTAAATTCTATTTTGAGAGAGACTCTGGCCTTGATCTTGTGATCCTTTTGCCTCAACTTGCCCAAGTAGCTGGGATTACAGACTTATACCACTGTGCCCAGAGACTCTTCCAGTGTTTGTTGGACAGTCTTATTTTAGGCCAATAGCTGCCTATTTGCACTTTGTCTTTATAATATATACCTGAATATATAGAATGCCTCTGGGTTCAAACCCCAGTACTGTCAAAAAAAAAAAAAAAAAAAAAAGAATTTTTCTGACATCTTCATAGGCTTATACTTTTCCAAGTAAAATTCAATATATACTTAACACTGTGTCCTTCTATATAGGAACAAAGAAAATAAGCCTTACATTGATCTCTGAAATCTCCTCCCTGACCTTGACTCAAGGTCATAGTGGAAAGGGAGTCAGAGGCCCTCACTTTCTAAAAGTGGACCCCTGTGTCAATGCACCTGATCTTCTCCTACCTGCAACTTGTGTGGGGTAAAGCAACATAGACAGAAAAATCTGGCTGGAAAGAGCCTATTGGGAAGTGTCCTTTCTCTCCTATTTGATGTCACAAAGAGAGTCCTGTATCTGACCAGGGCCGGCCTCACTGAGCCTCCCTGCCTCTAAGTTGGTTATGATCAACTTGAGGAATGTGGGAGAGGAGCGCCCTCTGGCACAGCATTTGCCGATGTCTGTGGTGTAAATCCTCCCTCTGTGGCCACTTTCAAGCTACTAATGTGAGCCCCATTGGAGCAGGTCCCCTCAGTGGTGCCTCCCAACATGTCCCAGACAGCACCTGCAGCCTCTTCTAAGCACCTCCCCTCTGGGGCAGGGACAAGGCCATCTTTGTAAACTGCACACCCCTTGTCAGCTTCACACAGGCCATAGGTTACCTGCTGCCCTGGGGACAAAGCTCCATCTCCTGAACCTCATGGCAGCCTCTCCACAATCAGGCTCTTGCTTCCCTGGCCAGCATCCTCTCTCCCCAGCCTTGGGCTGCTTCTCTTGGAAAGGCTCTCCTGTTTGTCATAGCTCTAGGTACTGCTCCAGGCTCGGATCCCCTCCCCAAGCCCCATCACCTGGGTAAACCCTGCTGCTCCTTAAGTGCAGTTTAGTTATTCCTTCCTCCCAGAAGCCTTCCCTGCTGGCCCCAGCCCCAAGTCCAGCGTCCCCGCCCCTGGCATGTCCCTGTGGCTCCCTGACTGTCCCTGTCTCGGCTCTTCCAGTCTATGCTGTAATGGCCGGTGCGATGACTGGTCTCTCGCTCTCAGTTGTGGGCCGAGCAGGCATGGTCAGGTTTCCACTGTCTACTTTGCACCTAGCACACAGTAGGTTCCTAACAGAAACACTCAGCAAGTAGGTCTACCTGGTCTAGGGGAGCTCCTTGCAGATGAAGGTAAGAAGCTTAGCATCCTTTTCTCAGCCCCTGAAGAATAGCTGGGGAACTGAGGGAGAAAATGGGCCCCTTTAGGATGAGGACATTGTCTAGCCTGGTGGATGACTTTCTAGCCTTGCAGCTCTTGACCCAGCCCCCCTCTGTTTACTGGGGCTCCCTCGAAAGTCAACACGTCCAGACCCTCTGCTCCGGGCTCTTGCTTCCCTGGAATGGGAGCTGTCCTTCTCCAAAGTGCCTGGCTGATTCCCCCTCTGCCTGGACCATTTACCAAGCTCCACAAGAGCGCGCAGGTAGCCCTTGAACAGGCACCGCTGCTTCTGATTAGCAGCGTTGACTCTGGGCCCTTCCTGACCAAGGGAGCTTCGGCTCCCTGCCCACTTGACCTCTACTCTCAATGACGAGAAGACCCTTTGTCTCCCCATCCCCTGCTCTCACCAGCCCAGGACAGCAGGAGGAGCTGGGCAGGTGGTCCCTGCTGTCCTATCACCCACACAGGCCAATGCTGGAGGACTCTGGGTTTGGTTAGGGCTCTTGGTGCTGTGAAGCCCTTCCTTGCACCACTATAGGCACCCCCAGGGGTAACTGTTTTCTCCTAAAGCAGAAGATCCTTTATACATGGTGGAGCTTCAAGCAGGGAGGCAGCAGCAGGGGAAATGCAGGCTTAGGAGTGAGGCCGACCCGGCCAAACCAGGCTGTAGTATTTATGCCTGGGCCAGCACAGGTGAGTGGAGCTCCCAGTGTCCTTCTGCAAAGCGAGCTGGTGGAGCCAGGTGCTCAAGAGACAGATGTCACTGCTATTACCTGAGCCTAGTGTACTTCTTGCCACTGGATTCAAACCCAGTGTGGTAGTGTGTTCCTGACTGGGTCCATGCATGCTGGGCCCAGGCCAGGAGGTGCCTGGGCAGACTGCAAGTCAAGCACATGCTGCAGAAGGGGGGTCCTGGCATTGACTTTTAGGTGGCCTGCAACAGGACTTGCTGAAATTCAGCATCAGGACCGGCATGAACCACACAACAGAACATCTGTGGTCAGATCAGGAGCCAGGCCACCGTAGGGTGGGTCTGTATTCTGTGCCCCTACCCTGTTCTCCTGTCAGGCTCCTTCCTTGCCAGAACCTGGGGGTTATGTTCTTTCTCTATGACCTTCCTATCACCCTCTTTTTCAGGAGCAGCTGGGCCCGGGCTTCTGCACCGTGGTTTCCCAGTACACACAAAGGTTTATGTACATCAGAGAGCAGCCCCATGAGCCAAGGAGCATATACGGCAGCGACACGCAGCCTGGCCCAGCATTGCAGCAGTCGGTTCAGAGCACAGCTCTGGAGCCATGCAGCCCGGGCTGTGTGGTCACTCGCAGGGCAGCCACAGTCTAGCTGGGTGACTTTGGGCAAGTCATTTGACCTCTCTGTGCCTTGGTTTTCTCATCTGCAAAGTGGAGGTGGAAACAGTCCCTAACTCTTGGAGTTCTAGTGAGGAATGACTTAATATGTGTAAAAGTCTCAGGATACTGCCTGCCATAGACTAACTGCTAAGTATCAGTCCTTACCATTGTTGTGTGGCCTGAATCCACAAGACAAGCTTGCTGATATGGCCACGTCTCCTCAGCCCAGGACCATCAGACATTGCCTGCAGCCCAGGGCTCCTCACCTGTCTGTCGGCCCTGGCTCAACCACTGGGTCTCTAAGCAGCCCAAGCTGGCTCCGCCTCTCAGCCCCCAGGCCTCACCATGCCCAACCCTTGCAGCTATCTCAAGGCGGCTTCCTCCGAGACATGGGTAGGAGAGACTCCTGATTCCTTCTGGCTGTCTCCTTGGAAGGCAGAACAATTAGTGGACTGGGCTTCACCCACCCACTGGGCTAGCCTCTGTCTCCCAGAGGATAGCCCTTGCTTCCCCACACCTGCACCGTGCATGATTGGTCAGGAAAAGTGCACAGCAGGACGTGGAGCAGCTTCTGCTGCCACTGGAGAAGCTGGGGTGCCAGGGCTTCTGCTGCACCTCTATGCAGAGGACTCTGGCCAAACCCGTTCCCTTCTCTGAGTCTCAGTTTCGCTTCTGAGAGGGCTGTGTTAGACCATGTCTGGGGTCCCTGCCCCCCCGCCCCCTGCCATGGGTGGGTACTCTGGGAAAAATACCCTGCCCTCCTTCCCAAGGCCATGGTATCTTTCTGGTTCCATTGCCTATGTCCCCTTCCAGTCCCTGAGGAAGCCAGTCTGAGGGGAAGCCATGCTGATTTTCCCAAGCTCGGCTCCCTGGGTGGAGGGTAGGAATTAACACACAGGCTGCACAGAGAGAAGCCTTTGAGGGTGCATGGTGGGTTGGGAGTTCACCAAAATGGGAGTGGGGTCCTGGCTCAGGGAGCCTGGCCTCGGCCTCTGCTTCCTGGCTTCTGGAAGCACAGGCCTTCCCGGGAAGCGGGAGCAAGCACTTTCTCCCTTGCTTGTAAACAGCAGTGCCGCCTCACAGCTGCCGGAGCTTTGTGGCCAGAGGCCAGGCCCTCAGAACCCTCCCTTGAAGCTGTAATTTAGGTATATTTAGTCAGGCCACTTTCTTTAACATCAACAGCAGCTCCGAGGCCAGCAGGGATGACCACATCGCATGTGGGCTGCCACACCCAGAGCCACAGCGAAGATGTGCCCTCCCCTTGCCCCCCCAATCCCTTTTCATTAACCCTCCCACCCCCCTGTACTCCAAAAAAAGAGCAAGAACAACTTACAGGTGGGCCGCGGGGACCGATGATGGACATCCCGGCATCTCCAGGGGCACCCTGTGGGGAGCGAGGAGGGGAAAGGGGGCGTGGGGCAGGTGCAAAGGGAGTAGGCACAGGAGACAAAAGGCAGGGGTAGGGGATGCCAACCCCGGGGCCATGGGGGCCAGTGGGGCAGAGGACAATGAGGAATGGTGCAAAGAGAACACACAGGAAGTTCAGGGAGGGTTGGAGAGAGAGAGAGAGAGAGAGAGAGAGAGAGAGAGAGAGAGGTGAATGAAAGTGTAAAATGTGGGTCCAGGGGAAAGAGGGTGGTGGAGCCGGGAAGTGGAGAGAGCAGGATTCATGGCAAGAGCGACACAGGGGAGGGAAGGGGGAGCCTGACCAAGTTCCAAAGCCTCCCAGGTCTTCCTCTCCATCCCTGTCCCCAAATACCCATCTAGCCTCACCCCCTGTGACTGGGGAACAGCGACCTGCTGAGCATGGGGCTGTGAACACGGAGGGTGCAGACACGAGACACACCCAGTGGGCTGATAAAGGTGCAGTTGCCTCGAGTGTCCTGGTTTGAGAGTGGCATCCGGGGCTAAGGCTAGGCACAATTTTCAGCCCCAAAGGATGGCGGGTGCTGGAGGACTCATGCAGTCCACATGCTGTCAGTGGTGACTGAGATGGCTAGATAAATACTCCGTGTGTGTGTGTGTGTGTGTGTGTGTGTGTGTGTGTAATAGTGATGGAAGAGAGAGGAGCAATTCCGTCTCTGTGCCCTGCTGGAAGGAGGCGGGCAGCCCTGTCTCTCCAAGAATCTCCCTCTCGGTAGAGGCCCATACACCTCCTCTGAGAGCTGGGGTGCTGAGAGCTCTCTGTTGCCCTTAAGGGGAAAAGGACAAAAATGCATTGTGCAAAATCTCGTTCCCTCCTCGTGCAGGTAGGGGTGGTTTCAGATTAGTCAGTGTTTTTGCCATTGTAGTGAGACAGTCATTTTTTATATGAGGCAGTGTAGCCTAATGGTTAAGAGCCTGAATGCTTGGGTTTGAAGGTTAGCTCTGCTCCCTACCAGAGCTTATCTGGAGCCAGGAGGGTGGAGGTAAAGATTCCATGAGATATTGTTGTAAAGTGCTTCAAATTGGGCCTGTTCCATAAAAGGGTCACGTGCCTTTGTCCTGGGCAATTTCACCCCTGTCAGGGTAGAGCAGATAGCCTCTTTCCATTTGGAGGACTGTACAGGGTGGTTGGGGTTGGTGGTGGTGGTGGGGAGCCTTGGAGTCAGATACACTAGGATCCTCTCCAGCTCTGACACTTTCTACCTGTGGGATCTTGGGCATGTGACTTTGCCTCTCTTTGCCTCATGTACATTAAACTTCCCTGGAAGGGTTGTGCCAATGTTGAGATAATTAAAACTGCGCCTGACGCATTTCCTGCTGGGTACACGGTGGCTGCTATTACTACTGTTGCCCTTGTTCTATTTTGGAGACGGGAGAAGCTATGGAAGAAATACTGTCCTGTGCAGGCAAGGAAGTACTGAGCCGGGCATCAGGAGGTCTGGCTTCTAGCCCCTGCTCATCACTACTGCTATGGCATTGCGGGCAAGCCCAGCCTCTCTCTGGGCCTCAGTCTTCTCTGTCAAATAAGCTGGTTAGATGTGTAGTGCTCTGAGACCTCTCAAGAACATACATGCTGCCGGGCGTGGTGGCGCACGCTTGTAATCCCAGCATTCGGGAGGCTGAGACCGGAGGATCTGGGTTCGCGGCCAGCCTCAGCTACCTAGTGAGGCACTCCGCAACTTAGTGAGACCCGGTTTCAAAATAAAGAATAAAAAATAGGGCTGGAAGTGTAGCTCGGAGGTAGAATGCCCCTGAGTTCAATCCCCAGTACCGCAAAAAAAAAAAAAAAAAAAAAAAAAAGAACATACATGCTAAGGCCGGGTGCCCCGGGGGCTCCTCTCTAGACTCCCAGGCCCCCTGGGCATTTCTAGCCGTACAACAGTGACAGGCTGGTCTCTCGTCTAGAGGAAGGGTGACTGCCCGCAGCTGGGAATCAGAGTGATGAGGCCACATGCAGTCAAGGCGGGGAAGGGGACCCACTCAGTCAGGAAAGCTGGGATCATGGCCTAGGAATCCCAAGACTCCTGCTTGGTGGTGTGGAAGCTATTAGGAGAATGGACTGCCAGCTGGAGGGCACAGCAGGCCTGCGCATGCTCTGCGGGGCTGGGTGTGGCGGGTGGGGGCTGGGAGGGATCCTTCTAGGGGCCTCTTCCTCCAACTGAATGTCTCTGGGTGGAGGGTGGAGGGGGAAAGTGTGGACTCACCTTCTCGCCTGGTTGGCCCTTTACTCCCTGGGGCAGCCACAGGCAGCGTAGGGCGCAGGGAAGACAGAAGGAGGGATAAAAAAAGAAAGAGGATGAGAGAGAGGCGCTGACCCAAGAATCATGTTAATGGCACAGCAACCAAACAGAAGACATCACCATGAAATAAGAAACACAACAAAACACAGATGTTGACACACGCCAAGCCCCGCATCCAACAGGCACAGTGTGTGGAAGCTGTTGCCACACCCTGCTCCCGCCCCAGCCGCCGCTGTTCCTGATAACTGAGAAACAGTGGCTAGGGCTGCAGGAGGCCCGATGTGTGTGTGTGTGTGTGTGTGTGTGTGTGTGTGTGTGTGTGTGTGTGTGTGTGTGTAAGGGACCTAACCTAGGTGAGAAAATCTGCCCAAAAGGCCATGGCCCAGCTGGCAGGTCAATGGGAGGTGGAGGTGGGCCAGGGAGAAATTCCCAAGAATGTTCTGTGATGGTGGACTCTAGGAGCTTTGAAGATCCAGCTGGGCGTTGAGTACAAAGCTCCGCTAGGCTGGACAAGCCCAGAGCTGTTAGGGCTGGTCAGGCCACATCGGGGTAAAGGGGCAGGGAGACATCAGTGGACAGAAGGAGACATATACCTGCAAGGCAGGAGGATGAGTCAGGCTGCAGAGGAAGATGGGTAGTAGACAATGGTCCCTTGTAACCATAGTGACCAGTGGATGGACAGCCCTAATTTACTGTTCCCACCAGACTCGTGGCGCCACCTCTGGTGGAGCATGGGAATGACCCAGGAATTTCATAGTCCTTATCAGATGGCTCATGCCAGGACCCCCAGGTGGCCGCCAAATGGGCCCATTGCCACATTGGAAATAGCACCAGCAGCATGAAGACCCAAAGTAGCTTTGCTCTGGAGGAAGTGAGAGACCGCCTGTGACTCCTCACACCTGTGGGTCAAGATAAACTCAGATGGGCACTTGGGGGGATGTCCTCAAGACCCAAAAAGGAATAGGATGGGAGGTGGGAAATGTCACTTTGCATTTTGCAGCCTTCCCTGCAGGCCAGCAGCTGCACTCAAGCAGAGGATCCCAAGGCTTACCTATCAGGGCCAAGGACAGTGGGACAACTGATTTGGGTACAAAAGCCAATTCCAACCCCATCGTGGGTAAATTGAGTTTCAACATCCTCATCCATAAAATGGGGTTCCAGCAGGCTGAGGTAGAGCATGTGCCCAGCTGGAGCCCATACACAGTAAGCATCTGAGAAAAGATGGTGGGGTATTGTTTCCCTGCTCTGAACAGAACACAGTGACTACTTGGGTGGGCTCAGGGTTTAGTAGTTAGGGAACTGAAGCAGAGTGACAGGGTCGGGCAGATCTACAGCGTTCTGGGCTGGAATCATAGGGACAGCCTCCTGCAGTGGGCCCAGGGCTCCCAGCCCCCACCCTTGATGGACACGCCATGGGGGAGCCCTAGGCAGCTCAAAGCTTAGTGCCATGGCACCCTTGTCCTGAATTCTGGAATGGCTCAGACCTCTGGGGCTCGGCAGAAGGCTCAGCCTCTCCTTACATCTGTGATGCTGTAGGTGCATTGCCAGGGTCAAGAGCACAAGTTTGGAGTCTGGCTGATGGGGTTAAAGTCAGTCCTTGCCTGGCCATGTGACCTTGAGAAAGACATTCAAATTCTGAGCCTCAGTTTTCTCATCTGAAAAGCAGGAATAGAAATTGTGCCTACTGCATGCATGCAGTTCTTGTGAGGGCTGAATGAGTTTATGTGTGTGCAGACCTTAGCACAACGCCCAGCAAAAGTTAGCACTTGCAAAGATTAGCTAGGGTTTGGATGCTTGGCCTCACATGCTCACACCAGGCATTATTCATGCACAAATGCGTAGCCATGCCCAAGGCCAATCCCAGCCCAGGAGGTGAGGTTCAGAGGCAAAGCCAGGAGTGACATGGGGGTGGCAGTATGTGATGGTGGGAATGCTTGGGGAGCCAGTTTGGAGGCTGAGGCTGGTGCTGGTGGGATATCAGGAGTCAGATTGGTAGAGTCTCAGCCACACCCTAGACCAGGCTGTGTGGTGGTGAGGCCAGTGTGTGGCCATCACTGCCTCAGGCTGTCGCCTTTCTAGCCCTCTGGAGACCATCATCATCCTGAGGTTGCTAGGAAAATCCCTGGCGCCAGGACCTCAGGGACTGGTGCCAGCCTTCCCATTTCTGGGAAACACTCTCCCTTTCATCCATTCTCATCTCCTTTTCTCCATCTTCGTTTTCCAGCAGGAATCATTACTAAATATTTTCACTTCAGCCTCCAGGCAAGGATACTGGTGTTGCCTGGAACTGGGTCTTGTCTTCACCATCTCATATACAGCAGATACCTCTGGAAATGTTGGCTCTACTGAAAGGAGGAGTGGTTGCAGGAACAGCTATAAATCTGAGGGTGAGTTATCTGCCTAGGGGCAGTAGGGTGGCGAACTCCCAGGGCTGAGGCTCTGGCCTTACCCCATAAGCTAGTAGGTCATTAGCAAGCTTTTTTTGTGCAACTTTCTTGGATTTTTTTTTTTTTTTTTTGTGCGTGTGTGTGCAGCTCCCTGCTGAGTACTGTAGTCCCAGCTCATCCACAGGGGACACCCAGTGGATGCCGGAAGGCATACTAACAACAAAATAGAATAATAATAATATATGTTTTTAAGAAGTTATGTGAATATAGCCTCTCTCTCAAAACACTGTATTATACTTAGCAATCCTTCTGGACCACGGCTGACCACAGAAACTGACTGTGGATAAAGGCAAGCTACTGCAGAGTCTTATTATGAGGTCTGAAGACTGGAATAAAATTTTTCCTTCTCTTTCCCTGCCCCTCCCTGAAGCCACCCCTTTCTTTGGGGGATGCGGTGGGCAGCACTTTGCCATGGTTTGGAGGACAGGCCAGCATGGAGAAGCAAGCAATGACCACCCGAGCAGGTATTAGCAGGCCAACTCACCACGCGTCCAGGCATCCCAATGGCACCTTTGTCCCCCTGATGAAGGAGGTGTAAACAATCAGATGTAGCTGGAGCCACCCAGTGTGTCCCACAGGCTCAGCATGCACCTGGTTTGGGGCACAGTCATCCTGCTTTGCATGGGCAGCTGGGACAATATCTTGCATGATGTCCCTTCGTCATGCAGATGAACCTCCCAGGTGGCCCCACAGACTATTCAGTATGTGGCCATGTCTATGGCACAGGCACTCAGGTGTGGTATGTGGTGAGTGCTCAAGCAGGATCCTGGTCCCAGCCCGGGCCTCAGTTTCCCTGTGTTTCCACGGCCCTTCCTCCCTTAGATCTCTTCTGCTGTTGCAACCCATTCCAGGGAGGGCCAGAGCATGCCTCATCATCACCACCAACTTCAAGAGCAAGGTGACTGGTGGCTTCCATGTGACAGTTGCATGAATCATTTGCCTAGGTCTGTCTGCGAGGGCTGGGAATCAGTGCCTGCTTCTCCCCTGCCCCTCTGTCTGCGCAAGCTGCTGATGGAGTCCTCCTCCTCCTCTCTGCCACCTCCACTATGGGCAGGAAGGCCCGTGAGCCATGTGGATTCAGCCGCATCATGAGTTTCAGATGCTCGGAGGGAGCTGCTTTGTTTTGTAGCCAGGGGTTACATCTTCTCACTCTGGAAATCTGCTTATTAAGTTTTGTTTTTCCCCACTTTGGTAGAAAATATTTTTTTGCAATCATATGCATGCAGACATCATAAAATCTGAGGTGGGGCCTGGAAGGATGGTGCAGAAAATAAGGTCGTGTTTATACAGCCTTCTTGGCAGGAGAGAACTGTGTTACTGTACTCCCCTGAAATATGTGGGCATTTCTAGGGCAACTCTGCATGTGCTGACCCCACTGGGGCAAAATTCCTGGAGGGACAATTGGCATCCCAATATGCCAAGTATTGGCATACACTTGGGATGCCAATACACTCTGAAATTAAGCTCTTGTTACACCTATGTGTAGTCAGCTCTGAAAGTAGGCTCTTGTTACACCTACGTTGTCAAGACCGATGGTGTCTTGGAGTAAGGCTTTTGGTCTCTGCTCAAGAACGGCAGTGCAGGTTATAAGCACTGACTGTTTCCCTAATTCCCCTGAGCACCAGCTTGGTTGAATGGGGGTAATAAAAGCTTCTCTCCTGTGGATTGCTGGGAGGATCCCAGGAGACAATGTCTCCAGAAAGCTTACACCTGGCGCCTGGCACTTAGTAAGCATCGTGTAAAGTGCATCTACGAGTGTTACACCCAGCATAGCCACAGAGCAAGTGTGTGGAATGAGTAGGTCTATGTTTCACCCCTTTGCATTTCATAACAGGGCCAGCATCCACGAATCTGCTCATTCCACATGGAGGTCACTCCCAGGTCCCTTCATGTGGAAGCATAAACAGGACCATGACCCAGAAGCATAAACAGGACTGTGATGAGTGGATCTGAACTCTGTGCTGAGAACACTGGGCCAGTGCTGGCTGTCAGCTGTGTCATCCTCACAGTCTGCTCCCTCTTGGGCTTTTGAATCGTATTTCAGGATGTGCATTTTGGATTCTTTTTCATTTTTTTTAACTAATGCTCTTTGCAGCCCTGGCCATAAAATGCTCAGGTTAGGGACAGGCGTGGAATGGCCAGAGACTGGAAACTCTGCAGCAGCCCCTGCTCTCTGAATTGCCCCCAAATGCTTTTTAAAGGTGGACGTTGTGAGAAAAAAACAAAGTCTGCCCACGTCTCCTTCGGTCATATGGTTTTTCCCCTCCTTGGATTTCACAGGACCCATTCACCGTCCTCCCTTGCTCTGTAGCTCTTACTTATTGGGAGAGTTTCCACTTTCAAGGGTGAACATCCTCCCACATGCATTTCATTAAGAAAGTCACTGCTGGGCATGAATTCTAGAAGCTGATGAATTAGTCAAATGGCCACAGTATAATTCATGTCTAAAAGGGTAAGCAGGTAAGAAGGATGCACAGAATGGTCTGGAATCCCACGGATGTGACCTTGAACAAAGAGAGACAAGGCAGACAGGTGACCCCCCCCCTCAGTGCTCCACCTCAGCCCTCTGGCTGGCTACGGCATCTTGCCTGAGTCCCCGCCATCTAAGGGCCCACAGTATCCATACCCAACATTTATCTCATCTACCCAGACCTAATAATGTCCTAGAAGACTGAAGACGGTTCTCAAATGTCAAGCATGGACCACAGGAAGTACCAGTAGGGCAGGGTATGATAATACGGGCCTCCAAAGGTCTACCACTGAGGTGTGGACAGTTGGATACCGTATTTTACCTGAATCTCAGTTTCCTCATCTCTGAAATAGGTGTAATAAGACCCATTTCATTGAGTTGTTGAACAAGTCAAGTACGAAGACTGATTAGCACAGTGCCTGGCATCTATTAAAGTTTCAATAAGAGTTGGTTGTTAGCATTATTTCTACTTGTGTCCCTAAGTCCCACTGATGAATTAGCATGACGTTTCTAGAATTCCAGAATGGCCATTGGGGGAAGGCAAATGCTTGAATCCACTCTTTTGTCAGAGAACATAGAAGAAGGAGAGCAGTGGTTTGAATGTTAGCTGCTACCCATCGGATCCTAATGGGCAGAGGCTTGCCAGCCCCGTTGGCCCCACATTACAGGACCACAAGTGCAGACCTGAGTTCCAGCATTGGAAAGGTCCGCTGCTGTGATCTGCCTGCCCAACACCCAGGAGGGGCACCAAGAGCCATAGTTGTAGCTGCACGCTCCAGGTGTTCTCCAGGGCTCCAAGGTGGAGGGACCTGGGAGTGGGCTTCACCAAAGCTATAGATTCAAGAGAGAGGCCTGTCACCCAGAAATACCCGGAGAAGAACCAGCAATCCAGCCCAGCCAGCCCAGGGACTGAGAAAGAGTAGGGAAGTTGGCTCAGTGCTGGAATCTTGCCTAGTATGTATGAGGCCTGAGTTCATCCCCAGTGCCACGATAAATAAATAAATAAATAAATAAATAAATAAATAAAAGCAGAGGAGAGAGAAGCAGAAGAAAGAAGAAATGAAAATTACTTACCGGGAGTCCAGGTCTTCCAGTAGGTCCCTGAAATGAAGGGGTGAAGTTTACATAGGTCAGGGTATTGAAATAGCTGACCATTCAATACTGCCCCAGCCAGCAGTGTGACCTTGGGTCAGTCACTTGTGCTCTCTGAGCTCCTGTTATTTTATGAACAAAAGGAAGGGCAGGGCCTTGATCACTAGGCTTCCTTTTAGTTCTAGCATGTATCCATCCATCCATCCATCCATCCATCCATCCATCCATCCATCCATCCAACCAGTTAGCCAGGCTCTTGCACACCAGGCCCAGGGAGGGAGCAGGAAACAGAAAGATGAGAATGTTCCTTCTCATGGCTCAAGGATATTTGGCGCGGTGGGTCTCGCCAGCATGGTTCTCTATCTGAGTCTTGCTGCCTTGCTCAGGGCAATATTCTACCCGCTGCTCATGCATGCTGGCCTGGCCTAGGAAAGAGTAGGGTGGGCATCGGGGCTTGGTCTTCCCTGTCCCACCACACAGGGAGTGCCTGCCACCCACTCGCATGTTCCTGCTGGACCTGCTGCATCTGAGCCAATGATTCATGATTTTAGTGGGGTGCAGGGCGGGCATCTCCCCAGAAGACCATGAGGAAGACAGTGTGGCTTCCTTTCATGCCTCTGACCAGAATCAGACCACTCCCTCCATGATGGGTCAGTTCTGAATGGGAGTCAGGGAGGCTGGATCTCGGCATACGTGGAGGCCCCCGAGGCTTGAAGAACCTGTTTTCATTGACCATAGCTCCGTCTTTCTCATAACATTGTGCAAAGCACTGGCCTGGCTTCCCCTCCACAGACCCTGCTGCCACCGACAGCATCTCTCCTTCCAGACACCCTGCTCTTCCCACAGAGGAAAGGCAGAGGTAGGAGGGGCTTAGGGTATCCTCGGAAGACAAGCTCAGCCCATGTAGGACCGCTGAGGCAGTCAGACAGCACTAGGAGTCTGTTGTCCCCTCTGTCCCTTGTCCTGAGGACATCCCCTCAGAGGGGGCCAGGAAGGTCCTTGAGGAACTCTGAGTAGTGGCCCTCATGGGACCAGGACTCATCCCCATCCCTGTCCCACTGCATGATTCTGCCCATAGCAGAGACGTGAGCTCCGGAGGTGGGAGGTTTCCTTCGCAAATGTGCCCCCAGTGCCCATGGAGGGCTGAGCTCCTGGTCTTCCTAATATCCATTTGTGAATGAGTGAACTTGGTAGCCCAGTCTCCTTTGTCGCAGCCCCTTTGCAAACAGCTCAGGTGCTGGGACTCTCCCTCACACCAGAGTTTTAGGGCTGAGTCCTTGCCCTGTCCCCTCACTTCTAACCTGCCTGGCCTCTAATGCCAGAGAGCAGTCCAAGAGGTGAGGCAGCAACCTCCCTCCCCTCCCCAGGAATGGGCCAGGGTGGGAGTTTCAAACTTTACACAATGGATCTACTCCGAATAGAAATGGAAGGGACGTTCTCCTTACTCCTTCCACATGCATATAGCCTACATCATCCAGGTCATGCGACCCTTATGAACACACAGAAGGGACTTTCTTAGGTCCCAGGACCAGGAAAAGCCATTCTTCAGCAAATGACAGTTGTCCTCTTACCTACTACAGCCTGGGTCTCAAAAAACAAAAAACAAAACAAACAAACAAAAACCCCTCTGCTTTCCTCTTTGCTCTGACCACCAGGAAGCTCAAAGTCAAGTACTCCTGCCTCCTGCCTCCTGCCTCTGCTCTCTATTCCCCATCTCCATTTCCTTATCTAGTTTATAAATCCTCCCTCAGAATGAGGGGCTTTGAAAACAACAAAATAATAAATCAATAATAATTCACACAATAACAATTTCCTCCTCAAAATTAAAGGCTTACAAGACTCTTTGGGGAATCAAGTAGGGAACCCCTCTGTTCCCAGGACAGAATGAGTTAATATATGCTGAGTGGAAAAATGTATACATACATATATAATATTCATATACACATATGTTCCTCACAACACCCAGATGAGGCAGATATTGTTACTATCCCCATTTTACAGATGAGGTAACTGAGGCAGGGAGAGGTTAAATAGCTTGCCAGGTCACACAGCTGGGAGCAGCAGTATCAGTACTGGTGTTGGTAACCATTGTGTGCATAAAAACCCAACAGTGCTTCACATAGCAAATATTAGCTTGTATTTCTACAAGGATCAAGTCCAACCAGGCTTGGCAGCTAACATTAAATATTTCCCTTTAGTCCTCCAGAAAAAGAGACATCCTGCTTCCCTTGGTCATCTGTTTCAATCTCACCATTTCCAGTATTAAGAAAATCTCTCAAATCTAACCCAGAGATGGCTGATAGATGTCAGCTGGAGCACTGTCTCTGATGGATT
Source organism: Graphiurus murinus (assembly GCA_004027655.1). Lineage (NCBI taxonomy): Eukaryota > Metazoa > Chordata > Mammalia > Rodentia > Gliridae > Graphiurus > Graphiurus murinus. Next base: position 203,516 of record PVLC010000091.1, read on the forward strand.
GGGAGTGACTGGCTGAAGGATTATGTTGAAAAGCCTCTTAATTGATTAGCAATGTCTGCCTTGGGCACAAGGGGTGGGGTGGTGATGGCCTCCAATATGCTACTGTTTCAGTGGTTCCTGCTGCAACATGAGTCCATCCTCCATGGTTATGTGCCCATTTCATGCCCACTGGAACCTGGGCCGTCCAATTGGAGGACAGAGCTCACTCCTGAGATACACCCAGAGGGCAGCAGACAGGAATCAGGACAGCCCTTGCCTCTGTCCACCAGCATCCTTCTTTTGCAGGAAGTGGGGAGAGTAGGTCTGATAAGGTGACCCCCAACTGGCCAACACCCAACTCCCTTCTCTTCTTTTTTTTTTTTTTTTTCTGGTACTGGGGATTGAACTCGGGCATTCTACCTCTGAGCTATACTCCCAGCCCTATTTTTTATTCTTTTTTTGAAACCGGTCTCACTAAGTTGCAGAGCGCCTCACTAGGTAGCTGAGGCTGGCCTTGAACCCGGATCCTCTGATCTCAGCCTCCCGAATGCTGGGATTACAAGCGTGCGCCACCACGCCCGGCTCACTCCCTCCTCTTCTTGCCTTGCAGGTTCAGCCAATGCTGGGCACATGTTCAGGGTTCCTTCTCTGGGTCAGGCTCCAAGTGTGGGGAAAACTCTCTGGGCCCTCTCCCTCACTCCCTGGTGGTCAGGCAGTCAGAGATCCTGAGAGAGACTCATATTTCTCCCACTCCCTTCACTTGCTCCTTTGCCACAGACCCCAGAGCAATAGTGCCCACCCTGGCTGGGAACAGCTTCCAGGTCAGGCCAGCATGAACTCGCAGAATGCTGAATCGCTGTTGAGGGGTATCAGAGCTCATGCCCTTGGGAGGAACCTGGGCCTGGCCCTGGGAACTCTGTTTGAAGGAGGCCCTAGGAGGTGGAGCTGAGGACTTTTTGGTTTCAGCAACAAAACAAAACACACAAGACAGGGTACGTGCAGCCCAGGAGCCCAGTTTCAGCAGGTGGTCTGTGGAAGTTGCCTATGGCAGTTTATTTTGGAAGATGGATGACAGGAATTGCGATCTGACATCCCAAACATGTCATGATAAACCACGCCTCCTCTTTTCAAGGAGCGACAGAGTTCTCCTCTCTCACTGTGGCCTGTCAGTCAGGGGGCTCAGCAAGATCCTTAGCATGAGTTCGAGGGCATTTAAGGGCACAGATGGAATATTAAATAATGATCTTACTAAAAACCAGGCAGGCTGCTCTCACATGTACAGATAGAGAGGAAAACAACTATGGAAATGATTTCTCCGAGTGAGGGATGATAGGGTAGATTTCAGCAACCTTGAGAAAGATCTGATGCGAGGGCTTGGGCCTTTCAACTCCGAGCCCCAGCTCCCCCAGCGCCCTGTAGGTCTTTTGTTAGGATATCAAATGCTGTCCCTCAAAGAACACGTGCTCCTGCTTTCTGGATCCATTACCTTGGGGAGACTGGGAGACAATCTCCTTGGGCTCTTCTCGAGTTCTTTGGAAATGGCCCGGCTCCCCCGCCCACCCTGGGAGTGAGGCCCAGGAAAAAGAGCGGCTTGCTGCCTCTAATTTATGTGTTGTCTCCCGACTCACTGGCTGACATTGCTCTAGTTCATAACCGTCACTAGCTCGACCCACCCCCAAAGGACTTGGCAGAATGGAGCCCCCCACTCAGGGGCCTGCATCTCAAGCGCTCCCAGGCAGCCCGCACTTAGTGGCTCCCTGACCTGCTTTCTGCACCGGGAGGAGCCTTTCAAGGAGCAGAATGAGCAGGGGTGCTCTCTTTCTTCTTTCTAGTACCTGCTGCTTCTTTGACTCCACTTGCTTCTTTAGGGGACAAAGGAGCTGGTCGTTGGCCAGCCTTTCAGCATGAAATCAAAGCCTGCTTTGCCTCGAGGTAGCCATTGTCTTACCTTACAGGGGCACAGAGGTGTGTGGAAAGCAAAATATCTGGACTCTTTCCTGGGAGGCCAGGATGTTCTCCTGGAGGGACCCCACAGAAGCAGTCTGTATCAGGGCCCCCAGGAAGACAGCAGGGGCTGGCCGCCAGTGCCCCACCCAGGGCCCTGTTACCCATAGATGACAGAGCCTTTCAGATGCACGAGAGCCAGCCGCAGTGTGAGTACTTACAGGAGGACCTGAAAGAGACAGAGAGAATGCCCAGGTCAGTGTCACTGCTGACAGCAGGGGGAGGCGGGGACACCGCCTCAGAGGCAGAATCCAAGAACCCTTCTGCAGAGGGATTTCCATCTGGTCTTCAGAGTTTGTATTTTCCTGGCTCACTTTCACCAATATAATCTCTTCCCTCTTTATTTCATCTGCATGCTTTCATTATTGGATGGGAAACTCAGAGGTCTGGGCCCCAGGATCAGCCCTGTGGGGCACTTAAGTGTGGTCCCTCGGCCTCAATTTCCTGCCCCACAAAATGGGCTCCTCAGGACCCACCCCAACTTGTGTTCCAGATTGCTTTATATAGCATGGGGCAGCAGGCACCAGAGCACACTAAGAGCCAAATAACAGAACCTAGCTGGGCGCAGTGGCATATGTCTGCAATCCCGGTACTTGAGAGGTTGAGAAAGGAGGATCATAGGTCCGAGGCCAGCCTCAACAACTTAGCAAGACCCTCAGCAACTTAGTAAGACCCTGTTTCAAAATAAAAAGAAAATTAGGCTGGGAGTGTAGCTCAGAGGTAGAGTGCCCCTGGGTTCATTCCCCAGTACCACAAAAATAAATAAATAATTTAAAAACAAATAACAGAACCTGAAAAGATCAGGATTGTTTGCCCTTCGTCCTCAGCAGCTTCCCAGGACATGGGATGGAAAATAAGCAGGAAGGAGCAGGGTGGGGCTAGTTTCTCATCGGTCTTCTGCCTAATGTGCCTGATGTCTATCGGGCCCGCCTGGTTTCTATTCCAAGGTGAGTCAGGCGCCTTGCCCTCCTGGGTCCGCCGCCCACTTCTGCCTGCTTGACACCCACTTCTTGGCCTCCTGCCCACCCCTCTCTTCCCTTTCTTTTGTGTCCACTCTGCCTCCTACAGCCCAGGATCCCAGGACTGGCCCTATCTCATTACTGGTGACAGTCAAGAATTATAAATTCAAGTGTTTGGAGGAGGGAGCAAAAAGAATGGGGGCCCCGGGCAAAGGAAGGTGTAGAAAGCAGGCAGCCTACAGGAGGGAACCTGCAGCCATTTACCCCGGGGGGCCGGGATTCCCAGCTGGGTCAGTGAGTGTGCCTGGCCTTGGTGACCTGGCCACGTCAGCTCAGCCCTACTCCTGTGCTTCTTTCATGCTCGGCCAAGAAGGGTTCCTATGTTCCCCCCTTGCTCCTCGCGTTCCCAAGGCTGGCTCCCTTCTCTCGTCCATCTGCCTTCTCCTCTGCCCTGGTCTCCATCCAGAGGAAACAGCCTATCTCACGCTGGCCTCTGTCAAGCCATCATGTGAAGGGGGAACAAAATGTTTTGAATTAAAAGCAAAAAAAAAAAAGTCAAGAAGTGCAGTGACTGGGCCAGGAAGCCCCAGGCCGGTGGGCAGGCCGGCACGCAGGCTTCCACAGCAAGCCAGCAGCAGTGTGGCTGGGGGAGGGGAGCATCTGGAATCTATTAGGTGGAGGGGCAGGGAAATGTCACCCAGAATCTGAAAATATCCCCTGAGTACAGTTTGCCAGAGCGGCCAGCCCAGCTGCAGAGTCCATGCCTCCTAGCTGGGGGACACATCCTGGGCATGAGAAGCAGGCTGGTGACAAAGTTCAGCCTGTGGCAATTTGGGGATGGTTTGGCCACCTGGAGGGCAGATGCTCTACACCCGCTGGGCCTGATGTGATCTGGGTTCCCAGCTCTGGGGAAGTCCCTAGTGACTCAGGCTAAGCTCTGGCGGCAGCCCTGCCTGTCATTAGCAGTCCCCCCTGCATGGGGAGTTGATGGAGAAGAGGACCCTCAGCCAGGTCCCAGCAGAACAGTTTTCTGGGTCCACCCCCGAGGAACGTAAATCCTACTGAAGACTTCTAGCATTTCTGCATCACTACCACCGCTGTCGCTGCACATATCTCTAAGGTCCTTAAGAGGTGCTAGGCACAATTCGGAGTGTTTTCCATTATAAAGTAGGTTATATAGTCTTCACCCTGCAGATGAAGAAACTGAGGCAGGGGAAGGATGAGTGTCCCCTGCAGCTAAGCAGTTAGTAACTAGAACTAGTAGAGTTCCTGACCCCATTGCTGCAGCGCCTCTTCCTATGCCTGTCACTCAAATAACAGCTCAGCCCACCCCCAAATTGCCTGCAGACACACATCCTCCCAACCCTCTCCTTAGGATGCCCATCATGTTTTTCCTCCACTCCTCTGTCCATACTCAACCCATTCATCACTTTGCTAGCTCCTTTGTCTCACACAGGGAATCTGGCTTTGTCAAGCTCTTCCAGGCTACCATCCCCCCTATCTGTCACAGCAACCTTGGGAAGGAGAAAAGCCTCTATGTGCTGACTCCCGAAAAGAGTCTAAAAAGAAGGTTTCCAGCTGGCTGTGGTGGTGTATGCCTATAATCCCAGTACTTGGGAGACTGACACAGGAGGATTGCAAGTTTGAAGCTAGACTCAGCAACTTAGTGAGACCCTGTTTCAAAATTTAAAAAAAAAAATAAATAAAGCCAGGTGTGGTGGTGCACACCTGTAATTCCAGTACTTGGGAGGCTGAGACAGAAGGATCGCAGGCTTGAGGATAGCCGTAGCAAGTAGTGAGGTTCTCATCCACCTAGTAAGACCCTGTTTCAAAATAAAACTAAAATAGGGCTGGGGATGTAGTTCAGAGGTGGAATGACCCTAGGTTCAATCCCCATTCCTGCTAAATAAATAAAAGGAAGACTTCCTCTATCACGAAGGAAGGCCATTGGTGTTGGTGATGAGGCTGGGCGTCATTTCCATGGGTTCTCCTGGAAAATCTGCATGACCCTCGGGAAATCCAGCTGCTGCCCTGTCCTTATCAACTTTCATCAAACAGGTCTGCAGTGGGGGATCTTTTGCCCCAGTTTAGTGGCTTGAAGGAGGCTGGGGAGCCGATGGCTTTGCAAACTCCAGCCTCACCTTCTTACTACTGGTTGGTCTCCCACATGGGCCACATGGCCATGCTCAGTAATGTGGCTATTGCCTGACCCATCACTCTGAACAGGCATTGGAGAAGAGAGCCACCCCAAGGTATCCCCAAGTTCCATTGTACACACAGGGGAAGAGAGGCCCAGGAGATGAGTGGCCAGTAACTGCCTGAGTGGGGACAGGAATGGGACCAGAGCCTTGCCTTCTGATTCCCCTCCCAGGAGTCTTCTAACAAAGAACATGGTGTCTCGTGGCCTGCGGTGTAGGTCCTGAGGAGGAGGAAAACCCATGGACACCAACCAGCGTGCACCTGCTGCTGGCCGTGGGAACAGCAGAAAGAATTACGAAGACTGTCCTCACCACCTGGGGTGGCTGAGTGACCTGCAGCAGGGTTGTCAGGGAAGGATCCATGGCAGCTTCCAGTGTGGGACCTTCCTCCACATGTCTGTCACCTGCCACCTCAGCTTCCTGCTGTTCTCCCCCAGGGATGGACCTATCTCCACCAAGCACGGCAGCCTTGATCTAAATGGCCATGCAGGACCAGACCCTGTGAGGAATCCTGGGATGGCTAGCATCCTAGGTGTGCCTTTCTTTTAGTTGCTTCTTATATGTTCATTCATTCAATAAACATTTAGGGAATGCCTACTGTATGTCAGTCACTGAGCTGAGCTCTGGCTACATAAAGATTAAAACACAATGATTGCCCTTTTTTGTCATTGACCTTTGAAGAAAAACATCATTGGGAGGGTACTGGGGATTGAACCCAGGGGCATTCTACCTCTGAGCTACACCCTCAGCCATATATTATTATTTTTTATTTTATTTTTATGTGCTTTTATTGGTGCATATGGTCTCACATCATAATGTAAATCATGTTGACATTGACATACATGCACACAGCACTTGGTGCCCCCCACCGCCTCCCCATCTCCCCCTTCCCATAGAGAGTACTGAGATTGACATTGGGATTTTCACATATGTATACACAGTCGACGTTATATTTCCAATAATGAACCTCAGTCTTCCTCCTCCCCTTCTCTTAGGCCACTTCCCTCCTATTCTTTACTTTGAAATAGGGTCTCAGTAAGTTGAAGAGGGCCTCACTAAGTAGCTGAGGCTGGCCAAGAACCTGTGATCCTCCTGTCTCAGCCTCTCAAGTACTGGGATTACAAGCATGTACCACCACGCCCAGCTGAAAACTTCATTTTTAAAGCACTTGCTATCTACCAGGCTTGATGTTAACTAAGATCTGGTGATAAAGAGATAAAGCACTCATTTCCTCCTGCAGAGAAGTCAAATTTCCTATGTGAAAAAGCTGGAAAACTTCCAGAGAAGAGACCTGAAAAAGGACACGGAGATTTGGGGAGAAAGGCTTGCTGCAGGAGAAGTCATTCATTCATTCATTTGTTCAGGCAACAACATTTATTGAGTTTTGTGGCAGACATAATGGTAAGTAAGTAAGGTGACGACAGCATTGCATTAACCTACACAGCAGTCACATAAGGGATGTAACTACACTGACAATGCTTATTGTGTTGTTATTATTATGATGAAAGGGATGTTGCTAAATAGACAATGCTCAGAGCCCTCTACAACAAAGACTTCTGGAGCTAAATTTTGATACAACTGAGAATGGGAAGCCCTGCGTTGGACTAGCAGGACACTGCAGTACAGTCCCTCCAGCCCACATCCTTGCCCTCAGGTTGGCATGATCATCCCCATTTCACAGATGTGGAGCCTGAGCCTTAGAGGTTAAGCAACCTGCCCAAGGTTGTTACCTTAGGCAGCACTTGTGTTTTGAAATATTTTACCTTTTAGGATTAATTTCCATTCAGCAGAGCCTGGATTTGAACCCGGTCTCTCCTACTCTGAAGCCTGTGCTTTCCAGGCTGGAGGTCACGAAGCATGAAGGTCTGCAAGAGGCAAAGTTTTGGATCCAGTCCTTGTCCTAGGCAGGGGAAGTTAATCACTGGGTGCTCTGAGCTGTGAGATACATTCTGACCCTGCTTGACCACAGGGTTCCTGGCAGCTGGGGTCGGAGACTGACCCACACCTCCCAGCACCTGCTGTCAGACTGCCCACAGCTGACACCTGCCACTTGGCTCTGCCACGTGCCCAATTTACCCATCTCTGTCGGGACAGATGCTCTGCATCCTGGGCTCCCTTGGACCTTGGGTAACTGATGGTACTGGTTACCACACTGCCTGCAGGAGCAGGAGTTCTCAACTGGGGGCAATTTTATCCCCAGGGGACAGCTGACAATGTCTGGAGACATTGTTGCTGCCTCCTCCTCCTCCTCCTCCTCCTCTTCCTCCTCTTCCTCCTCCTCTTCTTCTTCCTCCTCTTCTTTTTTTTTGGGGGGGGGGTAATGGGGGTTGAACCCAGGGACATTCTACCTCTGAGCTATACCCCAAATGCTATTTTATTATTTTTAAATTCTGAAACAGGGTCTCACTAAGTTGTGAAGGGCCTCACTAAAGTTGCTGAGGCTGTCCTCAAACTTGCCATACTACTGTCTCAGCCTCCCAAGTACTGGGATTACAGGTGTGTACCACCACACCTGGTTTGCAGACATTTCTGATTGTCACACTGGGAAGCTACTACTGGTGGGTATAGGACAGGGATCATGATGAATAGACAATGTTCAAAGCCCTCTACAACAAAGACTTCTGGAGCTAAATGTCAACAGAACCTGTGCTGGACTAGCAGGACACTGCAATGCAGTCCCTCCAGCTCAGATGCCTGCCACACCCCCTGCCCAGGATGCAACCATTACTTAATCTGTGGCTTGCCAACTTTCAGGATCCCATTCTTTTACAGCTTTGCCTGTTTTTGTCTCCATTCAAGACCTTGTTAGCACAAATAAAAGTTCACATTTTGAGTGGTTATTCTGTGCTGGACATTATGCTAGGACTTTACGCGCTTTATTTCACTCATTCTGCCTGATGATCCAGCACAATAGCAATGATCATTACCATTCCCACTCTGCAGACAGAAAGGCCGAGGCCCAGAGAACTTAAGGTATGTGCTTGTGGGCACAGAGCCCATGCATGCCGGTGCTGGCGATTGAATCCAGGCCTGACACCACCATGGCAGGAACACAGCTTGGCTTAATGAAGCACAGGACCATCAGAGGCCTGAAGAAGGCACAGGGAGGGAAAGAAAAGAAACAGCTCCTGCCTCAAAGAGCGGTGAGGAAGGAAAGCCTGAGTAACTTCAAGAACCATCTAGAAACTTTTGTCTGTGGCAAGAGCGATGGTCATCAGGGAAGCTGGATGAGCCTTGGGGCAGTCTCCAGTCTTTGAGGCTGACATCAAAGGGAGCATCCAAGCTCTTTCTCTTAACAGCCCTGCAACCAAGACCTGGCTCTGTGGGGAGGGCTGGGGCAGACGTCTGGACTGCAGGCCCTGAGAGCACACTGAGAAATCCTGCCCTGGGACTGACAAAGCCGTTCCTCATTGTAGTTCACCACAACCCAACCCCCGGTGCACAGAGGAGGAGACTGGGGCATCGAGGGGGATGTGGCTTGCTGATGGTCCTGAAACCTAGTCCAGTACTCCGTAGGCAGAGCTTGGAGGGCAACTGGAAGCTTTACCTGCCTTAGAAAAACAAAACAAAACAACTGCTTAGGACCAGTGTGCACAGCCTGGGACAGCCGATTATGTCCTTTTCTTCCTAACTTGGCACTTGGTGGCTTCACATTGGCAGCTGAAGATTGGCCACTGTGGGAATATTCATACCATGGAGATTGGCAAAAGCTACAAAGCAGACCTACCTCTCACCCAGAGCTGGTTGTTAAATGTTTGCCAGCATGCCACGGCTCAGATCTGTGTTGATGACGTCTCTTGGTCACAAGACAACCCCAAACCTTTCCAGCTCAGGTGGATGGAGAGTGACAGGTTCTAGGAGATGTGGGCGGCGGGTCACATCACACACCTACATCTCTATCACTGCACTCGTGGCAGACATTTGTAATCAATCACAATGACTTTTCCTCGATGGGACTAGACCAGGCCTCACAGTTCTTTCCAACATCACCATTGTCCATCAAGAGGGACTGACATGAGAGATGGAACCTAGAACTAGAGCCAGGGACGGGGGTAAAAAGGGCTGGGAGGCTGCAGGTGAAGCGCTCAGGCCCTCTTCTGACTTTTGAGTAGGGCTGGGTTCAACCTTGGTGGGCAGCAGAGATGGAGAAGGACAGGCTGGGTGCTCCGAACTCCCCAGAGACACCTCGCATCAGGTGTAGGGACCATTACAAATGGTAGGCCTCCCCTCTCTATCCTGCCCAGCTGTTCAGACTGGCAGAGAGACTGGAGGTGTGAGCGTGAGAGAGAAGAGCGAGTGAGATCCTCTCACCCTAGGTCCATGGCCTCACCCCAGAGAGTTCTTGGGTGGTCTCCATCACTTCCCAGGCCATACTCACTTTCCTGCAGACCCCATGGAGCTGAGCTTGCCGCTGGTGGCTCTTGGTCCAGCTCCAGGGTCCTCTCAACTGCTTTGCCCTTGGTGAGCCCCAGCCTGCAGTCTGGAGACTGTCCCCTTCCTGGCCTTGCTCCCCATCTTGTTTGGTGAGGACTTGAGGAGGGGCGGGGTTGGGGGGCTGGGAGGAGGCTCAGATGCCTGGCCCAGTACTTGTGGGCAGCTCCTCCCTGCGGCACGGAGGGTATGCCTGCATGGCAGACTTCCTCCAGCAGCCATTCTGCCTCTACTCATTCTCCACACAACCCTGCATTTTCAGGGACGATCCCAGGCTTAGCTAGGAAGGGCTGAGGGTGAAGGCTGGGGCAGGCACCCTTGTGAAGATGGCTGAGGTGGGCAAGGATGGATTTGAGCAGAGAGAGTGGGGAAGTCCACAGCAAAGACACAGAAGGATGGGAGGTCGCAGTCCCACCACTGCAGGTCCCCATAGCCAGGCAAAGCAGCCAGAGGGTCTGGGAAGTGGCTGCAGGCAGAGGGGAGGAGAACTCACGAGTGGGTCACCTGGCTGCAGGCCCACCTCGGGGATGGCAGGATGGAAGAGAGACCCAAGGTGGCCAAAGGACCACCCATGTGACATCAGTTGGAATCCTGGGATGTTAAAGGAGAGAACTCTGAGCTCTTGCTTTCCTGATGTAAAGAGCACTGCCCATGTGCTCGCCCTCCGCCGTGTCCTGAGATCGCCGGCTGCTGTGCTGGATGCTGTGAACATCAGACACTGTCCCTGTCCTTAGGTGCTTCCTCTCTTCCCACCTAAGCCACCTGGCGTCCTGAGCCAGCTGACACGGGGCTAATGATTAAATGGGAAGTGACTGAGTTAGATATAAAATGTCCTCTAAAGGGTTGATATAATCGAGTCTCGAGGGTTGTAATCCCAGAAGTGGATAAATCCATTGTAATGGATTTACCTGGGTTGTACAGGTGGGCTGGTAGAGCATGGCTGGAGGTGGGTCCCTGGGGGGTGCGGCCTTGGGGAGTATATAAGGGGCTCCTCCTCCCCTGGCTCTCAAGCTCTTGTTTTGAGATGTGAAGAGCACACAGCCCAAATGCTCTCCCTCCACCCAGCCCTGAGATCCCAGGTCCCCAGCCTCATAGGCACTCATAGCCTGAAACTAAGAAAATAAGACTAAGACTAAGAAAATAAGTCTTAGGTCCTCTAAGTTGTGTGGTCAGACATTTAGATTATAGCTGCAAGAATGCTGATGGATACACTTGGAATTACTTTTCTCACTCTTCAGCTGGAGGCAGGGGCTGGAAAGGAAAGCACAGCCAAGGCATCAGAGGAGCATAAGGTAAGGAGGATTGCCTCGGCACACTTGAGCTGTGGTCCCTTCATGCCCACTTCACCAGTGTTTACAATACTCCCTGCTTATCCGTGCCTTCACTTTCCTGGGTTTCTGTTACCTGTAGTCAGCTGCAGTCCAAAAATATTAAAATGGAAAATTCCAGAAATAAATAATCCATCAGTTTAAAATTTCACACCATTCTGAGTAACATGATAAAAATCTCATGCTGTCTCACTCTGTCCTGCCAGGGACATGAATTGTCAGTCCCTTTGTCCAGAGTATCCACCATCTGTATGCTGCCCACTCATTAGTCACTTGGTAGCCATCTGGACCATCAGATCAACTGTCCTGGTGTGGCAGTGCTTGTGTAAGTAATATTTCTTTTATTTAACAATGGCCATAAAGCTCAAGAGTAGTGATGTTGGTGATTTTATTGCAACATATTTTTCTAATTGTCCTATTTTATTACTAATGATTATAGTTAATTACCTATTGTGTCTAAATTTATAAATTAAGCCTTATCATAGGTATTATAGAAAAAATCACAGCACTATATATATAGGGTTTGGGATTATCTGTGGTTTCAAGCCTCCACTGGGGTCTTGGCATTTGTCCCCCCATGGGTAAAGGGGGGAGGAGCTTCTATACAGTGTAAACATCTGTTCAGCACCAGCTCTGTGGAAGCTGCTGTGCTGGGTGCTGTGAAGGTCAGACACTGTCTCTGTCTTAGGATGCTTCCCTCTACCCACCTGAGCCACCTGGCATCAGGCCTTAGTTTGAGGCTCTGGCAACTTCCCCTTGAGTAGGGCTCATCTGCTGGTTCTCCCACCTGCTTCCAGAAGACCGCCCAGACTGAGGAACCCCCAGAGTCCTGTGGCCCACACTGCCTCTCCAAGTTTCAGGTCCCCTAACCCCAACTTCCATCCAGATTGGTGCTGGGTTGCCCATGGTCTCTGAGTGATACTGACCTCTGTCCTTCCACCCATGTTGGTCCCCACTCCTAAGCAAGCTCCTGCCTGGGATGTTATGTGATGGGACTGGGCAATTCCACCCACATGCAGCCTTGAAAACTTCTTGAAGCTCTTGTTTTCCTTTTCTCATTTGAGACACTTACCCCCAAAAGGCCTGTCTTAGGAGTGAGAGAGGGGACAGGAGGGCGGCAAAAGGTTGCAGCCTGGTCAGACTAACGCCAAATGCCACCCTTCTGAAGCCTGGCAAAGGTTGCAAACTTTTTAGGTCTTGTTTTGGCAATCAGGCCTATGTCTCCCAAGGATAGGCTTTTAAATTTTAAAGCCACATTGATGAATAGCCCATCACGGCTGTTGTCATCTCGAGTCTTTGTCTCCTGGTCGTCCTGCACGCTAGCACCGACTGAGCACTCTGCTTCCTCTTAGGCGATACTGCTATTATCCACACCTAGCAGATGGAGACACCGAGGTGCTGAGAGGTCTTGTCTCCTGCCCCCACCATGCAGCTGGAACCCAGGCATGCCCTTGGCCCCAAAGGGATGCATTATAACTCCTTGTCCTGACAGCAGGTTCAGTGCTCTTATTGCCCCATTTTGCAGATGGGGATCATGGAGCACAGAGAAGTTAAGTAATTTGTCCAAGATCACACAGCTGGTAAGTGTCAGAGCCAGCATTTGGAGTCATAGCTATGTCCTAAAGCTTTCCCTCTTGACCTGGACATGTATTGCTTCAGCTGTGAAAGCAAATTAAGAGTCACCAAGACTTAGGCGGTGGGGGGAGATGTTTAGACGACCAAGAAGGAAATCTGCAGTAAGTCCTTTCAAGTCCCTTTGAGGGCCATGGGGCCTCATCCCTCAGATCACTCTCATCTCTTTCCTAAAACTGGCTTCTGGAGGTCCCTGCTGAGGGCTGACTGCCAACCCTATCCAGACTTGGCTACATCAAGGCAGAACTACAACGAGCTCAGCATGTATACTTTTGTGGTTTCATTATTCTTTTTTAGTTAGAAGTAATGAAAATGGGCTCCTGTCCCAAATCCTGGTACAGGGCATGGGCTTCGGGGGCACACGACACAGATGGGAACCTTCACATTGCTATTTACTAGCTGTGTGACCTTTAGCAAATTGCTTGGCTTCTCTAAGTCCCAGTGTGCTTCTCTGTAAAATGAGGATAATACGCCAGGCATGGTGGTGCACGCTTGTAATCCCGGTACTTGGGAGGCTGATACAGGAGGATCCCAGGTTTGCAGCCAGCCTCAGCTACCTAGTGAGGCCCTCTGCAACTTAGTGAGACCCTGCTTCAAAATAAAGAACAAAAAATAGAGCTGGGGGTATAGCTTAGAGGTAAAATGCTCCTGAGTTCAATCCCTAGTACTGCAAAATAAATAAATAAATAAGGTAACAATAGTATCTACTTTGTTGTATTTAGAAGTGCAAATGAGGGAATACAAGAAAACTGTTTAGCACCACTCCTGGCTTACAGTAAGGGTGCAATAAATGATAGTTATGACGATGATTGTGATTACAAAGTAGAAAATAATGATGTCGGATCCCAGGAGCATGTGATATCTTCCTCTTGGGTCCAACAGAAGAATGGCTAACCCCAAGAGAGCTCTTCCCATTGCTGGGCACTGTGCTTAGTGCTTTATGGATAAGAGCATATTTACTTCTTACAAGCCTTATAAGATGGACCCACTCTTACCCTCACTTTACACGTAAGGAAACTGAGGCACACGGAGGTGGCCTCTCCCTCCTGGGGTCACAAGCTGGTGACAGGCAGGCTGCCCCAGGGCCCGGGCTGCCCACTGCCTCTCAGATGAGCCCTGGATACCGGGCAGAACAAACAGGCCAGGACCAGGATGCGAGGAGATAAGCAGACAGGATGCCTGGGGCCATGCGCATTAGCGTCATCAGCTTTGGACTGGTGGGACAAACTGCATTTCCGTGCTTCTGTGGGCCCCTGACACTTCCAGGTTGGGGTCAGAAGCCAGAGTCCCGAGTGAGGAAATCTCAGGGGCAGGTCTTGCTGCTGCAGATTACAGGCCCAGGTCTGCAGAGTCAGACCAAGGGCAGGCATTGTTCTCCGATAGGACCGTTTCCGGGCACAGCCTCTGGCACAGGGCTGCGGGGCTGCTGTGCACAAGTGGGCAGCGGGCCCAAGTTCCCTGTCGAGTTGCCCCTCGTGTGGCCCAGGTGGAATTCAATCAGGGCTGGGGCACACTCACTAGACGCCGCCGCTGGCTCTGACCCTCAACTCTATTTTGATAAGGATCTAGAGTCTCAGGGCCTTTGAACTTGAACTTGTCACTCTTGACTGACTCCCAGAAGCAGTGAGATCCTCCCACATGACCTGGAGACATCTTCCCAGGGGAGTGACTTCCTGCCCCAGCTCTGCCCCTCACCTCAGGTCCCTCCCAGGAAGTCAGCAGTTGTACAAGTCTGGGTCCCTTTTCCACATCTAAAAGGCACACGCAGTTCTCCAGCAAAGGTCATGGCAGGCACACCACAGCTGCACACCACCTCCTCCAGGCAGTGGGCCTTGATTTATCACAACCCTATGACACCAAAATATTCAGTTCATTATTGTTCTCGTTTCTATGTGCGGATGTCAATTCCATGTTTTTTCTACCTTGTCTTTTCTGTTGTACTCTAAGATTATGATGGGCACAGGTGTGAGTTTCTTAGTCATTATTCCAACGTGCCTAAGACGGACCGACTGCCCCTTGGCTGCAATCACTTGCCAAGTGGGGATGCAGACCTACTATTGCCAGATCTTGAAAACATCCAAGAAAGGTAAAAACTATGCAAAATCTGCTGATCTTCACTCTGCAAGTCAAGGCCTGTGAGGGAGCTGAGTTTTGTCCTCAAGCTGCTAATTCATAACACACCATCTCTGGGCCTCCAGGCCTGGACCATTCCAAGTCCACAGTCCAGAACTTCTGGGCCAGAGCATGTGCAGGGTAAATCCTTGTGGATACGTGGATGAGTAATCAAGGGGAGAAATGGGTGGGCGGGCCCACTGCTACCACCAGAAGGTCTGTGAAGGGACAATGTCATGGCCGTGCTCGGAAGCTGAACTTGAGTTTGAGAGTCAGCACTACCCAAGTGGAGCCTGGCGTCTCGGCCCCTCCCCCCTTCCACTGCACATGCCTGGAGCTGAAGACAAGCGCAGAACCAGTCCAGGCCCCAGGGTGTCAGGCGACTTGGAAGGCTGCTTCCTTTAGTGCTGGAGGGAACGCAAGGCTGTGCAGAGCGATAACGGGAATAGTTCAAAACCAGTGCAGCACTTCATTACCCCTGGCCACCTGTTTTTTTTAAATCTTACCTTTAGTTTCACACAATCCAAAATGTACAATGTAACTAGAAAGAAATAAGTAAATGCTAATAGTTGATTATGCTTTTGTGTGTGTGTGCTGGGGATTGAACCCAGGGCTTCAAGAATGCTAGGCAAGTGCTCTACCACTGAACTACATCCCAGCCTTAATACTGGGGTGATACAGAGTGTTTTAACCTATAATAGCATTATCAAAAGAAAGATCACTTTTGTCTCTGTTTCTTGGCTAATCATCTCAAGCAGCTGTATTATTTGCGCACAAGGCCTGGCTGAGGTGTGCATGTATAACTGTGGGACAGGGAAGTATAAAGAATACATAGCAGGGGGGGAGGGAAGGGGGCAGAGGGTTGCAAGGAGTGTGGATGCGATTAAAACATGATATACAGCCAGGCATGGTGGTGCACGCCTGTAATCCTAGTACTTGGGAGGCTGAGACAGAAGGATCACAAGTTCAAGGCCAGCCCTCTGTAACTTAGTGAGGCCCTGTTTAAAGATAAAAATAAAATAGGGCTGAGGATATAGCTCAGAGGTAGAATGCCCTTAGGCTCAATCCTCAGTACCACAAACAAATAAACAAACAAAAACCCCATGATATATGGAAATGTCACAGTGAGATCCATATTTTTACAATTAATATGAGTTAATATTTATAACAAAAAGAGAATTACCAAAGCAAAAAAATAAATAAATGAAACCAGAATACACAGCCCCAGGGGCAGACACCTTCACGGGGACCTTCAACCCACCCTTCCAGCCCTAACAGCACCAACAAACCCTCAGAGTCTCACAGGTGGCCAAGACAGCTATTACTTCATGTTTAGCGTCTCCTCGGTGCCTGCAGGAGGCTGGGCCATTTCTATTCACTATTATGAATCTTTGTAACCCAACTTACCTGCAAGGATTCTGACAAGTGAAAACACCAGGCTCCGTAGGCTAAACAGAGTGTACAAGGTCAAATAGCTAGTAAATGATGGAAGTAGGCATCTCCCGGGGGCTCAAGAGGCTGCGGAGGCCTCCTCATCCCACCAGCACACTGCCTGGAACCCTGGAAGCTTCTACCTTCCTCACACAAGCAAAGCTATACAGGACCCACAAAACTCCAGAAAGTTCTGGCAAGGCTGAAACAAGAGCCCAGATGTCAGAGACCCACATTTCATATCAGACTATCCTGGGATAGCAAATACCTGAGACTCTAGTCTCTCCTTTAGCCAGGACCCACGACAGACATAACTAGTCGCTGCAGTGCTGTTTCTTATACTTTTGGCAGCCTCAGTCAATCCATGAGAGCTGGCTCCGATGAGAAACATACTTGCCATCCTTTGCTGGGGTCTTAGCATAACTCTAAGTTAAAGAACTTTCCTAACAGAGGATGTCGAAGGTAGGAGTTTTCTCCAGAGTCTGGTGGCAAGTAGAAATGGAGAGAAATCACTGTCTTTTGAACTGAAAGGGGCTTGAGCCTTGAGAAAGGGCAGAAAGAAAATGAACGGGGGAAATTAAGCTCTGCAGTGCCGCACACCAGACCAGGTAGGCCGGGGCTGGAGCTGCTGGCACAGCTGGCTGTGTGACCTCTCACGTACGCGCTGGATGTGTGGAGTGCTAGGGATATGAAGGAGCTGAGGAACTGGAGCCATCAGAGCTGAGAAGAGCAAAAACTCTTCAGGACTTACATTTGGCTTTGCTTAAAAACAAAACAAAACAAAACAAAACTGGTTTGTGTTTTGTTTTTCTGACATGTATTTATTGTTAAAACAGCTCTTTAAGAACATTAAAGGACATTTTGTAAAACCAAAGCATCTTCCTAATCTCCACTCCCTGCTCACACACCACTGTTTCCACTTTCGCTTGTCCCCTCCGATCCTCGTCCTCATGCATATCTATGTTCCCAGAGCAGAAACCAGTGTGCACTACCCTGGTCCTCTGCTTCTTTCATTTAAAATGACAAGGCAAACACATTCCCACATTTATCTGCCTCATAATTACATTTTTGAAATGGCCACACAATATGCCATGATTTACCTACTTCTTGGTTATTAAACTTTGAGGTTTCTCTGCTTTTTGTATTCAACGCACAGTGAATATCTTTGCGCACATAAGCACTTTTCTTTTGATAAGCTGTTTCCTTGGGCTGAGGAGGTGACTAGTGGATCAGTGTGAAAGCTCTGCAGGAAAAAGCTCTGCACTTGCTTCAGACCTCACATGCAGACTCATAGGCGTCTTCCAAGCACTGTTCCTCCCTGGGCACCAGGGCAGTCCAAGGAGGGCTCGTGCATGCCTTCACCACAAGTACTCTAAGGTTGGAAGGCTTAGAAGCTTGCTCCAGGTCACTGAGCAGAAAAGAATCCTCATAGGAACTGGCAGCTGGCCTTTCAGGCTCCTTGTCCAAGCCCTTTCCTACCTAGAAGCCCTGGGCGCAGGGAGGGCTGGGAGATGGGGGTGGGGGTGACCAGTGCACAGGAAACAGGGACTGGCAGCATCACAAGGAGGCCACAGTCTCTGGTGGCTTCCCCTCCTCCTGGAATGTCCCTTCCTGATGGGAGGCCTGGCCTGACTTTTTAATTAAGAGAAGATGCTGTTTGGGGATGGGGGGTGGGGGAAGGCTGTGTTATCAGGCGCTGGTTCCCATGAAGGAGTTCTCTTAGCATTTTCCGGTGCTGCAAAGGCCCCACCCCAGAGGGGAGGGCAGGTGGACATGGAGCTCTTTGCAGAGGAAAAGGCTGGGTGGTCTCTTTCTGCCCCAGGCCCTGCAAAAGCACAATAAACACAGACTGAGCAGTCTGGGCCCCAGCCCGACCTGATGCTGGCGATGATGACTGGTCGAGGGGTCGCCTTGGCCCTCTGTGGCACTCCCCACCCAGGAGAAAGGTTTGCTGGATTTGTCAGACAGGCCATTCCTCTCCCCTCCTGCCCACGGGGGTCTCCTAGAATGGGGTGAATATGACCGCAGGCCTGTGTCTGGGGCTGAGTGACACCACAGGGCCTGTGCCCACACCCGGGGCCAGTGACTTTCCAGGGCTCACACCAGCCCAGACTCTCCACCCAGCTGAGTGTGGACCCAGTCTGAGAGTCCACAGTGACCCACTGGGCCCCTGCTCTATGTCTGACACTGTTCCGAGTTGATGCTGAGACTACTGAGGAAAGAAGACAGTCCTGGTGTGTGACCTTGGGCAAGTCAACCTCTGAGTTGCAGTGTTTGCATCTGTAAAATGGAACAAAGCAGTACAGAGATCCTAGGGTTGTCATAGGAATCAAATGAGATCCTATTTGCGAAGTGCTTAAACCAGTACCTGACACACAGCGAGTGTCATGTAAATATTAGCTTTTATATTATTATTATTTCTAATTGTGGGTGATAAGCAATAAACAGACACAAGTGAGAAAAATCCAGGCACTAAGAACTGCCATGAAAGCCGGGCGTGGTGGCGCATGCTTGTAATCCCAGCCTTTGGGAGACTGAGATCAGAGGATCCGGGTTCGTGGTCAGCCTCAGCTACCTAGTGACGCACTCCGCAACTTAGGGAGACCCGGTTTCAAAATAAAGAATAAAAAATAGGGCTGGGGGTATAGCTCGAAGGTAGAATGCCCCTGAGTTCAATTCCCAGTACCACAAACAAAACAAAACAAACAAAAAAAACTGCCATGAAGAAGTTAAGACATAGTAATACAGTGGAGGGGGCTGGAATTCAAGAATACTTTAACTTGGGTGGCTGGAGTAGGCCTTTCTGAGGAGGTGACATTGGAGTTGAAACTTAAATAATGACAAGGAATGAGCATCCCACATAAGCAAGAGCAGGTGCTAGGGCCCTGAGGCAGGAATAAGCTTGAGGGTCCAGGACACAGAAAAAAAAGTCCTATGTGGCTGGAGCTGTGGTGTCTAATATGGTAGCTGCTAGTCACCTGTGGCCAGTACAATTAAAATTAATTAAGATAAAATAAAGAATTCAATTCTGTTCCTCAGTGTCAGCCATCTTTCAAGCATTCAATAGTCACATGTAGCTAGAGGCTCAGGTACAATTTTTCTTTTTTTGACAGTGCTGAGGATGGAATCCAGGGCCTCGTACACACTGAGCAGGTGTTCTACCATTGAGCCATACCTGTAGGAGACATAGGAGACATTTTTATCATTGTAAAAAGTTCTGTTAAGCAGCTCTGCCCTGGAGTTTGGGGAGGAAAGAAAAGATTGATGTGAACTAAAGCAGGAGAGGCAGGTGGGACCAGACCTTGAAGGCCAGAGCAAGGCACTTAGCATTTTCCTGGGAGCACTGGGAATCCTTTGGGGTGTCCAGACTTGGCAAAAATCGCTTTGGTTTAGGGGTGAATGGGAAAGTCTCTCTCTGAATGTCCTACTTCTCTGAATCTGCGAATCTTCAAAAGTCAGAGCCCAGGGGAGACAGGTGTGTCTGTGGAGCCC
This sequence comes from Graphiurus murinus, assembly GCA_004027655.1. Classification (NCBI taxonomy): domain Eukaryota; kingdom Metazoa; phylum Chordata; class Mammalia; order Rodentia; family Gliridae; genus Graphiurus; species Graphiurus murinus. The sequence goes on from PVLC010000091.1 coordinate 223,082, forward strand.
AATGCTCTTATCTCTCTCAAACCTACAGGTTCTGAAGCCCAGATAGAAATGCTGCAGAAACCTGTAGGGCACCCAGCACTCTCTTGAGGCGTGCGTGGCTCCCTTGGTGAAGTGGAAATGGAGCTCCTGGTCTCGGGATCATCAGCCCACATCCTGGCACCTGTGGACATGGTGCTGGGGGATTCCCCGTCAGGAATGAAGGGCTAGTCCTCTAGATGCTGTCTGCAGAGAGCCACTGGGTATCAGTCATCTTCAGGAATTGCTGAGATGAAGACAGCCACCTTGTCCCAGGCCCCTTCGTGGCTTGAGACAACTCTGAAGGGCTATCCAGTTCCAGAGACCCCTGGGCCAGCCAAAGCCCCCATTGAGTGCCCATCGAAGCTCAGCTTCTTTCTCCCTCTGCCCAGGCCTGCTTGCCTGCCTTCCTTCCTTCCTTCCTTCCTTCCTTCCTTCCTTCCTTCCTTCCTTTCTTCCTTCCTTCCTTCCTTCCTTCTCCAGAGAGCAGGTAGCTAATCTCCATTTCAAAGCCAGCCTCCCAGGGACTACATCTGCCTGAGAAATAACCCTGTCCCTCTGCTTATAGAGGCAGTCAAAGGGTCCAAAAAGAGTGGTCTCCATGGTGATAGACCTAAGTCAAGCACCACCAAGAGGGAAGTTTCCTCCAAATGAAGAGGCTTCTGGAAAGACCCCTGAAAAGCCCCCTCACCGGATCTGCCCCTTGGGAAGAATTATGCCCCATGGGTGCCAAGCAGTTTACACACACCCTCTCAGGTCTGTCACCAGACCTCTTAAGTAGGAGAGCTACTGTTGCCCCATCACACTGGATAAAGCCAAGCCATGGAAGAGCCCAGTTCCCCGAAGCTCCTACCTGCTGCACCTGGGATTTGAACCCAGATCGCGCCAACTGCGGCCATGCTGCGCTGCACAGCTGGAAGTTGGGAGCTGGGGAGTTAGTGCTCAGATTCATATTAAGGAAGGTGGACATTTTGATCTCCCCTGCTTTGCTGTAGACAAGGATCAAAATGGCTCAATCCTCCTGCCCGCAGCCCCACCTCACCTAGCGGGAGCTTTATTGCTCAGCTAAGGTTACTGCTGATGTGTGTCAGAGTCACTACCTTTCCATACTGCTTTGATGTACTAACAGCCGCTAATGGGGACAGTGGCTAATAAGTCCTTAGTGGAGCAACACAGCCTACTCTCCTGACCTCTGACCTCACCCAGGAGATGGCTTTGGGACACTGTTATCCCAGGAAGTGGTGGGTGGGACAATTCAGGGAAGCTGAAGTCACCTAGGCAGCTGACACTGGGTGAGGAGCAACATCGTGATGTCGGCAGACAGGAAACCCTCATAAAGGAGCCACTGGGGAATCACAGCAGCCATCTGCCTGGGGGCAGGTAGAGACATCCTGGGAAGATGGCAGGAGACACTGTCCTGGTCCCCAGCCCTGAACACAATAGAAGACGAAGTTGGCTCCTCAAGAAACAGGTCCCATACGCTACTGGGATCAGAAAGTCTTGCAGAACTGGGGACAAGGGGAAGGGCTGGGGCCATGATCAAAAGGAGATTTGAGAAGAGAAACATATCTTCTTCTTATAATAAAAATAAAATCCTGCCACTGTGAGGGAATAAAACCACAACCCTCCTCAGAGGGCAGGAGGGCTGTGGAGTTAGGTCCCGATCGTGTGCCTCCAAGAGGGGCTGGTAGGAAATGACAAGGGTGATGTTGTGTGCAGCCCCCGAGGACCAGGCTAGGTGGCCAGAGCATTCTAGAAGTGGGAGGAGAATCGGAGGAAGGACAGCCCCCTCTGTCTCTGATGGGACGAGAGAGGAGCTGAGCCCTGGATGTGACCTTCCACCAGCTGAGGGCAGAAATCTGTTCTCTGTAAGCACCGTCGTGATGTAAGAACCATCGAGAAGTCTGAGACATTTTAAAGATGGTTTTATTATGACTCTTTGGGTTTGGTGAAATTGTTGAGAAAATCCCAGTCTGTCTGAGCTGATGGGGGCGGCGGGAAGGAGACGAATTAGAGGAGGGAGGTCAAGGCACCCTGGGTGTCTCCGTGCAGAGTTAGCTCCAGGAAGTCCCATGGGGAGTGACAAGGGGCAAATGTGGGCTGGAGGTGGCAACCTGTGACTTCGCAGATGTCCACCGTGCACAGATGGCCCCCGACCCCAAGGAGAAGGTGAACCGTCAGAGGAAATGTCATGGGGTGATGGCGGGCCCTCTCTTGTCCCCAAGCTGCCCCGTTGGTGCCAGCCATTTCTGTGTGTGGCGGGGGGGACTTTATTTTGTTCTTATAAGGGAAGATGCATCCCATTTTGGTCCAGTGAAACACCCTGGTCCATTTGCCTCCAGAGAGACAGCAGAGTCTGGGGTGGGGAAGACAGGAGGATCAGATGACAGGTGAGGGAAAAGAGTCGGCTCTCACTGCTGGGCTGCTTGCGTTCTCTCTGAGCACTGCCATCCCTGTGCAGGAGCTGTGGAGTCAAACAGACCTGAGCTCCCACCCCAGCAACTGCCCACAGCTGTGGAGCCCAGGCAAGTGCTGCTTAATTTCACTGAGCCTCAGTCTCCTTTTTATAAAATGGAATTAATAACACCTGCCTGCAAAAATGCTTGAGGATGAGACATATATAGGTATGTGAAGTCTTGCACTTCATAGACACTCAGTAAATGGTGGCTTCACTTTTTTTTTTTTTTTTTTTTTTTTTTTTTGTACTAGGGATTGAACTCAGGGGCATTCTATCAGGGAGGTAAATCCCCAGCCCTATTTTATTTTTATTTTGAAACAAGGTTTTTCTGAGTTGCTGAGACTGGCTTCAAACCTGTGATTTCTTGTGTCTGCCTCCTAAGTACTGCGATTACAGGCATGTGCCACCATGCCTGGCTAGCTTTACTTCTTATTACTAAGCTGCCACCTAGATTTAGCCTGTCATGGTGACTGTGATTGGTTTCCAGACCACAGTTTGCTACCCTTCTCTAGAAACCTCAGCCTTGAGACACCCTGCGGCCATCCTGTCCTGCGTTTGTCCTGCCCTCTCTTGTAGAGTCCCTCAGTCTCAGCTGGTCCAGAGGCTTCCCCACCTCTGTGACTTAGATGACCCGAGATTCCATCTGGCCAGACAGCCTCACTACAGGGAGTCCAGGCAAACTGGGAAGAGGACAGAGGGTGGGACTGGGGGCAAGAGGGCTGCTTCCTGCCTGTATGGCAAGCACACTGGGTCTCAGAAGGTTCTCTTGTTCCTTTGGGCCAGGGTCCAGCCCTCAGCAGGGACAGCGAGCCCTTCCTTCCTCCCTCCCTGTGGGCCAGCCCCGCCCCCACTGAGGACCTGGACATTGAGAACCGTTGAACTTTCTTCAGGCTTCCTGTCTGATGGAGAGAGGGAGGGGGAGTGACTCAGGACCCCTCCCCTGCTGCTTTGTCAAGGCCCCTGTCCCTGCCTTCCCTGCTCCTAATCCCCAGTCAGCAAGCGCCTGTATCTCCCAGCTGAGATGCTGCAGAGCCGGAGGCTTAGATACAAACCCCATTATTTATTGGGAAGCTTAGGGCCAAGATGAGGTCCAGAGGCCACAGACACATTCTCTGCAGTCCTGGTTCTTCTCACCTAGGTTGTGAGCGGCGGGGGGGGGGGGGGGGGGGGGGGGGGGGGGGGGGGGGGGGGGGGGGAGGAAGGGTAGGAGAAAAGAGAGAGAGAAGGATGGAGGAAGGAAGGGGAACTCATGTGTTGAGAGCCTACTGTGTGCATGGTCCTGAGCATGATGCTTACAGGGGCAATCTCACTTAATAGATCACAGTGGGTGATGGTGTCTTTGACCAAGTGCACACGTGTGAACAGTGCAGAAATGTGTTTGAAGGCAGGGTGGCACAGTGGTCCATCCATATATACAGTAGTATTTCACCTCTCTGAGCCCCAGTTTTCTCCTCTGTAAAATAGAGCTAAGAATTTCTAACTTCTAGCATTCTGAAGCAGCCAGAGTCTTTTGTGAGCATGGAGTTTGGCACTGTGTGAAGCATTCAAGAGACGGTAGCTATAAAGAGGGGGAAGAGGCTAGAAAAGAGATGGTAGAAATGATTAGAAATTAGCAGAGGGTTATAAGCTGGAGAATTCCTTTGCTTTGCTTGTCTCTGCCTGGGATTTGGCTAGCTTTGGTTTTTAGCAGCACCCTGGGGTGGGAGGAGCCCTTAAGCAGGACAGTGGTTCTTGCTGGGAAGCCCTACCTAAGAATGATGGAGGGAGAATGGGGGGTTCCAAGCAGTCAAGCTGCTTCTGCTGCCTCCAGGCTCTGTTCCAACAGCAGCCACTATGAAAGAAGGCTCCTCCAGAGGGAAACTTCTGTCCCCAGTGGGATGGTGGGATTTGCTCCCTGTTAAAAATCAAAAAAGCGCCCTGTGTCTTTAAGGAGGTGCCTATTGGGAGTGCAGGAGGGAGGAAGGTTAAGATGATGATTAGCGGGTGCTAACAAATTTAGGATGTGGAAGAAGTCTTTTCTTGGATGTCCATCAAAGGAAGGATTGAATGTCCCTGAACTTGGAGAGAGCAGGAGGGGAGGGAAGGGCTGGGGGAGGGGAGCAGGAGGGTGCTCTGTGCTGACCAGCTGAGCTTGCTCTCTGGGCAGGCCTTCCCCACCCACTGGGGGGGTGTGGGAACCAGCAGGCAGGCGTGCTGGGCTGGCTGTCTGTCCCTGAGCTGGCCTCCCCATCAGCCTGTCTGTCTGTCGCCACCCCTCCCCCATGGCCCCAACCCCAGCTCAGGTTCTGTCCAAGCAGCTGGGCTGAAAAGTGATCCTGGAGGAAGAAGGCCCTTCCTGTTGATTAGGAATGAGGACACTCTCCCCCAACCCCCTCCGGTTCCCCCAGACCCCTCCTCATCCAGGCTGGGGCCACCTCCAGACTCTGGTCACCCAGGGCTGGACCCTTCTTCACTAGGCTCGCCTGTCACCAAGGGAGACCTGCACAGCCTCCCAGGGAGATCACAGACCACTCTCAAAAGCCTTCATAAAAGGTTATTTCCGGCTCAGGCTGGAAGGAGGGAGGGCATGGGAACCGTGTCATGTCCAGGAATGGTTCATTCAGAACTGCCTGGGCAGCAACTCTGTGCCAGGCCCAGCACCAAACAGATAGCAAGACATTGTTCCTGCCTCTAGGAGGTCCCTGGGTAGTGGGAGAAAGAGAGATAATAACAGATATGCTCCGATGAAACCTGCACACATCTGTGGCTTTCCAAATTCAGTGGACAAAAGGATAACTCGGACCATTGATCTCTCTCTCTCTTTTTTTTTTTTTTTTTTTTGGTGCTGGGGGGTTGAACCCAGGGGCATTCTACATCTGAGCTGTACTCTGTACCCCCAGCTCTTTTTATTTTTATTTTGAAACAGGATCTTGCTAAGTTGTTGAGTGTCTTTCTAAATTGCCGTGGCCGACCTTGAACTGGGATCCTCCTGTCTCAGCTCCCCCCTCCTCAAGTACTAGGATTTCAGGTATGTGCCACTGCACTCAACTGGACCACTGATGTAAATACAGATTCCCAGGCTGCCCCTTGGAAAGTGTGGTGCTGTAGCTCTGACCTGGGGTTTGTGCATCTGCATTTTTAAGCAGAGCAAATGATTCTGCTGTAGGTGGGTGT